>JALIGW010000237.1:0-12500 GCA_023053685.1 Diadophis punctatus similis | reverse complement strand
TTCTGGTGGTGTAGAATTGAAAAATTGTCAGATGTAGACTACATCAACAAGAGCATTGAAGTAGATTCTCCTTTTGTGACCTATTTCCCCCCACCCTGAGTGATGTGGCATACATAGTCATGAATTTGAAAGCATTAAAAAAAACACATTAGGTGTCCAATTGCCTTATGTACTTTCACCTGTCATCTACTATTGCTGGAAACAATAACACGTGAGCCAAGATTCAGCCAATCAATATTTATTTGTCTCATCCATAGATTACAACACAGCAACAACAATCATTACAAAATATCGAAGTCCTTGTAAGATATGGGAAAGTATGCAGTTTGAAGTACATCGAAACAACAATCATAGATCCACTTTTTTTCCCTCCCATCTGCAGCAAGTAACAAAATGCAATCTTTATAATATGGTTTACTGAAGCAAACGTGCAAAATAATAAATCCTCTACCAATTCTTTTGCCCCTCTAAAAAAAATATATCCCCCAAACTGAAAACCTTCCTTACAGCTTTGGTAACATTTTATTTGGACTGCTATGAACATGTGTTTGGGTCCTTGGATTTTTCACCAGTGAGCAAATAAAGCTACCTTCAATATCTGAAAGCATTTCCAGGAACAGCTCTTAAGAATATCCACTGTACAAATTAAAATATTCTGCAATCCAGTTTCCTATGCATGCATCCAAATAAAGAAACCAGGGGGAATGTACTTCAGTAAAAGATCTGCAAAAGTTTCAGAGTGCAATTATTCCATACATTTATGCTGTTTTTGACAGTTTATGAGGTCCTCACTCCCCCTTCAATTTTTTTTGGGGGGGGAGGACGGTTGTGTGTGTAAGTAGGTTTGAGCAGATGTGAAGAATTTGGTTACAAATCATTTTGCATTCTTCTCAGGTTCCTTGGAAAGAGACACGAGTATTAACACAACATTATCAAAACTATTTCAGGATTCTTCAGGGAAACCCTTGAGGGGTCAGCTTTGCAAATGGTTTCTTTATTTTATTTATTTATTTAGTGAGATTTATATACCGCCTCACAGTGCAAGCACTCTCTAAGCTGTTTACACCAGTAAGCAATGTATATTTACATTGCCCCCAACAATCTGGGTCCTCATTTTACCTACCTCGGAAGGATGGAAGGCTGAGTCAACCTTGAGCCGGTGAGATTTGAACCGCTGACCTGCGGATCAGTGTCAGCTAAAGTGGCCTGCAGTACCTGCTTCTAACTGCTGCACCACCTCGGCTCTTTCTACTTGACAAACCTGTGCCAACAAAGAAATAGATTTTATAAGCAATGGTTTCTCCACCACCACCAAATGCCCCTTCACTAACTGCTCCAAACTTATACTTCAGTGGGAGATTTCCAAACTATTGGAAAATCGTTTGACACCCCCCCCTCCTCTTTGTAGGGACTCCTATGTATAAATACAAGGGGGTCAAACTATTTTCCAAAGCACCAATAGGCAAGACAAGAAACAACAATAGGTATGTAACCAAGGAGACAAGCAACCTAGAACTAAGGAGAAAGTTCCTCATGGTGAGATCAATTAACCAATGGAATAACTTGCCTTCAGAAGTTGTGGGTGCTTCATTATGGAAGGCTTTAAAAAAAAAAGACTGGGCAACAATTTGTGTGAAATGATATAGGGGGGTTGGACTAGAAGACCTCCAAGGTCCCTTAAAGTCGACTTCTCCCCGTTTCTAAGAGGTCTGCAAGGGGCGTGCATAAGCGCACCACTGTGCCTACCGTCCCTGTCCTACTGTCCTATTGTCCTCTTTTATCGTTACTTTTTACTTATGTTTATACAAACTATTACTATCCTATACATGTTTGACAAATAAATAAATAAATAAATAAATAAATAAATAAATAAATAAATAAATAAATAAATAAATAAATAAATAAATAAATAAATAAATAAATAAATAAATAAATAAATAAATGTCCCTTCCAACTCTTTTATTCTGTGTTCTATTTAAGATGTAACTCTGTTCTAACTTACCTGCATCTCACTGAATTCCAATGGATATAATCCTCAGCAATCTTTAACAAGGCAGTTGCTTGCAATATTCAGAGCTCGTAAATTTCTTTTTTCCTGTAGTCTCAAAGAGTTGCTTTATTTGGGAAGAGCCACCATGCAGCTCTGTCAACGTTTTCAATTCTGAAGGTCAGGATATGAATATCAATCTCAGATGAACTGTTTAGAATCAAGAGTTAATATTGTCTCGAAGTTGATATTTCTAAATACGAATGATTTTTTATTGCCAGTTTATGAAAAAAAGAGAGAGAGATTGGACAAGCAGTCTGGAATGGTATACGGTCGACGGTGCGGGGGGGGGGGGAGGTTGGACTAGAAAACCTCCGAGGTCCCTTTCGACCTTTCTATGTTCTATGGATGTGTGGCAAATTTACCTGTGCACGAGGCTGGCGAGAACGACCCGAGGAGGCGAGAAAGCAAGGAACAAGATCAAAGCAGAACTGGAGAAGAATGGAAAAGAAGTTTTGCTCCAGGTCTTTTCCTATGTCCCCTCCTGTTATCCGGAGAATGGACGTTCACTTTTTTTTTTTGTTTAATTTTTACTTTCACTACCAAACAGCCAAACTGACTCTATGTGCATTTACCTTGAAGGGAACCTGGGGGATTAAGCCAAGAAACCAACAAAGGATTTTCTTTCTACCTTAACCTTGCCTCCCCCCACCCGCGCCAAAATCCTTTAACAAATTAATTAGTCCTAATGAATGAACGCTTCATTTTAGTTAAACGTGCTGCAGTTCATGAATTAAATTTTCATGCGGTGATTAAAGGCTCTTAAAATATGCATGGTTTCGTTAAAATTTTATCATAAATCAGCACAATGCGTTACATGACAAGGCAACTATTTCCCCGTCTCTCTCTCTCTCTCTCTCTCTCTCTCTCTCTCTCTCTCTCTCTCTCTCTCTCTCTCTCTCTCTCTCTCTCTCTCTTTCTCTCTTTCTCTTTCTCTCTCTTTCTCTCTCTCTTCCTCTCATTCTCTCTTTCTCTTTCTCTCTCATTCTCTCTTTCTCTCTCTTTCTCTCATTCTCTCCTCTCTTCCTTTCCTTTCCTTTCCTTTCTTTTCCTTTCTTTTCCTTTCTTTTCCTTTCCCCTCTCTCCTATCTCCACTCTCTCTCCTCTCACCCCCGCCCCACTTTTCTCCCTCCCTCCCTCCGCTCCAATTGAAACGGGAGGTGTGTGTGTGGTCGCTCTAGAACTGAAGCCTCACCTCGCTCCTCCCGGGGTTTTTTTGGCAGGCGAAAGCTCCTCAGACGAGTTCACGTTTTAACTTTTCAGATCGATCCCTTCCAGCTCTCCGCCGCCCCACGATGTAAAATGTACTTTCACTGCCTCTTAAAGAGAGTGAAAGAAATGGTTTCACCAGAAGAGGGGCGGAAGGTCACCGCCGAAAGTTGAAATTGATCAAGCCTGAAACAGAATCGCTGAAGTTAAGACTTAAAGAAGGAGGAGGAGGAGGAGGAGGAGGAGGAGGAGGAGGAGGAGGAGGAGGAGGAGGAGGAGGAGGAGGAGGAGGAGGAGGAGGAGGAGGAGAGAAGAACCAACTTTTGAAAGCCCACGAAGCTATGGATTCCGTGTACATCGGGAGCTGGGAAATGGTTCTGTGTGCCACCACAGAGACAATTCCTTCAAAACCTCCCTATTACGCCGACCGGTGCGTTGTTGTTTTTTCCTCCAACAGTCACTTGTCCATTCACCCACAAGAAATGTCACCGACCATCCTTAAGATGCAGGGGTCCCCAAACTTGGCAACTTTAAGACTTGTGGACTGGAGAATTCTGGGAATTGAAGTCCACAAGTCTTAAAGTTGCCAAGTTTTGAAGACCTCTGCTTAAGAGTCTGTAGCGATTCT
Organism: Diadophis punctatus similis; assembly: GCA_023053685.1. Taxonomy (NCBI): domain Eukaryota; kingdom Metazoa; phylum Chordata; class Lepidosauria; order Squamata; family Dipsadidae; genus Diadophis; species Diadophis punctatus. The sequence goes on along the minus strand of JALIGW010000237.1, from coordinate 8,616 downwards.
CAGTCATCCAGGTTGTCCCAAAGGTGCTTTTTCAGGAGACAACTGGACTTTCTTGGTGTTTTTTTTTTCCTTTTGAAGACGTTTCGCTTCTCATCAAGGAATATAAATCCTTGATGAGAAGCAAGCAATATAAGTGCAAAGAATATAAATCCTTCCATCCCCCACTATCCTGTCAGAGCTGAAGAAGCTTCTTGGATGAGAAGAGAAATGTCTTCAAAAGAAAAAAAACACAAGAAAGTCCAGTTGCCTCCTGAAAAAAAAAAACCCCACCTTTGGGACGACCGTCCTTAGATGAACTCAAACCTTTTGTTGTCTGAAAACGACTCCGTTGAAAATCTTTTTTTTTCCGGTGAAGAGAATGGGACGGTTCTTGGTTTTCCAAATGGCACGAAGGACCCATTCTCACCAGCGTTTATCTGCTCATGTTGCAGAGGTCCCCGAGATGAATGTTCTCGCACGTGTGAACCAATCCAGAATGCTAATGGATTTCAATACAAGGAAAATGAGGAGGGGGGGAGGAAACTGACTTAATTCTGTTAGGAAAATCAGTAGGAAATGTAAGCCCTATTCTGCACGTCTTTACAGGGAAGCAACAGACAGGAAAGTTAAGTTTATACAAAAAAAATAAGATTTGAGCTTTATATTAACAGAATAACAGCGTTGGAAGGGACCTTGGAGGTCTTCTAACCGAACCCACTGCTCAAGCAGGATATCCTGGATATCATTCCAAACAAATGGCTGTTCAATCTCTTCTTAAAACCCTCCAATGATGGAGCACCCACAACTTCTGAAAGCTGTTCCATTGGTTAATTGTTCTCACTGTTAGGAAATTTCTCCTTAGTACTAAGTTGATGTCCATGGAGATTTTCAGCCATCCAGGTCATGGTTGTCCCAAAGGTGCCTTTTCAAGGGGCAACTGGACTTTCTTGTTTTTTTTCCGGAAGACGTTTCGCTTCTCATCCAAGAAGCTTCTTCAGCTCTGAAGGTCTAGGCTGCTTCTCTCCTTTATTAGTTTCCCTCCATTGCTTCTTGTCCTGCCTTCTGGTGTTTTGGAGAATAGGTGGATCCCCGTTTTCCTTGTAGCAGCCCCTCAAATATTGGAAGCCTTGGTGAAATCAATGGAATTGACCTGCCACTTATTCACAAGACCCTGCTCTGGAAAAAGAAACAGGATTGGATCTGGTTAGTAGTCAGATGGGAGACCACCAGGAGATCCCAGAAGTGTAAACTAGACTATAAAATAAGGTTCCACATTACTACCAAGAAGAACAACATGGACAGTTCCATGAAGTCACCAAAAGTCAAGTTTGAATGAAGGGGATGCCTCCAATCTTGCCTTTTTTCCACCTGAAAGGAGAGAGTGAAGAAACTGCCTTTGGGATCTGAAATCCCAATTAAGCTTTTTCATATTTAATAAGGGCACGTTCTATGCCTTGGCTGCAAAAGCAATCACCCACAGCTTGGACTTCGCTTAATAAGCCAAGCCTGGCTGTTGTCAGGAAATTCCTTATTAGAACATGGGAATGCTCTTTGAGCATTCAGCCATAGCATTTGTTTTCGGGTAAATTGGTAGGCTGTTCCTCCCCAATCTCCCAACATCTTCTTAAGGATGACCTAGTCTTGAAAGAAATTGCCTTGATGTCTGCAAGCAACTTCCTACCTCTGTTTCTCTCCAGGGTGGTGGTGGGACTGAACTTCTTAGAACTTCCAGTCAATGGGAGAGCTGCAGTGTCAACATACCTGGAGGACAATTGGTGGGACAAAGCTGTAGAGAGATGCAGTGACACAAAACCACAGGTGGCATAAGCTTCTGTAACCTTTCCATTCTCATCAGTCATTTATTCATTTCCTGTGAGTAGTACTGCTAAGTTTAAATATCAAACAGGTCTGGGTGATGCAGATGTTTTTGGTATTAGCTTGATAACAAGTTTTGCCAAGACCTGTATCTATGTGATGCCATAATGATGTTGCCATCTAAAATAAAGCTAAAGAGAAATTGGGTTACCAGGTGAACGCCACCTGCATATCAAGGACACCTTCCTGTTTCTGAGAAGGTGGGATGAAAGAAAATACCTGGAAATACCAGTTTACTTCCATTTCCATATTTCAGTATTTCCATAACACATGCTTGCCTTGCTTTCATCTCACTGAAACATAATCAGCCATAAAGAGAGATATACAATCCAGCTATGTCTCCAAAGATCACAGGTCTCCCAAAACTGAGTATTTAGATGGATGCTGATACTGGTGAGCATTGAAAAGGTCCATCTTGAAGGACCAGCACCTATTCCAATGCATTGGGAGATCCAGAGAGGGAACTTTGGGTTAACCAAATTCAGCTAAGTTTCAGTAAACCAGATGGAAACATCTGGGAAGAATTGATGGATGAGGAGAGCTCCAGCTTCTACTCAGCTTCTTCTTACTCTCGTATGAGGATAGATTATTGGGTTTGGGTATTGAAAGTATATAAGTTGGAGATCATCTCCAACACTCAACACCCTGCCATCTTCAAATGAAGAAACATCCTCCATTCTTTTCAGGACCATGGACAGGGAAATGTCTATACCACTGCGACTGGATTGCTGCCTTATGACTAAAGTATCCACAAAGATGGTGGCTTCTAAGATAACTAAACGTGGAACCCAATGGTGGTCAGTTATTCTGGATTACTCCAGGCACCCAATTTGTGAATCTGATGGGATCATTGCAGTTCTCTTCTTTTTGTCTTTTCACAAAAGAGAGATCTTTCTTCACACAAGAGAGATCCAAATAATTAGGGTAAAAAATATATTTCTAATTCTCTCTCTCTCTCTCTCTCTCTCTCTCTCTCTCTCTCTCTCTCTCTCTCTCTCTCTCTCTCTCTCTCTCTCTCTCTCTCTCTCTCTCTCTCTCTCTCTCTCTCTCTCTCTCTCTCTCTCTCTCTCTCTCTCTCTCTCTCTGTGTGTGTGTGGAAACCTTTTTATCAGCTGAAAGCCAAAAAGAAATAGAAATGAAAGTGAAAAAACTTGATCATGGAATTATGGAGTGAAAGAAAGATTTTACTATATAAAAAGAAAAGCCACATATTCACATCTCCTCTCCCCGCTTAGTAGTCTCCTTATTCCAAAATGTTCATATGCATGTTATTACCAACTGTTTTCTGTTGAGACAGATAAAGGTGGGGGGAAACCCAACAAAGAGGCATGGAAAAGATACCTGGATTTGGGCTATGATAGAAATTATACTTCATCAGTTATACTTCATCAGTTGTAAGGTTTTCATTTAAAAACAAACAAACCGTAGTTGCTTCCACGGTCGCTGGGGAGCTGTCCAGCAATAGGAGTTCCTGAAAAAAGCACAACATCTGGTCACTCAGAACTTCGCCCTTAACCGATTCAATTATCATGACCTTCACATTTAAGGAAGGCTCAAAGCACTTTAGGCACATCTTCCCCGCCATAATATCAGAACAATTCTTTAAATCACTCTACTGTATCGTCTACACTTGGATGCTGAGGACTGAGAATGAAGCATTTCGTCGTAAACACAAAACTCAGTGAGAATTGCTGGGACGGATTCCTCATTCAGTCTCTTAAGCACTGAGCTGCCTCTGCTCTCTTACCATGAGTGGAATCATCTTTAAGCTTTCCCCACTTTTTGCAAACGCCTTTGAAGTAATCTATGGAACAATCCAGTTTCCAAGACAGTCCAGCCTCTCCACATCTTTGCTGCCCCCAAAATGTTAAAATGCAATCCCCATAATAATTCTTATCTCACATGCAAGTGATTTGTTGGTGACTGTGCACTGGAATCTGAGGCAAATGGATGAGATGGACCGAGAGAACTCTGGTCCTAGTCTTGTCTCCCGTTAGCTTTTCAAAGCAGTATTCATGGGAGAAGCAACTGTGAATGGCCCACCATGTGTGGCCCCTGAGAGCAATTCATTCCAGTCTTCTGCTTAGAATGCCCAGGGATGGCATTTAAGGCTTTAATGTAATGTGGCAATGATAGAAATGCAATGAAATAAACTAAATGAAAAATCCTAAACTAGTTAAGAAAGGAAAATAAATTTAAGAAATTGATCACCCGAGAGAAGAAGCAAGTTTACCCTACTGTCTCAAATATAACGTTTGTACTAATATTGTTGTTAAAGGTTGTTTGTTCCATGTTGCTTTGCTTCGTTTCACCTCCTTTCCTTTCCTTTCCTTTCCTTTCCTTTCCTTTCCTTTCCTTCCTTTCCTTTCCTTTCCTTTCCTTTCCTCTCCTCTCCTTCCCCTTCCCCTTCCCCTTTCCCATTCCCCTTCCTTTCCTTTCCTTTCTTGTCCCTTCCCTTTCCTCCCCCTTTCCTTTCCTCTCCTCTCCTCTCTCTCCTCTCCTCTCCTCTCCTCTCCTCTCCTCTCCTCTCCTCTCCTCTCCTCTCCTCTCCTCTCCTCTCCTCTCCTCTCCTCTCCTTCCCCTTTCCCTTTCCCTTTCCCTTTCCCTTTCCCCTTCCCCTTCCCCTTCCTTTCCTTCCCTTTCCTGTCCCTTCCCTTCCCTTCCCTTTCCTTTCTTTTCCTGTCCATTCCCTTCCGTCCCCTCCCCTCCCCTATTTCCCTCTCTAGCTTACTTTAAATTCTATGAAGGTCGAACAGCTCCTTCATCCAACTACCTTTCTCTACATCTTATGGAATATATTTTTTCCCTGCCAGAAAAGCCCTGCACTCAGCTTTTTGGAAATGCATCCAACCTTAGGTTTTCTAGCTCTACTTTATCTACCGCTTAAAGCCAGTGGCTTTTGAGAGTTCTCGGTTAGGAGCTAACTCATCGTAGTTGTTGTAATGGGGACTATCTTATAAGTACTCTAGTGGGATGCTACTTGTATATATGCTATTAGTAGTTTATGAATGAAGACATTGTAAAAGCTTACTCTGAAGACCATTAAGTCCACCATAAAAAAAATATTATCTAGTTGGCTCAGTATGATGGGATAGTTTGAACAAGCATTGTCAGCTCTGAAGTGAAAACGCAACCCCAGGATTGTACCTGTGTATTTAGTGGTCTCTCGCCATCCTGAAAATGCCTTGCCTGCTTCCATCTTGGGCCATTTGAGAAGAATGCAGACATTCAGAATAGGCCACTTTTTACTGATGAAAATTCCCACCCCACCCCCCTGTTCTCACTAAAGATCCTTGCCAGGCAACCACACGCTCACAACACTATTGGTGGCTGGTATTTGACAGCACTCAGTCCCCACAACTGGTGAGGGTCCAATCGTGGTTTGCAAAGAGGCAAGGATCTGAAGGCATGCGTTTGCATGACATGTGTGTTACTGTGCATTTTTCATCGCCAAGGACAATCTAGAGTTAACAAGATAAATAATGCTAGTCTTTCCCCAACCCATTCCTGACAGAGCAGAGTGCTTGGGATACCCTTCACAGAGATCTCTACATCTGAACTCAGGAACCCCATGTGGCACATTCAAGGCTGAAGGTGGAAATTAAGGGGTGCTATAGCCACTTGGGCTATGGGGGAAAATAGGCAGGAGGCCAATAATAGAAAATGTGGGTGTTCATGCCATGAATATACTGTATATACCAATCTTGGGGGGGGGGTGTGTGAAAACAATGCCTTCCCAACATTTAAGGAGAACATCAATCCCTTGACCAACGTCCTCACTCATTTTCTCTCTCTTATTATTATTATTTCACATTAGTTGTTTATTTCTAGTGGCTATTATTGCCTACAGCCACCCTCCCTCCCTCCCTCCCTCCCTCCCTCCCTCCCTCCCTCCCTCTCTCTCTCTCTCTCTCTCTCTCTCTCTCTCTCTCTCTGTGTGTGTGTGTGTGTGTGTGTGTGTGTGTGTGTGTGTAAAGGGAATCAGAAACGGGACTTCTGAAACTCATTCTCTGGTTATGGAGATGGGGCCTGCTCATAAGTGGGAACGAAGACATAAACATTCAGATCCCATATCTTGTTTTAATAGGAGTTCCATTTTAAGAATCCTTACTTCACACATTCACACACACACACACACACACACACACACACACACACACACACACGCACGCACACACACACACACGTAAGGGACACCTCTAAAGAAGTAACCAAAGGAGCCGGGTTGCACTTCCTTTTTTTCATCCATAAAATGGAAATAAATTTGTTTGCTGAGGAGATAAACAAGGCAGGGGCCCCTTCTTTTGAAGGATGAATGGCTCTTCGGATCAATCCATAATTTTACAAATAACGTCAGAAATATTGTTTAGTGGAAATAAAGGGAATGTTTTGACATCAGACCTAAGCAGGTATATCTGGAGGCTTATTATCTTGTTACTTCAAATGAATTCTCTCACCCCCCCCCCCCAAATAAGCATGCTCCTGCTACGTTTGAGAAAAAAACACGAGCTCCTTCAAGTTAGATCTGTGGCTCTTTCTTTGTTATCCTTCTATCTATGTAACAGACAGATTAGCAGTAAACCACCAACCTGTGCTTCCTTTGAACCAAGCTAAATTCAGACCATCAGGTTTACTTTAAAAGCTGGGATATTGTTTTTCGGGCTCTTGGAGGGAGGGATGGAAGGGAGGGAGGAAGATAGGGGAAACTGTAGACTTTTGCTGAAATATGCATTATTTTAAGGAGGTAATGGGCTATTCTCAAGCTCAGTACTCACTTCCTTACTTTCAACCCCTTTGAATCCCACCCACTCATTCAAGATTATCTAAGCGAATCGCTCCCAAAGAAGCAACGGATTCCCTGAGCATCCCGTCTTGCTGTTGAAGGGTGGCAGACAAATGAAGACGTTTCTAAAGAAGAGAGGAGAAGCAGGGCATGAATTTGGGTGAAGGCAACGCTCTGAATGATGCCCACCGTGGCAAAGATGCCACCAGAGACAGACTCTCCCAAGAAAGACAATGTGCCCCATAAGGGGGCAGTGATTGGCGGGACCTTTTCAAACAGAAGCAACCCTGAACAATAATTGGTGGCCCACAGCTCCCCTCTACATACAGATCCATGGATTGCAATGGATCCCCCCCCAAATACCTTTTACGGGGAGCCCAGAGGAAAGTTCACCAACTTCTCTGGAATGGGAATATAGCATTTTGTTCTGAGCATCCAGTCTAAACATCAAGTTCATCGGAAAGCTAGTAAATCCCATTTATTAAGAAGCGGGCGAGAGTTGCGCTGAAAGCAACGGCACAAACGCAGGTTGGCTTTTTCAGCACTGAAGTGAGTGGACAGCGTCGGACCTCCACACTGCGGGCCGCCGGATGACCCAGCAATCCAGCAATAATGGCTGAAATCGTACTGAAAGCGCTTTGACGTGAACGCTTCCTATTATCTTTATAACACTAAGCAGAACTGCCCTTGCCGGGCTGAAAGCAGAGCGAGCAAAGATTGCGGGTATTTAACACCACAACCACAACCACACCGCGGAAGTCATCGGGCATCCAGAGGCTTTTTCAAGGCAAGGAAAGTCGCCGGGTTTGGCTCGGCGGCTGCAGTTTGCGCCGAAAGTAATAGTAAGTAAATGTACCGACACTGACCTATGTCGCCTCCGCCGCATTTCACCAGGAGTCAGCTGGCGCTGCCCGCTATCCTGCGCTCCACACCCGCGCGGGGCAAAGCGCCGCCGGCTTCCCCCCTTACCCATCGCTCCTCTGCAAGCGTGCCAGGAGGGGCACTGGCTTGGGAAGCCCAGGTCGACATCAGTTGCCTTGGCCTTTGTCCTCTCTGCGGACTCCTGGGCTGCTTCGACGTGAGCTCGGCTATGCAACTCAGGGGGCGGGGAGGAGAAGGAGGAGGAGGTGGAGGAGGAGGAGGAGGAGGAGAAGGAGGGGGGGCAAGGGAGGCAGAGCGCAGGAAGGAGGAGGGGAGAGATCAGGCCAGTCCATCAAAACTGGAGGCGCAAGTTCTCGCGAGAGGGAGAACCGGTCGGGAGCCCCGGGATGTGGGCTCAGGTGGAAGCAGAGCGCATCTCCTGCCAGCCCGGGGGTAGAGCAGGCAGAAGAGTCGAGCGGCCCGGGTTGCAGGAAGGCTCGCCCTGCGCGCTCCCGGGGAGCTGCCGGCCTCAGTAGCCTCGGATGTGCTGCTGCGGCGGCGGGGGCGGCAGCCTGGCTGTGCTCGGCGCACAGAGAGTCCTTTCGCCCGGCGCGCTGGTGGCGCTAGGCGCGGATCTCCTCCTGGTCGCCGTTTCTCTCTTGCTCTCCACCCGCCGAGCCGCCACGATGATGTCCATGAACAGCAAGCAGCCCCACTTCGCCATGCACCCGAGCCTGCCGGAGCACAAGTACCCTTCGCTTCACTCCAGCTCGGAAGCCATCCGGAGAGCATGTCTCCCAACTCCACCGGTAAGAAACAAGCTGCCAGCCGGACTTTTCCCCGGGTTGCCCGGTTCTTTTTCTCTCGCCTCCCCCCACCCCACCCCGAGCCCGGCGTCTTCGGTCGCTCCCGGGCCCCTGCCGCACAGTGGGTAGGCGCCTTCCTGGCTCCAGCCGCAGCGGCTGCCTCGTGGCTTTCAGCCACCGCCTCCGCCCTTGTGCAGAGTTAGGTTGAAAAGGAGCTCCCCGGGGCGCCCCTGAATTTCCCACTGCTTTTTTTTTTTGCGGGGTCTCCTTCGAAATTGACCTGGCAAGTAAGGCCGAGGCTGCCAACCGAGC
>JALIGW010000236.1:98508-153170 GCA_023053685.1 Diadophis punctatus similis | reverse complement strand
AGTCAAATGCAAAAACGGATGCTAGAATGTGATTCAGAATGGAATTCCATACTTTAAAATGGTATTTATTGCTGTTTTTAAAAATGAGTGTTTTTGGTGCCCGGCGGGAAAAACGCGTGATGCCGGGGTCAGAAAAATTGGTGCTCAGAAGCGAAAAAAAATTTTCAAGTCAAATGCAAAAACGGATGCTAGAATGTGCATCAGAGTGGAATTCCATACTTAAAAATGGTATTTATTTCTGTTTTTAAAAATTGAGTGTTTTTGGTTCCCCGGGGGAAAAACGCGTGGTCAGAAAAATTGGTGATCTGAAGTGAAAAAATTTTTTCAAGTCAAATGCAAAAACGGATGCTAGAATGTGCATCAGAGTGGAATTCCATGCTTAAAAATGGTATTTATTGCTGTTTTTAAAAATTGAGTGTTTTTGGTGCCCGGGGGGAAAAACGCGTGATGCCGGGGTCAGAAAAATTGGTGATCTGAAGCGAAAAAAATTTTTCAAGTCAAATGCAAAAATGGATGCCAGAATGTGAATCAGAATGGAATTCCATACTTAAAAATGGTATTTATTGCTGTTTTTAAAAATTGAGTGTTTTTGGTGCCCGGGGGAAAAACGCGTGATGCCGGGGTCAGAAAAATTGGTGCTCAGAAGCAAAAAAATTTTTTCAAGTCAAATGCAAAAACGGATGCTAGAATGTGCATCAGAGTGGAATTGCATACTTAAAAATGGTATTTATTGCTGTTTTTAAAAATTGAGTGTTTTTGGTGCCCGGGGGGGAAAACGCGTGATGCCGGGGTCAGAAAAATTGGTGATCTAAAGCGGAAAATTTTTTGAAGTCAAATGCAAAAACGGATGCTAGAATGTGCATCAGAATGGAATTCCATACGTAAAAATGGTATTTATTGCTGTTTTTAAAAATTGAGTGTTTTTGGTGCCCGGGGGGAAAAACGCGTGATGCCGGGGTCAGAAAAATTGGTGATCTGAAGCGAAAAATTTTTTTCAAGTCAAATGCAAAAACGGATGCTAGAATGTGCATCAGAGTGGAATTCCATACTTAAAAATGGTATTTATTGCTGTTTCTAAAAATTGAGTGTTTTTGGTGCCCGGGGGGAAAAACGCGTGATGCCGGGGTCAGAAAAAGTGGTGATCTGAAGCGAAAAATTTTTTTCAAGTCAAATGCAAAAACGGATGCTAGAATGTGCATCAGAGTGGAATTCCATGCTTAAAAATGGTATTTATTGCTGTTTTTAAAAATTGAGTGTTTTTGGTGCCCGGGGGGAAAAACGCGTGATGCCGGGGTCAGAAAAATTGGTGATCTGAAGCGAAAAAATTTTTTCAAGTCAAATGCAAAAATGGATGCCAGAATGTGAATCAGAATGGAATTCCATACTTAAAAATGGTATTTATTGCTGTTTTTAAAAATTGAGTGTTTTTGGTGCCCGGGGGAAAAACGCGTGATGCCGGGGTCAGAAAAATTGGTGCTCAGAAGCGAAAAAAATTTTTCAAGTCAAATGCAAAAACGGATGCTAGAATGTGCATCAGAGTGGAATTGCATACTTAAAAATGGTATTTATTGCTGTTTTTTAAAATTGAGTGTTTTTGGTGCCCGGGGGGAAAAACGCGTGATGCCGGGGTCAGAAAAATTGGTGATCTGAAGCGAAAAAATTTTTTCAAGTCAAATGCAAAACCGGATGCTAGAATGTGAATCAGAATGGAATTCCATACTTAAAAATGGTATTTATTGCTGTTTTTAAAAATTGAGTGTTTTTGGTGCCCGGGGGGAAAAACGCGTGATGCCGGGGTCAGAAAAATTGGTGATCTGAAGCGAAAAATTTTTTTCAAGTCAAATGCAAAAACGGATGCTAGAATGTGAATAACAATGGAATTCCATACTTAAAAATCGTATTTATTGCTGTTTTTAATAATTGAGTGTTTTTGGTGCCCGGGGAAAAAACGCGTGATGCCGGGGTCAGAAAAATTGGTGATCTGAAGCGAAAAAAAATTTTCAAGTCAAATACAAAAACGGATGCTAGAATGTGCATCAGAGTGGAATTCCATGCTTAAAAATGGTATTTATTGCTGTTTTTAAAAATTGAGTGTTTGTGCTGCCCGGGGGGAAAAACGCGTGATGCCGGGGTCAGAAAAATTGGTTATCTGAAGCGAAAAAAATTTTTCAAGTCAAATGCAAAAACGGATGCTAGAATTTGAATCAGAATGGAATTCCATACTTAAAAATGGTATTTATTGCTGTTTTTAAAAATTGAGTGTTTTTGGTGCCCGGGGGAAAAACGCGTGATGCCGGGGTCAGAAAAATTGGTGATCTGAAGCGAAAAATTTTTTTCAAGTCAAATGCAAAAACGGATGCTAGAATGTGCATCAGAGTGGAATTCCATACTTAAAAATGGTATTTATTGCTGTTTCTAAAAATTGAGTGTTTTTGGTGCCCGGGGGGAAAAACGCGTGATGCCGGGGTCAGAAAAAGTGGTGATCTGAAGCGAAAAATTTTTTTCAAGTCAAATGCAAAAACGGATGATAGAATGTGCATCAGAGTGGAATTCCATGCTTAAAAATGGTATTTATTGCTGTTTTTAAAAATTGAGTGTTTTTGGTGCCCGGGGGGAAAAACGCGTGATGCCGGGGTCAGAAAAATTGGTGATCTGAAGCGAAAAAATTTTTTCAAGTCAAATTCAAAAACGGATGCTAGAATGTGCATCAGAGTGGATTTCCATACTTAAAAATGGTATTTATTGCTGTTTTTAAAAATTGAGTGTTTTTGGTGCCCGGGGGGAAAAACGCGTGATGCCGGGGTCAGAAAAATTGGTGATCTGAAGCGAAAAAATTTTTTCAAGTCAAATGCAAAAACGGATGCTAGAATGTGCATCAGAGTGGAATTCCATACTTAAAAATGGTATTTATTGCTGTTTTTAAAAATTGAGTGTTTTTGGTGCCCGGGGGAAAAACGTGTGATGCCGGGGTCAGAAAAATTGGTGATCTGAAGCGAAAAAATTTTTTCAAGTCAAATGCAAAAACGGATGCTAGAATGTGCATCAGAGTGGAATTCCATACTTAAAAATGGTATTTATTTCTGTTTTTAAAAATTGAGTGTTTTTGGTGCCCGGGGGGAAAAACGCGTGATGCCGGGGTCAGAAAAATTGGTGATCTGAAGCGAAAAAATTTTTTCAAGTCAAATGCAAAAACGGATGCTAGAATGTGCATCAGAGTGGAATTCCATACTTAAAAATGGTATTTATTGCTGTTTCTAAAAATTGAGTGTTTTTGGTGCCCGGGGGGGGAAAACGCGTGATGCCGGGGTCAGAAAAATTGGTGATCTGAAGCGAAAAATTTTTTCAATTCAAATGCAAAAACGGACGCTAGAATGTGAACCAGAGTGGAATTCCATACGTAAAAATCGTTTTGCTTGCTGTTTTTAAAAATTGAGTGTTTTTGGTGCCCTGGGGGAAAAACGCGTGATGCCGGGGTCAGAAAAATTGGTGATCTGAAGCGAAAAATTTTTTTCAAGTCAAATGCAAAAACGGATGCTAGAATGTGAACCAGAGTGGAATTCCATACTTAAAAATGGTATTTATTGCTGTTTTTAAAAATTGAGTGTTTTTGGTGCCCGGGGGGGAAAACGCGTGATGCCGGGGTCAGAAAAATTGGTGATCTGAAGCAAAAAATTTTTTTCAAGTCAAATGCAAAAACGGACGCTAGAATATGAACCAGAGTGGAATTCCATACTTAAAAATCGTTTTGCTTGCTGTTTTTAAAATTGAGTGTTTTTGGTGCCCGGGGGAAAAAACGCGTGATGTCGGGGTCAGAAAAATTGGTGCTCAGAAGTGAAAAATTTTTTTCAAGTCAAATGCAAAAACGGATGCTAGAATGTGATTCAGAATGGAATTCCATACTTTAAAATGGTATTTATTGCTGTTTTTAAAAATTGAGTGTTTTTGGTGCCCGGCGGGAAAAACGCGTGATGCCGGGGTCAGAAAAATTGGTGCTCAGAAGCGAAAAAATTTTTTCAAGTCAAATGCAAAAACGGATGCTAGAATGTGCATCAGAGTGGAATTCCATACTTAAAAATGGTATTTATTTCTGTTTTTAAAAATTGAGTGTTTTTGGTTCCCCGGGGGAAAAACGCGTGGTCAGAAAAATTGGTGATCTGAAGTGAAAAATTTTTTTCAAGTCAAATGCAACAACGGATGTTAGAATGTGCATCAGAGTGGAATTCCATACTTAAAAATGGTATTTATTGCTGTTTTTAAAAATTGCATGTTTTTGGTGCCCGGGGGGAAAAACGCGTGATGCCGGGGTCAGAAAAAATGGTGCTCAGAAGTGAAAATTTTTTTTCAAGTCAAATGCAAAAACGGATGCTAGAATGTGCATCAGAGTGGAATTCCATACTTAAAAATGGTATTTATTGCTGTTTTTAAAAATTGAGTGTTTTTGGTGCCCGGGGGGAAAAACGCGTGATGCCGGGGTCAGAAAAATTGGTGATCTAAAGCGAAAAAATTTTTTCAAGTCAAATGCAAAAACGGATGCTAGAATGTGCATCAGAGTGGAATTCCATACGTAAAAATGGTATTTATTGCTGTTTTTAAAAATTGAGTGTTTTTGGTGCCCGGGGGGAAAAACGCGTGATGCCGGGGTCAGAAAAATTGGTGATCTGAAGCGAAAAAATTTTTTCAAGTCAAATGCAAAAACGGATGCTAGAATGTGCATCAGAGTGGAATTCCATACTTAAAAATGGTATTTATTGCTGTTTCTAAAAATTGAGTGTTTTTGGTGCCTGGGGGGGAAAACGCGTGATGCCGGGGTCAGAAAAAGTGGTGATCTGAAGCGAAAAAAATTTTTCAAGTCAAATGCAAAAATGGATGCCAGAATGTGAATCAGAATGGAATTCCATACTTAAAAATGGTATTTATTGCTGTTTTTAAAAATTGAGTGTTTTTGGTGCCTGTGGGAAAAACGCGTGATGCCGGGGTCAGAAAAATTGGTGCTCAGAAGCGAAAAAATTTTTTCAAGTCAAATGCAAAAACGGATGCTAGAATGTGCATCAGAGTGGAATTGCATACTTAAAAATGGTATTTATTGCTGTTTCTAAAAATTGAGTGTTTTTGGTGCCTGGGGGGAAAAACGTGTGATGCCGGGTTCAGAAAAATTGGTGCTCAGACGCGAAAAAAATTTTCAAGTCAAATGCAAAAACGGATGCTAGAATGTGCATCAGAGTGGAATTCCATACTTAAAAATGGCATTTATTGCTGTTTTCAAAAATTGAGTGTTTTTGGTGCCCGGGGGAAAAACGTGTGATGCCGGGGTCAGAAAAATTGGTGATCTGAAGCGAAAAATTTTTTTCAAGTCAAATGCAAAAACGGATGCTAGAATGTGCATCAGAGTGGAATTCCATACTTAAAAATGGTATTTATTTCTGTTTTAAAAAATTGAGTGTTTTTGGTGCCCGGGGGAAAAACGCGTGATGCCGGGGTCAGAAAAATTGGTGATCTGAAGCGAAAAAATTTTTTCAAGTCAAATGCAAAAACGGATGCTAGAATGTGCATCAGAGTGGAATTCCATACTTAAAAATGGTATTTATTGCTGTTTCTAAAAATTGAGTGTTTTTGGTGCCCGGGGGGGAAAACGCGTGATGCCGGGGACAGAAAAATTGGTGATCTGAAGCGAAAAATTTTTCCAATTCAAATGCAAAAACGGACGCTAGAATGTGAACCAGAGTGGAATTCATACGTAAAAATCGTTTTGCTTGCTGTTTTTAAAAATTGAGTGTTTTTGGTGCCCTGGGGGGAAAACGCGTGATGCCGGGGTCAGAAAAATTGGTGATCTGAAGCGAAAAATTTTTTTCAAGTCAAATGCAAAAACGGATGCTAGAATGTGAACCAGAGTGGAATTCCATACTTAAAAATGGTATTTATTGCTGTTTTTAAAAATTGAGTGTTTTTGGTGCCCGGGGGGGAAAACGCGTGATGCCGGGGTCAGAAAAATTGGTGATCTGAAGCGAAAATTTTTTTTCAAGTCAAATGCAAAAACGGATGCTAGAATGTGATTCAGAATGGAATTCCATACTTTAAAATGGTATTTATTGCTGTTTTTAAAAATTGAGTGTTTTTGGTGCCCGGCGGGAAAAACGCGTGATGCCGGGGTCAGAAAAATTGGTGCTCAGAAGCGAAAAAAAATTTTCAAGTCAAATGCAAAAACGGATGCTAGAATGTGCATCAGAGTGGAATTCCATACTTAAAAATGGTATTTATTTCTGTTTTTAAAAATTGAGTGTTTTTGGTTCCCCGGGGGAAAAACGCGTGGTCAGAAAAATTGGTGATCTGAAGTGAAAAAATTTTTTCAAGTCAAATGCAAAAACGGATGCTAGAATGTGCATCAGAGTGGAATTCCATGCTTAAAAATGGTATTTATTGCTGTTTTTAAAAATTGAGTGTTTTTGGTGCCCGGGGGGAAAAACGCGTGATGCCGGGGTCAGAAAAATTGGTGATCTGAAGCGAAAAAATTTTTTCAAGTCAAATGCAAAAATGGATGCCAGAATGTGAATCAGAATGGAATTCCATACTTAAAAATGGTATTTATTGCTGTTTTTAAAAATTGAGTGTTTTTGGTGCCCGGGGGAAAAACGCGTGATGCCGGGGTCAGAAAAATTGGTGCTCAGAAGCAAAAAAATTTTTTCAAGTCAAATGCAAAAACGGATGCTAGAATGTGCATCAGAGTGGAATTGCATACTTAAAAATGGTATTTATTGCTGTTTTTAAAAATTGAGTGTTTTTGGTGCCCGGGGGGGAAAACGCGTGATGCCGGGGTCAGAAAAATTGGTGATCTAAAGCGGAAAAATTTTTTGAAGTCAAATGCAAAAACGGATGCTAGAATGTGCATCAGAATGGAATTCCATACGTAAAAATGGTATTTATTGCTGTTTTTAAAAATTGAGTGTTTTTGGTGCCCGGGGGGAAAAACGCGTGATGCCGGGGTCAGAAAAATTGGTGATCTGAAGCGAAAATTTTTTTTCAAGTCAAATGCAAAAACGGATGCTAGAATGTGCATCAGAGTGGAATTCCATACTTAAAAATGGTATTTATTGCTGTTTCTAAAAATTGAGTGTTTTTGGTGCCCGGGGGGAAAAACGCGTGATGCCGGGGTCAGAAAAAGTGGTGATCTGAAGCGAAAAATTTTTTTCAAGTCAAATGCAAAAACGGATGCTAGAATGTGCATCAGAGTGGAATTCCATGCTTAAAAATGGTATTTATTGCTGTTTTTAAAAATTGAGTGTTTTTGGTGCCCGGGGGGAAAAACGCGTGATGCCGGGGTCAGAAAAATTGGTGATCTGAAGCGAAAAAATTTTTTCAAGTCAAATGCAAAAATGGATGCCAGAATGTGAATCAGAATGGAATTCCATACTTAAAAATGGTATTTATTGCTGTTTTTAAAAATTGAGTGTTTTTGGTGCCCGGGGGAAAAACGCGTGATGCCGGGGTCAGAAAAATTGGTGCTCAGAAGCGAAAAAAATTTTTCAAGTCAAATGCAAAAACGGATGCTAGAATGTGCATCAGAGTGGAATTGCATACTTAAAAATGGTATTTATTGCTGTTTTTTAAAATTGAGTGTTTTTGGTGCCCGGGGGGGGAAAAACGCGTGATGCCGGGGTTAGAAAAATTGGTGCTCAGAAGCGAAAAAATTTTTTCAAGTCAAATGCAAAAACGGATGCTAGAATGTGTATCAGAGTGGAATTCCATGCTTAAAAATGGCATTTATTGCTGTTTTCAAAAATTGAGTGTTTTTGGTGCCCGGGGGAAAAACGCGTGATGCCGGGGTCAGAAAAATTGGTGCTCAGAAGCGAAAAATTTTTTTCAAGTCAAATGCAAAAACGGATGCTAGAATGTGCATCAGAGTGGAATTCCATACTTAAAAATGGTATTTATTGCTGTTTTTAAAAATTGAGTGTTTTTGGTGCCCGCGGGGAAAAACGAGTGATGCCGGGGTCAGAAAAATTGGCGATCTGAAGCGAAAAAAATTTTTCAAGTCAAATACAAAAACGGATGCTAGAATGTGCATCAGAGTGCAATTCCATACTTAAAAATGGTATTAATTGCTGTTTTTAAAAGTTGAGTGTTTTTGGTGCCCGGTGGGAAAAACGCGTGATGTCGGGGTTAGAAAAATTGGTGATCTGAAGCGAAAAATTTTTTTCAAGTCAAATGCAAAAATGGATGCTAGAATTTGAATCAGAATGGAATTCCATCCTTAAAAATGGTATTTATTGCTGTTTTAAAAAATTGAGTGTTTTTTGTGCCCAGGGGGAAAAACGCGTGATGCCGGGGTCAGAAAAATTGGTGATCTGAAGCGGAAAATTTTTTTCAAGTCAAATGCAAAACCGGATGCTAGAATGTGCATCAGAGTGGAATTCCATACTTAAAAATGGTATTTATATCTGTTTTTAAAAATTGAGTGTTTTTGGTGCCGGGGGGGGAAAACGCGTGATGCCGGGGTCAGAAAAATTGGTGATCTGAAGCGAAAAAATTTTTTCAAGTCAAATGCAAAAACGGATGCTAGAATGTGCATCAGAGTGGAATTCCATGCTTAAAAATGGTATTTATTGCTGTTTTTAAAAATTGAGTGTTTTTGGTGCCCGGGGGGAAAAACGCGTGATGCCGGGGTCAGAAAAATTGGTGATCTGAAGCGAAAAATTTTTTTCAAGTCAAATACAAAAACGGATGCTAGAATGTGAATCAGAATGGAATTCCATACTTAAAAATCGTATTTATTGCTGTTTTTAAAAATTGAGTGTTTTTGGTGCCCGGGGGGAAAAACGCGTGATGCTGGGGTCAGAAAAAGTGATGATCTGAAGCGAAAAAATTTTTTCAAGTCAAATGCAAAAACGGATGCTAGAATGTGCATCAGAGTGGAATTCCATGCTTAAAAATGGTATTTATTGCTGTTTTTAAAAATTGAGTGTTTTTGGTGCCCGGGGGGAAAAACGCGTGATGCCGGGGTCAGAAAAATTGGTGATCTGAAGCGAAAAATTTTTTTCAAGTCAAATGCAAAAACGGATGCTAGAATGTGCATCAGAGTGGAATTCCATACTTAAAAATGGTATTTATTTCTGTTTTTAAAAATTGAGTGTTTTTGGTGCCCGGGGGGGAAAACGCGTGATGCCGGGGTCAGAAAAATTGGTGATCTGAAGCGAAAAAATTTTTCAATTCAAATGCAAAAACGGACGCTAGAATGTGAACCAGAGTGGAATTCCATACGTAAAAATCGTTTTGCTTGCTGTTTTTAAAAATTGAGTGTTTTTGGTGCCCGGGGGGAAAAACGCGTGATGCCGGGGTCAGAAAAATTGGTGATCTGAAGCGAAAAAATTTTTTCAAGTCAAATGCAAAAACGGATGCTAGAATGTGAACCAGAGTGGAATTCCATACTTAAAAATGGTATTTATTGCTGTTTTTAAAAATTGAGTGGTTTTGGTGCCCGGGGGGGAAAACGCGTGATGTCGGGGTCAGAAAAATTGGTGCTCAGAAGTGAAAATTTTTTTTCAAGTCAAATGCAAAAACGGATGCTAGAATGTGATTCAGAATGGAATTCCATACTTTAAAATGGTATTTATTGCTGTTTTTAAAAATTGAGTGTTTTTGGTGCCCGGCGGGAAAAACGCGTGATGCCGGGGTCAGAAAAAGTGGTGATCTGAAGCGAAAATTTTTTTTCAAGTCAAATGCAAAAATGGATGCCAGAATGTGAATCAGAATGGAATTCCATACTTTAAAATGGTATTTATTGCTGTTTTTAAAAATTGAGTGTTTTTGGTGCCCGGGGGGAAAAACGCGTGATGCCGGGGTCAGAAAAATTGGTGATCTGAAGCGAAAAATTTTTTTCAAGTCAAATACAAAAACGGATGCTAGAATGTGAATCAGAATGGAATTCCATACTTAAAAATCGTATTTATTGCTGTTTTTAAAAATTGAGTGTTTTTGGTGCCCGGGGGGAAAAACGCGTGATGCTGGGGTCAGAAAAAGTGATGATCTGAAGCGAAAAAATTTTTTCAAGTCAAATGCAAAAACGGATGCTAGAATGTGCATCAGAGTGGAATTCCATGCTTAAAAATGGTATTTATTGCTGTTTTTAAAAATTGAGTGTTTTTGGTGCCCGGGGGGAAAAACGCGTGATGCCGGGGTCAGAAAAATTGGTGATCTGAAGCGAAAAATTTTTTTCAAGTCAAATGCAAAAACGGATGCTAGAATGTGCATCAGAGTGGAATTCCATACTTAAAAATGGTATTTATTTCTGTTTTTAAAAATTGAGTGTTTTTGGTGCCCGGGGGGGAAAACGCGTGATGCCGGGGTCAGAAAAATTGGTGATCTGAAGCGAAAAAATTTTTCAATTCAAATGCAAAAACGGACGCTAGAATGTGAACCAGAGTGGAATTCCATACGTAAAAATCGTTTTGCTTGCTGTTTTTAAAAATTGAGTGTTTTTGGTGCCCGGGGGGAAAAACGCGTGATGCCGGGGTCAGAAAAATTGGTGATCTGAAGCGAAAAAATTTTTTCAAGTCAAATGCAAAAACGGATGCTAGAATGTGAACCAGAGTGGAATTCCATACTTAAAAATGGTATTTATTGCTGTTTTTAAAAATTGAGTGGTTTTGGTGCCCGGGGGGGAAAACGCGTGATGTCGGGGTCAGAAAAATTGGTGCTCAGAAGTGAAAATTTTTTTTCAAGTCAAATGCAAAAACGGATGCTAGAATGTGATTCAGAATGGAATTCCATACTTTAAAATGGTATTTATTGCTGTTTTTAAAAATTGAGTGTTTTTGGTGCCCGGCGGGAAAAACGCGTGATGCCGGGGTCAGAAAAAGTGGTGATCTGAAGCGAAAATTTTTTTTCAAGTCAAATGCAAAAATGGATGCCAGAATGTGAATCAGAATGGAATTCCATACTTTAAAATGGTATTTATTGCTGTTTTTAAAAATTGAGTGTTTTTGGTGCCCGGGGGGAAAAACGCGTGATGCCGGGGTCAGCAAAATTGGTGCTCAGAAGCGAAAAAAATTTTTCAAGTCAAATGCAAAAACGGATGCTAGAATGTGCATCAGAGTGGAATTCCATACTTAAAAATGGCATTTATTGCTGTTTTAAAAAATTGAGTGTTTTTGGTGCCCGGGGGAAACCGCGTGATGCCGGGGTCAGAAAAATTGGTGATCTGAAGCGAAAAAATAATTTCAAGTGAAATGCAAAAACGGATGCTAGAATGTGCATCAGAGTGGAATTCCATACTTAAAAATGGTATTTATTGCTGTTTTTAAAAATTGAGTGTTTTTGGTGCCCGGGGGGAAAACGCGTGATGCCGGGGTCAGAAAAATTGGTGATCTGAAGCGAAATATTTTTTTCAAGTCAAATGCAAAAACGGATGCTAGAATGTGCATCAGAGTGGAATTCCATACTTTAAAATGGTATTGTTTGCTGTTTTTAAAAATTGAGTGTTTTTGGTGCCTGGGGGGATCAGAGTGGAATTCCATACTTAAAATTCCATACTTCTGAGCACAAATTTTTCTGACCCCGGCATCACGCGTTTTCCCCCCGGGCACCAAAAACACTTAATTTTTAAAAACAGCAATAAATACCATTTTTAAGTATGGAATTCCACTCTGATGCACATTCTAGCATCCGTTTTTGCATTTGACTTGAAAAATTTTTTTCCTATCTGGGCACCAATTTTTCTGACCCCGGCATCACGCGTTTTTTCCCCCGGGCACCAAAAACACTCAATTTTTAAAAACAGCAAGTAAAACCATTTTCAAGTATGGAATTCCACTCTGGTTCACATTCTAGCGTCCGTTTTTGCATTTGAATTGAAAATTTTTTTTTGCTTCAGATCACTTTTTCTGACCCCGGCATCACGCGTTTTTCCC
Source organism: Diadophis punctatus similis (assembly GCA_023053685.1). Taxonomy (NCBI): domain Eukaryota; kingdom Metazoa; phylum Chordata; class Lepidosauria; order Squamata; family Dipsadidae; genus Diadophis; species Diadophis punctatus. The sequence goes on along the minus strand of JALIGW010000236.1, from coordinate 141,270 downwards.
CCCGGGCACCAAAAACACTCAATTTTTGAAAACAGCAATAAATGCCATTTTTAAGTATGGAATTCCACTCCGATGCACATTCTAGCATCCGTTTTTGCATGTGACTTGAAAAATGTTTTTAGCTTCTGAGCAATATTTTTTCTTACCCCGGCATCCCACGTTTTTTCCCCCGGGCACCCAAAACACTCAATTTTTTAAAAACAGCAATAAATACCATTTTAAAGTATGGAATTCCAGTCTGATTCACATTCTAGCATCCGTTTTTGCATTTGACTTGAATTTTTTTTTCGCTTCTGAGCACCAATTTTTCTGATCCCGGCATCACGCGTTTTTCCCACCGGGCACCAAAAACACTCAATTTTTAAAAACAGCAATAAATACCATTTTAAAGTATGGAATTCCACTCTGGTTCACATTCTAGCATCCATTTTTGCATTTGACTTGAAAAATGTTTTTCGCTTCTGAGCAATATTTTTTCTGACCGCGGCATCACGCGTTTTTTCACACGGGCACCAAAAACACTCAGTTTTTAAAAACAGCAATAAATACCATTTCTAAGTATGGAATTCCACTCTGATGCACATTCTAGCATCCGTTTTTGCATGTGACTTGAAAAATGTTTTTAGCTTTTGAGCAATATTTTTTCTTACCCCGGCATCCCACGTTTTTTCCCCCGGGCACCCAAAACACTCAATTTTTTAAAAACAGCAATAAATACCATTTTAAAGTATGGAATTCCACTCTGGTTCACATTCTAGCGTCCGTTTTTGCATTTGAATTGAAAATTTTTTTTTGCTTCAGATCACTTTTTCTGACCCCGGCATCACGCGTTTTTCCCCCCGGGCACCAAAAACACTCAATTTTTGAAAACAGCAATAAATGCCATTTTTAAGTATGGAATTCCACTCCGATGCACATTCTAGCATCCGTTTTTGCATGTGACTTGAAAAATGTTTTTAGCTTCTGAGCAATATTTTTTCTTACCCCGGCATCCCACGTTTTTTCCCCCGGGCACCCAAAACACTCAATTTTTTAAAAACAGCAATAAATACCATTTTAAAGTATGGAATTCCAGTCTGATTCACATTCTAGCATCCGTTTTTGCATTTGACTTGAATTTTTTTTTCGCTTCTGAGCACCAATTTTTCTGATCCCGGCATCACGCGTTTTTCCCACCGGGCACCAAAAACACTCAATTTTTAAAAACAGCAATAAATACCATTTTAAAGTATGGAATTCCACTCTGGTTCACATTCTAGCATCCATTTTTGCATTTGACTTGAAAAATGTTTTTCGCTTCTGAGCAATATTTTTTCTGACCGCGGCATCACGCGTTTTTTCACACGGGCACCAAAAACACTCAGTTTTTAAAAACAGCAATAAATACCATTTCTAAGTATGGAATTCCACTCTGATGCACATTCTAGCATCCGTTTTTGCATGTGACTTGAAAAATGTTTTTAGCTTCTGAGCAATATTTTTTCTTACCCCGGCATCCCACGTTTTTTCCCCGGGCACCCAAAACACTCAATTTTTTAAAAACAGCAATAAATACCATTTTAAAGTATGGAATTCCAGTCTGATTCACATTCTAGCATCCGTTTTTGCATTTGATTTGATAATTTTTTTTCGTTTCTGAGCAATATTTTTTCTGACCCCGGCATCACGCGTTTTTTCTCCCGGGCACCAAAAACACTCAATTTTTGAAAACAGCAAGCAATACCATTTCTAAGTATGGAATTGGTGTGTTGGCCATGGTGAATTGGCTATGGGTGTTGGCCATGTTGTGTTGGCCATGTTGTGTTGGCCATGTTGTGTTGTCTATGGGTGTTGGCCATGTTGTGTTGGCCATGGTGAGTTGCCTGCGGGGAATTGTCATAGACCCAGTGGAGAATTTCAGCTAACTCAGTGTCCATGAGTGTCCATCTCCCACAGCATCCAATGATGAAGCTTCCAGGATGGGAAGCGAAATGTCTTGGTTTTTCCCTCAAAACATTCAACCCTTTTCAAAATAAAAACCATGTTTGAGATTCAGCTTACCAACTTCACACTGTGTCCCCGTGAATTCTGTAGGACAGACGCAGCGCTGAGAACATTGGTGACATTCCCTGAAACACTTCCCCCCATTTCTACAAGGGTTACGTCCGCAGTCGTGGGAAACATCTACACAGCAAAGCAGTCAAAGAGAAAATCAAGAAAGGCAACAGTGGACCGGCCCTGTATGTTAAAGAATAGCATGAAAGGAAGGAGGATTATTATGTGACACCAAGCCAGGATCAGACCTTAGAGGCCAGGTAGAGAGATCTCCTTTGGGGGGTGGGGGTTATTCACTGCATTGGCCTCCTCTCTCTGGGAGGTCCCTTGACCATTTTCTCTCCAGGAGTGTCCTTGCCATGACAATTCTAACTCGCTTCTTTCTTTTTTAAAATAATTTTTACTGAGGAAGGGGTTTTTTTTTTGACAGAGCAAAAAAAAAACAGTACAAATTTTGAATGAAAGAAGAATAAAGAAAGGTAATAAGAAGGAGGGAAAGGAGGGGGAAGGGGAAGGGGAAGGGAAGGTAGGGAAAGGGAAAGGGGAAGGGGAAGGGGAAGGGGAAGGGAAGGGGAAGGTAGGGAAAGCGAAAGTGAAAGTGAAAGTGAAAATGAAAATGAAAAGAAAGGAAAGGACAGGGGAAAGGTAAGGAAAGCAAAAGTGGAAAGAAAGGAAAGGGAAGGGAAGGAAACCAAAGGGAAGGGAAGGGAAGGGAAGGAGAAAGGTTTAGGGTTATGGTTAGGGAAAGTGAAAGTGAAAGTGAAAAGAAAGGAAAGGACAGGGGAAAGGTAAGGAAAGCAAAAGTGGAAGGGAAGGAAATGGAATGGAAGGAAACCAAAGGGAAGGGAAGGGAAGGAGAAAGGGAAGGAGAAAGGTTTAGGGCAGGGGTAAACAAAGTTGGCTCTTCTATGACTCATGGACGTCAACTCCCAGAATTCCTGAGTTAGCATGATTGGCTCAGAAAGTCTGGGAGTTGAAGTCCATGAGTCATAGAAGAGCCAACTTTGCCTACCCCTAGTTTAGGGTTATGGTTAGGGAAAGTGAAAGTGAAAGTGAAAAGAAAGGAAAGGACAGGGGAAAGGTAAGGAAAGCAAAAGTGGAAGGAAAGGAAAGGGAATGGAAGGAAACCGAAGGGAAGGGAAGGGAAGGAGAAAGGTTTAGGGTTATGGTTAGGGAAAGGGAAAGGGAAAGGGAAAGGGAAAGGGAAAGGGAAAGGGAAAGGGAAAGGGAAAGGGAAAGGGAAAGGGAAAGGGAAAGGGAAAGGGAAAGGGAAAGGGAAAGGGAAAGGGAAAGGGAAAAGAAAATGAAAGTGAAGGATAGGGTAGGATAGGGAAGAGAAGGGAAGAAAGCAGGAAGGGGAAACGGAAGGAGGGGAAAAGAGGCAGCTCAGCACAGAGCTACATAGGAGGCAGAGGAAAGAGTCAGGATATCCACTCCCTAGTATCTCCTGGGGTATATCTATCAGGAAAAGCATAGTAAGAGTTTAGTCTGGCAAGATTCTGTCTGCCGTGTGTAAGCGAATAAAGAATTAAATTCCGACTGGATTGTTCCACGTCATTCTTTTTGGTACCTTGGTGTTGATAGACTTCATACTCAGGTTCGGCTGTCGTCTTAACGCCCGCTGTTATTTCCTCCTAGGAATAATAGCAATTCAAATGTATTTTGTCTAGAAGCAATTTGTCAGAGTAAATTGTGTGACTACTTGGCTTTTTTTTTAGCAAACAGATCCTCTGTCTTTCGCTCTCTCTAAAATTGAGAATGGTAGGTAAATACAGGTAGTCCTCGCCTAGCGACCACAATTGAGACCAAAATGAATCCATTACTGAATCCAGTTTTGGTCACCACACTACAAAAAAGACACTGAAACGCTAGAGAAAGTGCAGAGGAGAGCAACCAGGATGATAAAGGGTCTGGAAACTAAAACATACGAAGAACGGTTGGGGGAACGGAGCTTGGCCAGTCTGGCGAAGAGAAGGACCAGGGGTGACATGATAGCAGTGTTCCAATGCTTGAGGGGATGCCACAGAGAGGAGGGGAGCAGGCTGTTCTCTATGGCACCAGAAAGCCAAACAAGGAATAATGGATGGAAGCTGACCAAGGAGAGATTCAACCTGGAAGTGAGGAGCAATCAACCAGTGGAACAGCTTGCCAGCGAAGGTCGTGAGAGCCCCAACACTTGCCACCTTCAAGGAGAGACTGGACTGCCATCTGTCTCAAATGGTGTGGGAACTCCTGCTTGAGCAGGGGGTTGGACTAGATGACCTACAAGGTCCCTTCCAACTCTAATAATACATCTAAATCTAAACCTGTTCTCCAAAGCAACGGATGGAAACTAATCAAGGAGAGATCCAATCTAGAACCAAGGAGAAATTTCCTGACCCTTAGAACAATGAATCAGTGGAACCGCTTGCCACCAGAAGCTGTGGGTGCTCCAACACTGGAGGCTTTTAAGAAGAGACACTAGACAGCCACCTGTCTGAAATGGTCTAGGGTCTTTTGTTTGAGCAGGGGGTTGGACTAGAAGACCTCCAAGGTCCCTTCCAACTCGTTGTTGCTTTTGTTGTTAAATCTCACTTATTATCCTGCTTCCATAGTTTGGAAAGTGGAGTTCCCAAGCCAGCCGAAGGATGCCACGGGGCATTTAATAGAAAGAGGGTTCTGCATGAAAGGGACTCAGGACCTCAGACAAGGGGAGGTGAAGAAGCCGGCAGGTTGGAGAGGAAAAAAATGCTCCACTTGTTCCTGCCATCTCTCTCCCTGAGGCCTGTGTCCTCTCTTGCTCCGCTCGGGTTGGTCAATCAATCATCCATCACGTCATCAAAGCAATTGGGACAGAAGGGGCGGGAGAGGGATTCCCGGGAGAAGGCCTGGACTCTAAAACTACCGTATTTTTCGGAGTATAAGACGCACCTTAGTTTTTGGGGAGGAAAATAGGGGAAAACAATAGCAATAGCAATAGCACTTAGACTTATATACCGCTTCATAGTGCTTTACAGCCCTCTCTAAGCGGTTTACAGACTTCAGCATATTGCCCCCAACAATCTGAGTCCTCATTTTACCCACCTCGGAAGGATGGAAGGCTGAGTCAACCTTGAGCCGGTGAGATTTGAACAGCTGAACAGCTGAACTAGCAGTAGCCTGCAGTGCTGCATTTAACCATTGCACCAACTCGGCTCAGTCTGCCTACCAGGAGCTGAGATAGCGCAGTGGTTAAAAGCAGCATTGCGACCTTCAGCTGATTGCTAGTTCAGCAGTTCAGCTGTTCAAATCTCATTAGGCTCAAGGTTGACTCAGCCTTCCATCCTTCCGAGGTGGGTAAAATGAGGACCCAGATTGTTGGGGGCAATATGCTGAACTCTGTAAACCGCTTAGAGAGAGCTGTAAAGCACCGCTTAGAGAGAGCTGTAAAGCACTATGAAGCGGTATATAAGTCTAAGTGCTATTGCTATTGCTATTCATCTGGCTAGCATCCTTAGTCTGGTCAGCTTCAGCACATTATTTTATCCCCTGGTTAGGACTTAAAAAAACCTTCTTCTGAGAGAGTAACAATGAAAGAGCCTGCAAGCCAGTAAGAGCTGGGAAGATAATTAGCACCTGGTTAGGGCTAGAAAAAAACTTATTCAGAGCAAGTAGAGCAATGAAAAAAAACCCTGCAAAGACTTAGGGCTGGAAAAACCTTCTTCTGAGAGAGTAACAATGAAAGAGCATGCAAGCCGGTAAGAGCTGGGAAGATCGTTAGCACCTGGTTAGGGCTAGAAAAAAACTTATTCAGAGCAAGTAGAGCAATGAAAAAAAAACCTGCAAAGACTTAGGGCTGGAAAAACCTTCTTCTGAGAGAGTAACAATGAAAGAGCATGCAAGCCGGTAAGAGCTGGGAAGATCGTTAGCACCTGGTTAGGGCTAGAAAAAAACTTATTCAGAGCAAGTAGAGCAATGAAAAAAAACCCTGCAAAGACTTAGGGCTGGAAAAACCTTCTTCTGAGAGAGTAACAATGAAAGAGCATGCAAGCCGGTAAGAGCTGGGAAGATCGTTAGCACCTGGTTAGGGCTAGAAAAAAACTTATTCAGAGCAAGTAGAACAATGAAAAAAAACCCTGCAAAGACTTAGGGCTGGAAAAACATTCTTCTGAGAGAGTAACAATGAAAAAGCCTGCAAGATAAGAGCTGGGAAGATCTGTTAGCACCTAGTTAGGGCTGGAAAAAAAAGCTACATTCGAAGTATAAGACGCACCCAAATTTTCAGCCACTTTTAGGGAGGAAAAAGGTGCGTCTTATACTCCGAAAAATATGGTAATTTTCCAAACTTTTTTATTTATTTTTTCCCTCCCCTGCCAAAAATATTGGCTCCGTCGCTGTGGCCAGCGTTGCTTTGTTTAATCTCTTTTAGGGAAGAGGTTCAAAGGACGAGGAAGTCCATTTTTTTCAGGAAACCCCCAGGAGGACTTAGGGGCAGCAGGGGCAGGACTGCCGCCAGGTTAGTCCTCGAGTTACAACAGTCCACACAGTGACGGTTCAAAGTTACGACAGCACTGATAAAAGCGGCTTATGATCATTTGTCATAGTTCACCATTTTTTTGCAGCATCCCCGTGCTCACGGGATCGAAATTCAGCCCCTTGGCAGCTGACTCATATTTATGACGGTCGCCGTGTCCTGGGGGCGGGGTCACGTCATCCCCTTTGGCGACCTTCTGACTAGCAAAGTCAATGGAGAAAGCCAGGTTCACTTAACGACCGGGTTACTGACTTAACGACTGCAGTGATTCCCTTAACAACGGAGGCAAGAAAGGTAATGAAATGGGGGGGAAAGCAACATGTCTCACTTAACAACAGAAATTTTGGACTCTGTTGTGGCCGTAAGCCGAGGAATTGCCTGTATTTCTTCAGGCAAGGATTTTGCTTCCTACCTGCTTCGTCCAATCTTTCCTAACGTCCAAAGGCCTACGTCCCGCATACTCCATTTCCAGTTGTAATCCAGGTAGTCCTCGAATTACGACCGCCATCGAAGTCCAAAATTTCTGTGGCTAAGGGAGACATTGGTCAAGGGAGTTTTGCCTCATTTTACGGCATTTCTTGCCACAGTGAACCGCTGCGGCTGTTAAGTCAGTTCATGGTTGTTAAGTGAATCCGGCTTCCCCGTTGACTTTTTGCTTGTCGGAAGGTCGCAAAAGCAAGGACCACGCGACAACCTCCCCTGCCCCCCAAGGACACTGCAACCGTCATAAATGTGAGTCGGTTGCCAAGACTCTGAATTTTGATCACGTGACCAAGGGGTAACGGTCGTGTGAAAAAACGTCAGACGAAAAGTGGCCGTCCTAAGTCACTTTTTTTTCAGGGCCGTTGAAATGGTCACTAAATGAATCATGTGTAAGTTTTATTTATTTTATTTATTTATTTGTGAGATTTATATACCGCCTCACAGTGCAAGCACTCTCTAAGCCAGCGGTTCCCAACCTGGGGGTCGCGACCCCTTTGGGGGTCGAATGACCATTTCCCAGGGGTCGCCCCGGCATCCTCAGCTCCCCCCCCACTGCCACAAGCCTGGCCATATCGCGCCCCACAACCCGCGCCCCGTGACCCACCCCACTGCCGCCATTTGGGTTCTTTTACCCTCTGCGCATGCGCAAAATGTTCTGCGCATGCGCAGAGGGTAAAAGAACCCAAATGGCGGCGTCTGGGCGAAGTCTCCAGATCCGGGCGAGGTCTCCACTCGCTTCGCGTGTTGCCTCTGGGAGCTTTTTGAGCCCCGTTGCGAAAGGCGTGCGCGACTTCGGCGGGGCCAGGACAGGCGGCTGCCCGGAGAGAGCCACCCCCTTTGCGCCAAACGCTACAGGTAGACAGGAGAGACTCTGCGAAGGGGATGGCTCTCTCCGGGAAGCCGCCTATCCCGGCCCCGCCAAAGTCTCGCACGCCTTTCGCGACGGGGCTCAAAAAGCTCCCAGAGGCATCACGCGAAGCGAGCGGAGACCTCGTTTGGATCTGGAGACTTCGCCCGGACGCCGCCATTTGGGTTCTTTTACCCTCTGCGCATGCGCAGAATGCTTTGTGCATGCGCAGAGGGTAAAAGAACCCAAATGGCGGCGGGGTGGGTCATGGTGGGGGCACGGGGGCGGGTCGCGGCATTAGGAAGGTTGGGAACCGCTGCTCTAAGCGGTTTACACCAGTAAGCAATGTATATTTGTATTGCCCCCAACAACCCAACAAGTTGTGGACTCCCTGTATTTGCTCCCGTAAGAAAGATTTGGGTCTCTGCAAGAATGACAAGATCTTGACTACAAGGACCATTTCTTGGAACCCATTGTTCTGTTCCCAATATCATCCCCAAATTTCTCACTTTTCTGACTCCAGATTCAGCCAGGAAAATGTTAAAAGCAAGCAGATACACACACACACACACACACACACACACACACACACACACACACACACACACACACACACACACACACACACACACACTTACCGGCCCAGTAGTAGCGTTCCTCAGACCCGAAACCAGAACAAGCGTGATGGAAAAAATGTAGATTTTCATCGTCTTTTCTTTCACTAATTTCCCCCCTTTTTTTAAACGTACCAAACTACCTTGGAATTTTTCTGGAGAATCTCAGGGCTGAAGATATCAGATGGGATGTCAAAGCCACATTGCGATGTATGCAAATTTGCTTCGTTTTAGGATAAGTTTAACTTCTTGCCCCCTACTTCAACGAGGGTTAATAATTCACCCGCTCACGTACAGAGATCGTTGGGAGAGAAATAGAAGCCAAAAGCAGGTTGCAGAGAATTGGGGATGATCAATATTTGCAGAATGCTTCCGTTCCTCACTCCACGTTGAGAATTAACAATCCCATCGGCTTCCACGGATAATTAGAACTGCAGAAAAAAACAATTGCAACCAGCCTGCCTTCCGTTGAGGACCTGTATACTGCACGAGTCAAAAAGAGGGCCGTGAAAATATTTACTGACCTCTCGCATCCTGGACATAAATTGTTTCAACTCCTACCCTCAAAACGTCGCTATAGAGCACTGCACACCAAGACAACTAGACACAAGAACAGTTTTTCCCCGAATGCCATCACTCTGCTAAACAAATAATTCCCACAACACTGTCAAACTATTTACTAAGACTGTAGTACTATTATTCTTCTCATCCTTCCTATTACCTATCTCCTTTTCTACTTATGACTACAACTTTGTTGCTTGTATCTTTACGATTTATATTGTTTTATTTAGTTTCCTAGTACAATTTATGTTGATTGCTTATTTAGTATCCTATGACTATCACTAAGTGTATTTTATGATTTATGATGAATTATAATGACTATGATCATGATTTATGATTTATAGCTTTTATGTACACTGAGAGCTTATGCACCGAAGACAAATTCCTTGTGTGTCCAATCAAATTCTATTCTATTCTATTCTATTCTATTCTATTCTATTCTATTCTATTCTATTCTATTCTATTCTATTCCATTTTCTATTCTATTCTATTCTAATTCTGTTTATAGTCTATTCTTATTACTATTCTATTTGTTAAGATATTCATGAACACTGGGAGCGCCATGTTAACAAGGTCAGCCAATGAATAGGCATAGCAACTAAGTCAGCCAATGGGAGCTAACCACTTCTGAGTCTGTGCAGAGAATCGAAACTGAAAACTTAAGCTTAAGGCTGGGTGTGGCTCAGCCCATTCTGTACTCTCTGAACTCTGAACTAGAAGCTGCTTGTGTTTTACTTTTAACTGTTGCTACATTGAAGAAGAACTCTGCTAATGGTCTATGATAGATGTTAAGGTCCTCTTTGAATATGATGGATGAACATCATTATATTACTATGTTTATAAAGAAGTTTATGAATCCAGCTGAATCAGTCATCTGTGTGTGCTTTTGGTTTGATTTTTATGCAACAAATTCTAATTCTATTCTATTCTATTCTATTCTAATTCTGTTTATATGAAATAATTCTTATTTCTATTCTATTCTAAATTCTATTCAAATTCTATTCTATTCTATTCTTATTTTGTATTCTATTCTATTCTAATTCTGTTTATATTCTATTCTTATTTCTATTCTATTTTATTCTATTCTATTCTATTCTAAATTCTATTCTATTCTATTCTAAAGTCTATTCTATTCTATTCTAAATTCTATTCTATTCTAAATTCTATTCTATTCTATTCTAAATTCTATTCTATTCTAAATTCTATTCTATTCTATTCTATTCTATTCTAAATTCTATTCTATTCTATTCTAAATTCTATTCTATTCTATTCTAAATTCTATTCTATTCTATTCTATTCTATTCTAAATTCTATTCTATTCTATTCTATTCTATTCTATTCTATTCTATTCTATTCTATTCTATTCTAAATTCTATTCTATTCTATTCTAGCCTATTCAGATTATGTGGAGATAATTCCCTTGCTAGTAAGGCGTGTCAAAATTTTTCAGCTTTCAATTTCCAAACATTTAGGGGTGCTCAAAAGTTGTGACATGCCTCGGGGATTGGTAAAGACATTTCTGGTTACATAATTTAGATGTGCTTGGTGGTGAGTAACTACACGATCAAAATTCGGGCGCCTGGCCACTGGTTCATACTTACGACGGTCGCTGTGTCCCAAGGTCACGTGATCAAAAGTCCCGGGGCGGGGGGGAGGAGGGAAGCCAGACTCAACTGCATTGAGTCTCTGAACAACATTCACTTAACAAATGTCTCACTCATTTCTGGCCGTAAGTCGAGGATTTGGCTCTGAAGTGGCTCGGTATAGAAAATTTGTTTCCTGAGACACAAAAAGCACTTTTAGCCAACAGGGCTGCTGCCCATCACTTGCATTTGTCTGGATCAGGGGTCAGCAACCCGCGGCTCTGGAGCCGCATGTGGCTCTTTCATCCCCCAGTTGCAAGTAGAAAAATAGGGGCCACCTTTGGTGGGAAGGTAACAGCATTCCGTGCGCCTTCGGAATTTAATCATGATGGCCACATGACCACGGAGACGTCTTCGGACAGCGCTGGCTCCTCGGCTTAGAAACGGAGATGAGCACCGCCCCCTAGAGTCGGGAACGACTAGCATGTATGTGCGAGGGGAACCTTTACCTTTACCTTTTAGGATCCCTGTTGAGTAATGCAGCCCGAAGACGCCGCGTCATTTTAAAAGATACTTTACTCTTAAATTAAACCATGATTTACACACAGTTGACAAATGAAAGCTTACAGGCAAAACCGAAGCATCCAAGAATGATACACAACCTCGTCTTCCTACTGGATTCCAGAACGGAGTTCGAATTCCGCTTCAGGATGTGTGTGTGTGTGTGGCATGGCCCAGCATGTAACGCCAGAAATTTCGGCTTTGCTGCGAATGACTAGTGTGTTAGTGGCTGGGAATGACTACCACAACTACCAGGGTTGTGACCCTTCCCCGTTAAGCAGCAATGGGGGCATATAATGAGGACCCGAGCCCACATTCAAGGGGTCCCCTCCATCTAAGTGTGAAGATACTTGGTGGATTCCCCAACAATCACAGTATTGTCAGCTTGCCCCGGCCAACTCGCCACGGGACAATTCAACAATTCGATTTCATTATTGAAAAGAATTGAAAAATGATTTTAATTGCTGTCATTCCCATTTCGTTTTGTCCCTCCTTTGGCATCCTTTTTTTTTTTTTTTGCGATTCTATTGCACCGTTTCTTCGATATTAGCGTAACTCTGGTCCCGTGGCGAGTTGGCCATGGAAAGTTGGCCACGGTGAGTTGGCCGTGGCGAGTCGTCGTAAACCGATCTCGGAAGGACGGAAGGCTGAGTCAACCACGAGCCGGTGAGGATCGAACTGCCAAATTGCAGGCAGCCGGCAGTCAGCAGAAGTAGCCTGCAGGACTGCACTCTAAACCACTGCGCCACCGTGGCTCCACAGGCGAATGCCACAGGTAGCCAAAGCCCCGGGAGTTGTGCGTCCAGATTGTCAAACGAAAGTCGCCTTACAAGGACCCTCGTTCTCCACACTCGCGTCCGCAGGGACAGTGGGAAGGTTGGATGTCCTTTGAGTTCTCGTTTGTCTTTTCGGTTGGTCGGCCCTGGGCTCTGAGACGCCGCCATCGTCAAAAAGGACATGGCTTTCCGGTTCAGGACAAGACCATCGCGGGGCTGGCGATGTCGTAACACTGTCCACATCGATTACGCAACGGATCGGGAGTTCGGGTCTACCCGTTTCCTTTCTGATGCCGGCAGGGTTAAAGTCACGACGTCGGTCTGGGGAGGTTGGGTCGTCAAGGCTTCCCTCGCTCCCTCGAAGGTGGGTTCTAGGCTTATGGAGCACACCTAGAACACAGAGGAAAAAGCACAGGGCTTCACATTGTGACATGTCAGCACATGAGTTGTGACGCTATTTCTTTCACTCTTCTTTCCTTAGAACAATCTTTCATGCCCTTAGTGGATACTTGTGGCAGTGTGATCCTCGACCTACGACCACGAACGGAGCCAAAAATTCATGTTGCTAAGGGAGACATTGCTCAAGGGAGCTTTGCCCTGTTTTACGACTTTTCTTGCCGCTTTCGTTAAGCGAATCCTTGCCATTGCTAGGTTAGCAACACGGTTGTTAAATGAATCGGGCTTCTCCCTTGATTCTGCTTGTCGGAAGGTCGCAAAAGGGGATCACGTGATACACACACACCCCGGGATACTGCAACCGTCATAAATACGAGTTGTGGTCACGCGATCCCCTCTTGCGACCTTCTGACAAGTGAACTTCGATGGGGAAGCCACATTCGCTTAATAACCGGGTTAGCTAACTTAACAACGGCAGTGATTCGCTTAACAACGGTGGCGAGAAAGATTGTAAAATGGGAGGAAGCTCACTGAACAAATGTCTTACTTAGCAACACAAAATATGGGGCTGAATTGTTGGTTGTATGTTGAGGACTCCCTCTATCAGAGAAAATCTCACAGAGAGGGAATATTGGAAGCAGGAAATGGTTAATTCCCAGCCTTCAGTTTGGGTGCATATTAAACACCCCAAGGTCAGATTGTACAGGCAGTCCTCGATTTACGACCGCAACTGAGCCCAACATTTCTTTTGTTAAGTGAGACATTTGTTAAGTGAGTTTTGCCCCATTTTACAACCGGTCTTGCCACCGTTGGTAAGTGAATCCCTCCAGTGGTTAAGTTAATAATCCAGTTGTTAAGCGAATCTGGCTTCCCCATCGACTTTGTGCGTCAGAAGGTCACAAAAGGGGATCGGGTGACCCCAGGGGACACGGCAACGGTCGTAAGTCTGAACTCGTTGCCAAGCATCTGAATTCGGATCACCTGAGCGTGAGGATGCTACAAAAGTCGTAACCATGAAAAATGGCCGTATGTCAGATGTGGTATTTAGCTGGTTCGGACCGGTTCGCGCGTACCGTTGGCGGAAATTTGGCCAAGGTTGCTGAACCGGTGGCGATGGCTAGCTGGCCATGGCCCCAAACCAGTTCTCCGGTCACCGCGGCTGGCAAAAGAACCCTCTGCACGTGCGCAGAGGGCCTTTTGTGCGATGTGACAGGGGCGCGTGTGAGCGAAGCTAGTGCGTGCGCGCAAGACGCTCACTTCCGTTGCGATGCAAACCGGTAGGGAAGGGAAGCAAAACCCACCCCTGCCGTAGGTCCCTTTTTTTCAGGGCCGTTGCCACTTCGACCGGTCACTAAGCGAACCGTCGTAAGTCGAGGACTGACTCTCCCAGGATCTTTGGGCAATAAACAGTGCAACAAGCATAACAGGGAACGATTCCCAAGCCATTCAACATTTGGAAATACCTGGTCTGAATTTGTCGGAGGCGCTTTTGGCCTCGGTGGGACTTCCCGTCTCGGAGAGGGTCAGCCTGCAGTTTGGGGGGCTGGCAATGTCCCCCTCGGGCACCAGGGTCAGGTCTGCCAGGACCACGTCCTCCTCCTCCTCGTCCTCCATTGTCTCCACCTCTTCTTTCCACCTGGGGTTGCCGTGCAAAAGCAGATTCGGAGGCCGGGGAGCAGTGCCGGGGCCAGTACTATCGCTGGTCTCACGGCCGAGGGCCACGGGTCGCATCAGGGCCTTCTCTGGACCTCTTTGTCCAACCGCCGAGTCGCTGGGGAGTTGTGGGCATCTTCTGTCCTCCTGGTTACGTCTCTCCTGGTCGTCAGGATGCGGCACCCTCGGGGAAGTGGCTGCAGCATCCCTGGGGACAGATGTGGAAATGCCCCTCTGGCCCGGGGGCGTTTGAAGGAAGTCGGGCAAAACCAGGTCTTCTTTCCTCAGCAACCCTCGCTGGTCGTCGGCTCGGTTACTCTGGACTTTGGATATGAGTTCGAAAAATTCTAAGGCAAGAAACCCAGAAGTTGAGAGTCAGCATTGCATTGCAAAAACCCGCCACAGCCAGCCGCCATTTTGAATTCAATACTTTGCTCATTTGGTTCTCTGTCCTGCAAAGAGTTTATTTAAAAAAATCTGGAAAAAGCGGCATCGGAACTCACAACCCTGGTGAGTATTTGGAGCAGATGTGATTTCATAAATGTCATGTATCAAGACTACAAGTAGTCCTCAAATTACAACCACAATGAAGGACCAACATGTATGCTGCTAAGGAAAACATTCGTTTGTTGAGTCCTGCCCCATCTTACGACTTTCCGTGCCGCAGTTGCTAAGTGAATCATTGCATTTGTTCAAGTAGCAACACGCTTGCTCGGTGAATCACTGCACAAGTTGATAAGTTAGTACCGCGGTCGTTAAGTGAATCGGGATTCCCCACCCATGGACTTTGCTTGTCGGAAGGTCGCAAAAAGGGGATCGCGTGACTTTGGGACATGTCGACCGTCATAAATACGAGCCAGTTGCCAAGTGTCTGAATTTTGATCATGTGATCGTAGGGATGCTCGGAAAGGTCGTAACTGTGAATAATGGTCATAACTCCCTTTCCTCAATGCCGTTTTAACTTTGAACAGTCACTAAATGAACTGTTGCAAGTCGAGGACTACGTGAGGTCTAAACTTTAACAACTGGTGGATGTCTGGTAGAATTCCCTTGTAATAAATAAGTAGAAATAAATCAAATTGTAAACAAATAAATACTATACTTTTGGGGAAAAACTTTTAACCTGCCTGAACTAGCTTATCTTTTCTTGCAACCGTTTTTCAGGTATTTCCCTTTGGAAAAAACAGAGTTTATTCATTCCCATTTATTATAGAAAACCAAATTAATAACTTAGGCCAAATAACATGCAACTGAATAAAATACGTTAACTAAACAAAAACAAAAGGATTTTTTTGATATAGAGCCTAATTGTTGATGGGAAAGAATATTTATGACTGCATAAATTTTGCAATTGGGTCATCGCCAATTCCAACTTGGTTTTAAGGAATCAAATCCAATTGCTTTTAAGCGCTCGTTTTTAAAAATGCAACCCGTACTTGTAAAAGCAATGGGATTTTCTCAGCGTTGCGTAACAAACTTTTATATTAAACACAGTAGACTCGCAGATAAAGATGAAAAGATCCTAGGAATATAATTTAGGATTCGAAGTTGATTTTTTTTACATTGTGTGGCACAGAATTCTTTTTCGATCCACAGTATTTTATCTAGGAACGAAGAATTACTCCCGAAGTTAATCCACAGGTCTCTCTCTCACACACACACACACACACACACACACACACACACACACACACACACACGTCAGAGAGAGAGAGAGAGAGAGAGAGGGAGAGGGAGAGGGAGAGGGAGAGGGAGAGGGAGAGGGAGAGAGAGAAAGAAAGAGCGAGAGAGAGAGAGAAAGAGCGAGAGAGAGAGAAAGAGAGAGAGAGAGGGAAGGAGAATGAATATTAGGCTACATAAATATTGTAAACTTGCCAAATTGTCTTTTCAGATTTTTAAGAAGGTGGTATATAAATGATGTGCTTGTTTGGGGAAAACGTTGTGGAAAAAATGGGAAAGGACTTTTGATCTTGGCTTGAATGGAGATACAAACGATCTGGACTTACGACCACAATTGAGCCCCAAATTTTTGCTCTTAGTGAGACATTTGCTAAGTGAATTTAAGGACAGATGGCAGTCCAGTCTCTTCTTGAAAGCTTCCAGGGATGGTAAATTAATTAACAGATTAACAGAGTCGGAAGGGACCTTGTGGGTCATCTAGTCCAACCCCCCGCCCAAGCAGGAGACCCTCCACCATTTTTGACAGAGGCCAGACCAGTCTCTTCTTGAAAGCTTCCAGTGATGAAGCTCCCACAACTTCTGAAGGCAACTTCTGTTCCATGGGTTGATTATTCTCAATGTCAGAAAATTTCTCCTTATTTCCAGGTTGAATCTCTCCTTGTTCAGTTTCCATCCATTATTCCTTGTCTGGCCTTTGGGTGCCTTGGAAAATAGCTTGACCCCCTCCTCTCTGTGGCAGCCCCTTAAATATTGGAAGATTGCTATCATGTCTCCCCTGATCCTTCTCTTCACTAGACTAGCCATGCCCAGTTCCTGCAACCGTTCATCGTATGTTTTAGCCTCCAGTCCCCTCATCATCCTGGTTGCTCTTCTCTGCACTCTTTCTAGAGTCTCAACATCTTTTTTTATAGTTTATGGTGACCAAAACTAGGTGTAGTATTCTAGGTGTGGTCTTACTAAGGCTTTATAGAGTGGTATTGGTATTGGTATTGATCTAGATTAATGAGCCGAGGTGGCGCAGTGGTTAGAGTGCAGCACTGCAGGCTACTTCAGCTGACTGCTAGCTGCAGTTCAGCTGTTCAAATCTCACCAGGCTCAAGGTTGACTCAGCCTTCCATCCTTCCGAGGTGGGTAAAATGAGGACCCAGATTGTTGGGGGCAATATGCTGAACTCTGTAAACCGCTTAGAGAGGGCTGTAAAGCTCTATGAAGCGGTATATAAGTCTAAGTGCTATTGCTAGATTGCATCCCTCTGTTAATGCAGTTTAGGATTGCGTTGGTTTTTTTGGCTGCTGCTGCACACGGCTGGCTCATATTTAACTGGTTGCCCGCTAAGACTCCAAGATGCCAACGGCTGTAGTTTATGGAGGATTTCCACCCCCCCTTTGAGATTTATAGGTAGTCCTCGACTAAAACCGCAATCGGGCCATTTTATGCGCCCGAATGTGTTTTTCCGCAGAGAACGCGGCTCTGGCTAGAACTAATGTCGCCACAGAAAGGCGGTAAGAGGACAAAGGGAGAGCTCAACAATGTCAACACACAGACCACCCTCTGGTGCACCCTGTGTGTAAACTACTCCAGGACAACTCCTGTGGGTTCTGGGAGGAGAGCCACAAAATCAGATCAAGAACGGGACATTAAATACAGCTCGTCCTCGACTTACGACTGCAATCGTGCCCGTTCATGTTGCTAAGCGGAACACGGGTTGAGTTTGGACCCACGTTTTACGGGTTTTACGGCCTTTCTTGCCAAGGTTGTTAAGTGAAACCGCTGAAATTGTTAATGTCGGTACATCTAGTCCTCGGCTTATGACCACAATGGAGCCTGAAATTTCTGCCGCTAAGCGAGACGTTGGCCAAGTGAGCACTGCCTCATTTTACGACTTTTCTTGCCATGGTTGCGAAGCGAATCGCTGTGGCGGCTCAGTTAGTTAAACCCGGTTGTTGTTCAGTGAATCTGGCTTCCCCGTCGGCTTCGCCTGTCGGGAGGTCGGGAAAAGGGGATCGCGTGAAAACCCTCCCACCCCAGGACACGGCAACCGTCATAACTATGAGTCAGTTGCCGAGCGTCTGGATTTTGATCACGTGACCATGGGGATGCTACAACGGACGTAAGTGTGAAAAACGGTTTTAAGCCCCTTTTTTCCAGTGCTGTCAAATTTGAAATGTCACTAAATTAACCGTCGTAAGTCGCTTGGCGGAATCTCAATGGTCTGGATGTTAACTTGGAGCGACAGAAGAGAATATTTGCACATCGGGGTTGAACTATGGGATCCTGTCATGAGGACTACCTGTGACCACATCCAGTATCGGTGTGGTAAAACAGCCAAAACAGAAGTCTAGAACCGTGATAAGAGGTCAACTGGCCTTAGTCTGGATCTGTGTGGTCCCCCCCACAATCTTTTGGGCACCAGGGGCCAGTTCCATGGAGAAAGGATTATTTTTCGTGGACCGGAGGGGACGTGGTTTTGCGTGCTGCCTGCATCCCGTGGATGGGGCTTCGCTTGTTGGCGTGGCCCAGTTGCTGGCATGCGGCAGCCCAGTGCCCGTCCATGGACCGAGGAGTTGGGGACCCCTGGCATAATACATCCGCATCGCCACAAGCAGAGAGAAGCAGCCCAGGGCGAGTCCCGAAACTGAATTTTCCCTTTGCAAAAAGTATTAACAAGGCAGGGAACTTACCTACCTACCTGGCGGGCCTGCCAAAAGGAAGGAATCTTCTGGGACCAGCTGTCCAAAATTGCCTCAGATGCAGAGTCGGCATTGTGGTGTGATCTCAGACCTGCTACTCTGATCCTATAGTCCCATGATGGCGAACCTACGGCACGTGTGCCACAGGTGGCACGCAGAGCCATATCTGTGGGCACACGAGCCGTTGCCCTAGCTTAGCTCCAGCGCGCGGGCACGCGCCGGCCAGCTGATTTTTGGCTGCCTCCGCCCATGCCGCCCCTCCCCTCCCAGGAGTCTCCACGCAGCCCGTTTTGGATGCCAGGTAAGTGCAGGGCTCGCGCGGAGGCTCTGGGAGGGCGTTTTCAGCCTCCGGAGGGCCGCCAGTGGGTAGGGGAGGCCGTTTTCATCCTCCCCAGGCTCCAAGAAAGCCTCTGGAGCCTAGGGAGGGTGAAAAATGGGCCTACTGGGCCCACCGGAAGTTGGGAAACGGGCCATTTCTGACCTCCAGAGGCTTCAAGGAGGCCTGCTAGGCCCAAAACGGGGTGTGGGGGTTCGTGCGTGCATGCATGGGGTGGTGGTGGTTGTGCACACATGCATGGGGGAAGGGGCAGCGCAGGGGGTCGCGCGTGCATGCGCAGGGGGCGGGGTGCAGGGGGGCATTGAATTATGGGTGTGGGCGCGCACACTTTCGGCACCCAAGCAAAAAATGGTTCGCCATCACTGCTATAGTCCCTCCTTAGGCACGAAGCCAAGCTGGCTTTGGGTCCAAGGCGGGACTAGAATTCCTGGACTCCCGGTTTCTGGCCCAGTGCCTTGGCCACCCTCTCTCTACATAGCAAGAAAAGTTTAAGCTGGGAGGGGGGATGATGAGCTGGTGGGGGCGGCTGGTGACGACTTGGGAGAAGGTCTGCTTTGACGGGAGTTCATGATTCAGGCTAGCCACAAAAGGAGAATTGTCCTAATCCTAATCCTATTAAATAATAAAAAAAAAACTGTCCAGCAATGGAGTTGCTTGCTTTGGACTCTCCTTCCTCGGCTGGCCATCATTGGAGAAGCTGCAGGAACAGATTCCTGCTGGAGACTGGACTACAGGATCTCCAGGGTTCCCTTCAACCCTTTCATGTTGAGGATTCTATTCAAGTTATGTTTCCTGGCACTTGATCTGCCAAGGGGAAACTTCCATGAGCTGATCATCATCATCCTCTTTCAACGACCCCATAATCCCTTGTAGGGGGTGGAGTCTGGGCAACTGAATGGAGCTAGCAAGAGTGTTTACTGGCCGGATTCCCTTCCCTGTCGCCAATGAGGAGTTTTGTTCAGCAGATATATTCTCATCGTGCCCAGAGAGAGAGAAATATCTGCCTCTACCTAGGATTGAACTCACAGCCTCCTGATTGTCAGGCGAGAAGCTCCACCCTCTAGGCCACCGCACCACTCCTCCAGCAAAGCATTAGATGCCCCCTCTCTTATTTCCATTCCCCACCAAGGGTTGACCAAGAAGAGTTATCTAAGATGAAGGAGGCTTCTCCCAACAAGTCTCCCTTCTGTGTGAAGGGTCCAGGAGAGCTTGACCTACCTGCTCAAGGTGATTCGTGAAGGGAAGACGTTGGACAGAGGTGCCGGGAGTCAGGTCCTCTACCACATTGGTTGGTCCAACGTCATCACCTGGGCATCAACCAAAGGTTAGCCTGGTGAGAGTGGAGAGCTTTGGGCGCCTTCCCTGCTATCCACCAGCTGCAGCTGCAGCCGTGGCTTCGCCGTTCGGTGGGACGGATGCCCCACCAGCCACCACTAATGGGCCGAAGTTCCTCAAAGAAAAGTCCTACCTGGAAGTCACCTGACAGGGAGAGCAATTAAGCAACGGAACAGCCGGCCTCCCGGAGCTGTGGGGAGTCCCATCGCTGGAGGTCTTCAAGACAAGATTGGGCAGTAATGGTATCAGGTCTCCTGCCTTGGGCAGGGGGTTGGACTAGAAGACCTCCAAGGTCCTTTCCGGCCCGATCATCAAGAGTCTTCTGAACCACGGAATGAACAAATGCTAAATTGCACAAATTTACCGTATTTTTCAGAGTATAAGACGCACCTTTTTACCCTCAAAAAGAGGGTGAAAACTTGGGTGCGTCTTATACACCGAATGCAGCCCCACCCAGCCACCCCCACCCTTTGGCCTCTGCCTGCCAGCAATTTACCTCTCTGCAGCAAACAGGGCAAAGCACAAGAAGAGCACAAGAAGAGATGATCTGCCTCCCGACCTACAGCTGACGGAGGCTTGCAAGCCATGTGGTAAAATGAAACTGAAACTACGGTGGCTGTGATCAGACATATTGCTGGGAGATAAACTGCTGGCAATATTAGACTGCTGAAATTGCAAGAAGGCAAGCTAGAGCTGCTGTGGCTCAGAGATAGAGCTCTTGCCTCACAATCAGGAGGTTGTGAGTTCTATCCTAGGTAGAAGCAGATTCTGTTAATATGTTATTTTGTTAAATGTTTGTAGAGTGTTCAAATTATTAGACTTATTTTTTAAAGACTGCTTTATTATTGTTCTAGACAACTTAACAAAATGAAGAAACTTTTTAAAATAAATGCTTGCTCTGAAGAGGCCCAGTGCTATTGTATCTTCTTTTAAATAGCAGAGAATACTTCCAGAAAGCCACATCAATTTTAAAGATCTGTAAAAGTATAATCTGAAATATAACAGTGTCCTGTTTAGTATTAAGATAAGGCAGCTAAGTTAAACCCTGACTTAGTCATGTTTGGAGTAGATCTATTTAAATAATTGGGAGGAGTTAGTGTGACTACATTTAAGAAAACTTTCTGGCATAATGTACATTTCTCCAATTCTTTGCTATTTCTATGGGTCAGGCACACATGCACAGAAATACACAGCAAGCAGTGTATATCATCTGTGCTGTTTGCTGTTTGGCAAATTGCTGGGAGGCAGAGGCCTTTTTTCCTTGTTTTCCTCCCCCAAAAGTAAGGTGTGTCTTATACTCCGAAAAATACAGTAGTTTTTCTAAGAAGAGACTGGACAGCCATTGGTCTGGGATGGTATGAGGATTTGTGCAGGGGGTTGGACTAGAAGACCTCCAAGGTCCCTTCCGGCCTCCTAATCAAGTGTTTTCTGAACCACAGAGTGAACCAGTACTAAAATGCATAGTAAATTTTAGTTTTTCTAAGAAGAGATTGGACAGCCATTGGTCTAGGGTGGCAATGAGGATTCGTGCCTTGGGCAGGGGGTTGGGCTAGAAGACCTCCAAAGTCCAATCCCAGGATCCTGTAATTCTAATTGAAGACGTAGCTCGTTGAGCGTTGTGGTGATGCCAAGGTGATGCCCGCGTAGATGCTAAGCACCTTGGGTGGAAAGATACCTTGCCTTTCCCTCGGCTGATTCACGCCTTGCTAAGGGTTGCAAGCAATGCGCCAACGTCACCCATAACCATCAAATGTCCCACGGGACGCTATCCTTGAGACCAACCTGGGCTTGCTTCAGAGGTGGCACCTTTTGGACTTTGCATCCCCCTCCTGATCCTCGGACCCAAATTGCGCCCCAGAGGATGGGCTGACCGAGCCACTCAGCCCTACCTCGTTCCAGGGGTGCCAGCTGGGGGATCTCTGCCCCCCATTCCCCCCCAACCCGGCCTGATCCTGACTCTTCCAAGGTGGCGCCAACGTGGCTGGTCCGTAGGAACAGGAAGCCCGCTACTAATCCAGCCTGAGAGCAAGATCCTCCGTGATCTCTCAGCCGGGTGACTTCAGCCACATTTTGCGCACTCCTAATTTGGAGGCAAGGAAAAACATGCCCAGCACCCGACATTTGAATAATGCGGCTCAATCGTTGTTGTCTGCCAAGTGTTATTTTTCATGCACCAGAAGAAGTTATGAAGCCTACGGTGGCGGTTTGGAAAGCAGAGGTGGGCTGGGGAGGGGCTGGGGAAAACGATCCCTTAACCCCAGGCCTCTCCAGATCGACGGTTGCACGGATCTATCAGGCAGCAATCTACCAAGGCTGTGTGATAGGGAGGCTTCCTTAAGCCAAAGCAGAAACTTCTGGAATGGCCGGGGTGGTGGAAGCGGAGATGGAGATATCAACTATGGATTGATAAGAAACGGAATGGGATAACACGCCGCGGCCACCTCGCTGCAGGCCACCTCGCCGTGGCCAACCCACCAGGCGCAATTGCAACAATTCCATTTATTTTTTAAAAAAATCATTTTTAAAAAGTATTCCAATTTGCCTCATTACGGTTTCGTTTTGTCCCTCTCTTTGGCAGCCTTTCTTTTAATGATTCCATTCCACCCTTTCTCCGAACTTAGTATAATTTCTTGCCCCGCAGCGAGTTGTTCGGTGGCGAGTCGGCCGAGACGAGATGGCCGCGACAATTTGGCCATGGAGAGTTGGCCACGGCAGGTTGTCCTAGAGCAGGGGTGTCAAACTCAAGGCCCCGGGGGCCGGATGCGGCCTGCGCAGTGCTTAGATCTGGCCCGCGGGGCCGCCCTGGAAACAGTGAAGGACCAGCCCGCAGTGCCTCAACCAGCGAAAACGGAGCTCGGGGGGGGGCTGCGTGCGGGCCTCCTGAGCTCCATTTTCACTGGCAGAGGGTTGCGGGAGGCCTCGGGAGCCCGTTTTTGCTGGCAGAGCGCTCGGGCCGCCACAGGCGTCCCAAACACAAGTGACATTGAGCTGGCCACGCACACCCCGGCCCCCCGAGGTCAAACACAACCCTGATGCGGCCCTCAATGAAATGAGTTTGACAGCTCTGTCCTAGACCCAACGATGGGTTGATAAGAAAAGCCCTCATGAACAGCTGTTTTCCAAAGAAGAGTTGGGGATCCAAGAAGTTTGGATAATCTGGGTTGGATGAGGGTACCCCTGTGAGTGGATCACCGAATCCCCTCTTCTCCCCAGCTCCCTCCCCCCAGCGCAGGACAGGGGCTCACTTAGAGACGAAGAGAATGAGCGCCAGGAACCAGGCAGCGCCTGAGCTCCCGACGTCCTTCCCATTCATCCCAAACGCTTCCAGAAACACAGGAATGTTAACTTCAGAGCGGATGAAGTTTATTGCATCGCCAATACACACGGCCGGAACAGATAATTACATTCCACTTGGTCACCACGGTGGACGAGACACACACTACTGCATATATTTTAAAAATGACATACCCTCTGCTTCTTCCAAATTCAAATGCTGGCGTGTGTGTTTGTCAGTCTGAGCAAGGCGGTCTTGTCTTGGGGCCAGGTCGGCTTCTTGAGAGTTTTTCCCCCGCTCGCCTTTTAATTTAAAAGAATTGTGTTTTCCAACAGGCCTTCCTTCGCCCTATAGGGGAAGCCAAAGGGAACATGAATCACCTCGACACAACAGCCACATGGAGGAGCGACAGCCAAAACTGCGTCCCAGGGCTTTCGGCCAGGACATTCTTGGATCTCCCATAGAGTGGGTGCAGTGGCCTAGAGGTGGAGCTCTTGCCTCACAATCAGGAGGCTGTGTGTTCGATCCTAGGTAGAGGCAGATATTTCTCTCTCTGAGCACAATGAGATTATATCTGCTGAACAAAACTCCACACTGGTGACAGGGAAGGACATCCGGCCATTAAAACGTTCTGGTAGCTCCATTCAGTTGCCCAGACTCCACCCCACAAGGGATTATGGGGTCATTAAATGATGGTGATGATGATGATGATGATGATGATGATGATGATGATGATGGTGGTGTGTGTGTATGTGTGTGTGTGTGTGTGTGTGTGTGTGTGTGTGTGTGTGTGTGTGTATCAGGAGGCTGTGAGTTCGATCCTAAGTAGAGGCAGATATTTCTCTCTTTCTGGGCATGATGAGAATATATCTGCTGAACAAAACTCCGCATTGGCAACAGGGAAGGGCATCCGGCCATTAAAACACTCTGCTAGCTCCATTCAGTTGCCCAGACTCCACCCCACAAGGGATTATGGGGTCATTAAAAGAAGATGATGACGATGATGATGATTCTTGGATCTCCCATCATTTCCAACCCTCCTCATCTTCTTGTGGGCCCTCTGCAAACGCCCCACACCACCCCGGCACCCCAACATGAAGATCTAGTAATACAGAGACCAGCAGGGTCTTGCTAAAAGACACCAACACCCTGGTCAAAGTTAAGGTTAGCTGTCCATGATTTCGCACCCCAAGCAAAATCATATTTTGGCTCCGTCCGTGAGATAACTCTGGCTCCCTCTTCTTTCTTTCTTCCTTTTCCTCAAGTTTTCGAGCCTTACGCTGACATTAAAAAAAAAATAAATAAATCAGGAACTTCCGTATTTTCCAGTCGAGAGATAAATTTGGGACTTCCATCATTCAAGAAAAGTTCTTTTTATCAAAGAGCTGGGCAGAAAAACCCCACGTTTTTTTTAGATGTGGCGTAGAAATGTCCAGCCCGAGATTTGAAAGGGCCGGGAGGTTTGTTATTGCTATCACAATTTACTTTGGAAGAAGTTCAAGGAACAAGATGCCAAAAACAGACGAGGGGACTTTGTTCGCTACAGATTACTGGGCTCGAGTTCTGGTCTCCACAAAAGCCTTTTTTTTTTTTGCTTCTCTTCCTTGGAAAGAATTTTAGAATCCCCTTTTGCAGGAAGTAAAAAAAGAAAATTCACAAGAAGAGTCATGATAGACAGAAGCCTTTGTGTTTTAGTTACGTGGCTTCTAGGCATTGAATCAAGAGTTAGATTGATGGGAAGGTGGGGAAAAAAAGTCAAAACAGGTTATAAGAGTTTCTGAGCAAAACTAACAATTCCCTGGTGGATTCAAATACAGGTAAATCCTCAACATACAACCTCAACTGACCCCCCAAAATGTCTGAGACGTTTGTTAAGTGAACATCGCCCCGTTTTATGACTTTTCTCGCTTCCGTTGTTAAGTGAACCACTGCAGTCGATAAGTTAGTAACCCGGTCGTTCAGTGAATCTGACTTTCCCCTCCCCCCCTTGACTTTGCTTGTCGCAAAAGGGGATCACGTGACCCTGGGACACAGCAACGGTCATAAATACGAGACAGTGGCCAAGCGTCTGAATTGGGCTCCCGTGCCCATGGAGATAGCCGGAAAGGTCATAGCTGTGAAAAACGGTCATGAGTCACTTTTTTCAATGCCGCCGTAACTTCGAACGGTCACTAAACGAACCGTTGCAAGTCGGGGATTACCTTGTATTTAAAGTTTTCCCTTATCTTTACCTTAAAAAAAAGAATTTGGAAACTAATGCTGGAGGTCTCTGGTGTCCAAATTTTTTTTTTTTGGGGGGGGGGAAACAGAGATGGTATTCAGCCGGTTCGGACCGGTTCGGGCGAACTGGTAATGGCGATCCGCCCCGTGCTATGCTGTCCTATTTCTGCATGCTTTGAGTGCACGCACGCGCTCACATTTGTGAACCGGGAGGGAAGGGGAGGGAATACCTCATCCGCGCGGGGGGGATGTCTGTAGGAGGGGGCTTCTCAGGCTGACTCTGCTGCCCTAAGGATCAACTTTGGCAAAGTCTAAACTCCACAAAGGAGGGAAAATTTTGTGTCCATTCTTTCTCTCTCTTTACGCTGTCAAACGGGGACGTCAAGTCGTCTCTCCTGCAGCCATAAGCCTTGATTGATGAACCCGAACGGAGGAGGGGGGAAACACAATTGCCCGTAATCCCACTACCACAATGTGTGATCCGGGCCAAGCCACACTAATTACCCGTAAATCTTAACTTTAGAGGATGATGGTCAACGGATGGCTGCCCAAATGAGTGTTAATCCAGAGGCATCTTTTTCAAGACTTCGACACAAGATGGGGCTCTTAAGCAGTTACTGGGTTCCCTTTTCTGGACAAACAGCCGAGATGGATACCTGGTGAGACCCCCTAGACCAGGAGCGTCAAATTCAAGGTGGATCCGGCCCGCCGGGGGCTTAGATCTGGCCCATGGGGTGCTTAGATCTGGCCCGCGGGGCTGCCCTGGAAACAGTGAAGGACCAGCCCGTGGTGCCTCTGTTGCCGACAATGGAGTTCGCGCGGCTGTCTGAGCGCAGTTTTCATCGGCAGAGGGCAGCAGGAGGCCGTCACGGCCGAAAACGGAGCTTGAGAGTCCGTTTTCGCTTGCAGAGCGCTATGGCCACCAGACGCCCCCAACACGAGTGATGTTGAGCTGGCCACGTCCACTCTGGCCACGCCCACCCCGGCCCCCCAAGGTAAAACACAACCCTGATGCGGCCCTCAATAAAATCGAGTTCAACGCCCCCGCCCTAGACAAACCGAAAGCAGGAATTGTGCTAGCTAGGCAGGTAGTCCTCATTCAGTGACCGAAGTTACCACGGCACTGAGAAAAGCGACGTATGAGCGTTTTTCCACACTTAGGACCGTTGCGGCCTCCCGGCCATCGCGTGATCCAAATCCAGAGGCTTGCCAACGGGTTCATACTTATGACCGTTGCAACAGCCCAGGGGGGGCCCTCACGTGGTCCCCTTTTTTGCGACCTTCTGACTGGCAAAGTCGATGGGGAAGCCAGATTCACTTAACAACCAGGTTACTAATTTAACACCTGCAGGGATTTGCTTAACAACGGTGGCGAGAAAAGTCATAAAACGGGGCAAGACTCGCTTCAGAAGTGTCTCACTTAGCAACATAAATTTTGGGCTCAATTGTGATCATAAATCGAGGACCACCTGAACAACTTAAATCCTGGCTGGTTGTAACGTTTTCTCCATGTTTGCTGCTAATATTTTTTTAAATTGGTCCTAAAATACGGGTAGTTTTCGACTCACAAGAGTTCATTCAGTGACTGTTCAAAGTTACAACGGCACTGAAAAATAGTGACTTATGACTGTTTTTTCACACTTACGACCGTTGCAGCATTCTCCATGGTCAGGTGATCAAAATTCAGGCCCACGGCAACTGATTCATATTTATGACGCCAGCAGTGTCCCCCGGGGGCCACGCGATCCCCTTTTGTGACCTTCTGACATGTAGAGTCTACGGGGACGTCAGATTCACTTAACAACCGTGTGACTAACTTCACGACTGCAGTGATTCGCTTAATGACGGTGGCGAGAAAAGCCGTTAAAAGGGGGCAAAAGCTCACTTCACAACTGTCTCGCTTAGCAACCTGAATGTTGGGCTCAACCGTGGTTGTGAGTTGAGGACTGCCAGCATGAAATGACGTGGCGGTGTCGCAGAGTTTGATTCACTCTTGCCGCTTTTAAGTTAATGCTGGCAGCGCCATTTTCTCCGCGGAAAACATATCTGGGCACCTAAAATGGCTGCCAGGATCAGTGACCACTGACCCTACGCTGACTGGCTAAAGGAGATCCTACCTCACCAATCCCTGGTGTATAACAAGGCTTTATTTTAGTTATTTTATTTTTACTTATTCCTTCATCTTTGGAGTGTGTTTGTCAACGCTCCTTTCCAGGGACGACATTTTTGTCCCTGAGCTTTGGCGCAGTGGTGGCAAGCCTGATTTTGAGGAAAACATCTTCAGGAAACCATCTTGAGAAACCGGGATCCTCTTCATGTTGTGGGCTGAGGTGGGGAGGGGGTTAGACTAGATGACCTAAGGTCCCTTCCAACTCTGTTATTCTGTAATCTGTAATTTTTCCACACTATATACTTCTATCCGGAACAACAGTATTTTAGTCTACATCCTGAAACGAAAAAGCGCTACTCGTTGCATATGTCAAAGTGGGCAAAAACCGTCCTTCAGCGTTTTGTCTATGCGGTTTCTTATTTACTATGAAGATTTTCTACAAGCTGAGTTACAATAGCAGATTGTTAACGGGGTGCTTTGAATTTTAATTTTACCTTTGTTGTTATTTCACCTGTTATTTTATTTATTCCACATGTATATTTTTTTTCGTCCACACATGTAATGTATGACAGGTCAGTTGGGTTGCAAATAGATGTACCAACGTATACACTTTGAAACTGCTTTGCAAGGAGAGAAGCTGTTGTTGGTGCTATAGATTTGTCAAGGTTCAACTGGGGGTGGGTGGGGGGTGTATAATATGTGTTTTTGTCCATTGGGGGTAGATGTCAGAAATATCTTGGCCTAACTATACCCCTTATCCTGCTTTATGGTGCAGACTGCTGAGGAATAATACGAGGGCGAGTCAAAACATAATGCCATTTTCTTTAGGACAGGTATAATTACCAACACAGGAACATGTAGCATACATCAAAATGAAGCTGGTCCTCTGTGGATCGCATCCCCACTTCTCAACATAGTCACCGATTCTCTCAATAGCAATGTTCCACCTTCGAATGAGAGCATCTATCCCTGCCTCGGAAAATTGTGTTGACTGTTCTTTGAGCCACTTCCTCACTGCAGTTTTCACTTCCTCGTCACTGGAATAATAATCCTCCATACTCACCAGATTTAGCGCCTTCAGACTATCATCTCTTCGGCCCCATGAAAGAGGGTTTGAGAGGCAAACGTTATTCCAGGGACGAGGAAGTGAAAACTGCAGCGAAGAAGTGGCTCAAAGAACAGTCAACAAAATCTTACGAGGCAGGGATATATGCTCCCATTCGAAGGTGGAACATTGCTCTTGAGAGAATCGGTGACTATGTTGAGAAGTAGGGATGGGATCCGCAGAGGACCAGCTTCATTTTGATGTATGCTACATGTTCCTGTGTTGGTAATTATACCTGTCCTAAAGAAAATGGCATTACGTTTTGACTCACCCTCGTATTTACCTGATGGATAAGCCAAACGTTATACACCTGCAATTGTCAAATCTGCAAAGCTATGATTATCCTATGTTTGGAGCAAACGACATACTGTCAGGGGTTGCTTAAGGGGCTGCCACAAATAAGAGAAGGGGGTCAAACTATTTTTCAAAGGACCAAGAGGCAGGACATGAAGCTTTAGAAAGAGTGCAGAGAAGAGCAACAAAGATGATTAGGGGACTGGAGGCTAAAACATATGAAGAACGGTTGCAGGAACTGGGTATGTCTAGTTTAATAAAAACAAGGATCAGGGGAGACATGATAGCAGTCTTCCGATATCTCAGGGGTTTCCACAAAGAAGAGGGAGTCAAACTATTCTCCAAAGCACCTGAGGGTAGAACAAGAAGCAATGGGTGGAAACTAAACAAGGAGAGAAGCAACTTAGAACTTAGGAGAAATTTCCTGACAGTTAGAACAATTAATCCGTGGAACAGCTTGCCTCCAGAAGTTGTGAATGCTCCAACACTGGAGGTTTTTAAGAAGAGAGTGGACAACCATGTATCTGAAATGTTATAGGCCCATGATGGCGAACCTATGGCACGCCTGCCAGAGGTGGCACACAGAGCCCTCTCTGCTGGCACATGCGCTGTCACCCCAGGTCAGATCTCCGTGGCGTTTCTTTCGTGAGCTTCTGTTTCCCTGCAAACGACGAAATAGAAGCTCGCGAAAGAAAAAGATCTTACCTCTTGCCGCGCTTGCTAGTGTTGGGATGCCCCGCCTCCCGCAGGCCAGCTGGTCTTCGGGTCTCTGCTGCGCATGCGTGCATGTCTGTGCATGTCTGTGCATGTGTGCATGTCCGCGCACGCATGCATTCATGCATGCGTGTGTGCACGCACACCTTTCCATTTGGGCATGTGCACATGCGCAGTTTGGGCACTCGGTGTCTAAAAGGTTCGCCATCACCGTTACAGGCTGTCCTGCCTGAGCAGGGGGTTGGACTAGAAGACCTCCGAGGTCCCTTCTAACTCGGTTCTTCTGGATTCTGTAAGATGTTTTTGTGTAACTCTCTTCTGACGAACCCATCACGTCACACACTGAAGGGTGAACTGGTGAGCCACGGAATACGAACGTAATAATGAAGAACAAGCACAAAGCATTTTTTGGGACTCCACTCATCCAACGCTCTTAATTTTGGGAAGGAAATGTTGAATCACAGGAGTTTCAAATAATTGAAGAAAACTTACTGTGAGTGCTTGGTTTCCTGCATTAGTAGTTACAGGCGCACTGTGTTTTAAGGACGCTCCTTTCCCCTTGTCTGTGAACGATAGAAATTTAATTCTTTTTTTCAAAAGCCAATGTTTCCCTGATAACACGCTTACAATCCACTGGTGGGTTGCTCCTGGTTCGGCCCGGTTCTAAGAACCCATAGCACCGGTGGCGGGAGGCTCTGCCCAGGGGTGGGTTACCACTTACCTTCCCTACCGGTTCACATCGCGACCCTAACCGGACGTCACTTCACGGAAATGGCCCTCTACGCATGCGCAGAAGTCTTTGCGCATGCGCAGAGGGTTTTTTTTGCCAGTCGCGGCGACCAGAGTACCGGTTCGGGAGCGTGGACCGCTGGCCATCACTGCCGGTTTGGCGAGCGGCGCCGAATTTCCGCTACCGCTTCTAAAGAACTGGTCCGAACCTGCAGCAACCCACCACTGGCTCTGCCCACCCACCTGGGACGCTTCTGCGCATGTGCAAAGGCTTCGCATGCGCATAAATGTCATGCTCACGCAAACAGGTAGTAAAGGGTTTTAGAACCCACTACTGTTAACAACCTAAGAGTGAATGATCAAGAACGATCATGGCTACTGCTTGACGGGCAGAAGACCGGGACTCCGATTGGGGCACCGGTGACAAAAGAGTAATTTTTACGCCCTTGGTCCCACCCTTCAGGGCTACCGTCTCTGAAGATCACAGGTAGCCCTCGACTTACAACAGTTCATTTAGTGACCCTTCAAAGTCACAGCGGCATTGGAAAAAGTGACGTAGGACCGTTTTTCATAGTTACTAACTTTGCAGCCTCCCCGTGATATCACGTGATCCAAATTCAGACGCTTGGCAACTGGGTCATATTTAGGACCGTTGCTGTGTCCTGTGATCCCATTTTGCGACCAGCAAGGTCCACGGGGACGCCAGATTCACTTAACAACTGTGGTACTAATTTATCAACTGCAGGGATTCACTTAACAACGGAGGCAAGCAAGGCCGTAACGTGTGTCAAAACTCACTTTAACAAATGTCTCGATTAACAACAAGAAATGTTGGACTCAATTGTAGTCGTAAGTCCAGGGCTGCCTGTCCTGGGAAGTTTTACTTAGTAGTCCCGAATTCAGTTGGCCGGGTTATTCGGCTGGATCCAGCACGCGTGATCCTGATTTCGCAAGATGCTTTTCAGCACCGCTTACCTTTCCCCTTTTTCGAAACCTTCTCTTCCAGAATCACCCTCTGTCCATCAAGGCTGGAGATGGGCGCCCCGAGGTCTAAGGGTTCTTGCTCGCCGTTCTGTCATCCAATTCAGCGCCGTGGGATAAAAATGGCATTTATTTAGAGGAACTGAATTCGTGGACAGCACCGGGACGTGAGTTAGCACGAATAAAGCAATTTGGATTGAACATATGATATTTTAGAACATCGTTTCTTGATAATGAGATGGGTGTAGCAAATGATGATAGAATGGAATAGAATAGAATAGAATATAGAATAGAATAGAATAGATTAGAATATGGAATGGAATGGAATAGAATATAGAATAGAATATGGAATGGAATGGAATAGAATAGAATAGAATATAGAATAGAATATAGAATATAGAATAGAATAGAATAGAAAAAATAGAATATAGAATAGAATAGAATATCGGAAAATAGAATGGGATGGAATGGAATAGAATAGAATAGAATATAGAATAGAATATGGAATGGAATGGAATAGAATATAGAATAGAATACAGAATATAGAATAGAATATAGAATAGAATAGAATAGAATAGGAGTAGAGTAGAGTAGATTAGAGTAGAGTAGAATATAGAATAGAATAGAATAGAATAGAATAGAATAGAATAGAATAAGGAATAGAATAGAATAGTAGTAGAGTAGAATATAGAATAGAATATAGAATAGAATATCGTAAAATGGAATGGAATGGAATGG
Source organism: Diadophis punctatus similis (assembly GCA_023053685.1). Taxonomy (NCBI): domain Eukaryota; kingdom Metazoa; phylum Chordata; class Lepidosauria; order Squamata; family Dipsadidae; genus Diadophis; species Diadophis punctatus. The sequence goes on along the minus strand of JALIGW010000236.1, from coordinate 109,063 downwards.
AATGGAATGGAATGGAATAGAATAGAATAGAATAGAATAGAATAGAATAGAATAGAATAGAATAGAATACAGATTAGAACAGAATATTGGAAAATAGAATGGAATGGAATAGAATAGAAAAAATAGAATATAGGATAGAATATCGGAAAATGGAATGGAATGGAATGGAATAGAATAAACTTTATTGTGACTTTGAATGTACACTAATTGGCATAAATTAAAATGCAATTTTGTTGCATACAGCTCTCAAAGGGTCACCATCTCCAATATACACAACATCACCATGAGAGAATAAATAAATAAAAAATTATGCATCTACCCACATCTCTTATATGACCCAGAGAAACAACACAGTCTAGTTCGGATGAATACATGTACATGGCGAGAAAAACGAATCTTGCGGGCTTACCAGATGGATGGCACAGGGAACAAAGCTGTTGCAGAATCTAGTATAATCCTGCTAGATACCCATTCACAGGAAATCAATGAAAAGTGGACACTTTGGGTTCCTTTGATGAAGGAGTGTTATTTTTTTGGGGGGGGGGCAGCTGTTTGCCCCCCCTGGAGTGGGGTTCCCCCTGTCTTTGCTCTGCAGATGTCCAGAGGGGCCATAAAGGCCTGTCTGTCCCACCTTGGGGGGGGGGTTAGGGTCCAGGATGCCTGGACCACCACTGCCTGGATGGACAGACTGTCGGATGGTTGGGGGTGTCTGTTGTGGCCCGCCAGCTGTCAGTGGAGCTGGTGGCAGACTCGGACGATGAGGAGGTTGGGGAGGAACTTGGGCCAGTCCTGGAGTCTGGGGAAGGCACTGATGGATGCTCTGCGTCTGAAGCAGAGATAGAGCCAGGGCCGTCCGACATTTCCCAGCTGCCTTCGGAGTTGGAGATAAGTGGGGAAGAAGAACAGCTGGGGCCTGTTCCAGATGCGCATACGCGCAGAGCTGTCAGGAGAAGGGAACAACTGAGGAACAGGAGCTGACTCGGGAAGAAAGGCACACGTGGACGCTGAATGGCCCCTCCCTGGCTGAGGAATAAATAGAAGCAAAAGGGGAGTGGTGGTTGTAGGAGACAACAGTTCGTATTTCTTTTGGAAGATTTGCTTATCGTAGTTCGTGCCTCAGAGACTGCTTGCCAGGAATTAATTTACAGCTTTGCAACTGGAAGCTCTCAGCCTGGCAATTATCCAAGGACTGATAAGGTCTGTTATTGCAATTAACCCTTGGAAGGATTATTGCCTGGACTTTTCTGTGTGGGAATGCCATGAATTCACAGTAGTTAGATAAAGAGGGATTTTTCGGGACAAGGAGTCTGCTAAGGCTGGGTCAGAACAGGTTTGTCATCTTGTTCTTGTTTTCTTTCTCTTCTGTTCTACCGTACTTTGTTTTGGTTTTACTTCTTAGTCTATTGTTTCTATACTGCCCGATGTATTGCGAGCTGCCCAAATTCAGGAGGTACCAATGCGAATAAATATATATATATATATATGGAGAAATTAAAACTTACATGTAGAGCCTGGAATTCTATAAAATATACACGTAGGAAGGAAGGAACTCAGAACTGCTTTAATCTCCTATTGGTGAGATTAGTGTGTCTTTTAATAACAAATGAGGTTGAAGACCGTTTTATTTATCGTAAAGAAAACACCACACATTGAAATTTTTAAAAAAAACACCACCCCAAAACCTATTTTAGTTTAACGAATTACTTACTAGTCTGGCCACGAGATTATTAAGATTCAATCCGTATTTTGCAACGACTGGACACAGAACTTCTGTGACTGGCTTGGTGGGTTTAGCCTTTAAACCAACCGATCTATTTATAGGGAGCAGGTCAAGCCTGAAACGGATAGACAAACCGAGTGAATATAGTTAGTCCTCGACTTACAACAGTTCACTTAGTGACCGTTCGAAGTTACAACCTGATTGGGAAAAAGACACTTATGACTGTTTCTCACACTTACGACCGTTGCAGCCTTCCCATGGTCACGTGATCAAAATTCAGACACAGCAATATATAGATTTAAAACCAGAACTGTTCCTATTGGGTATCTTACCAGAGAAATTTAGTAAGGAAAATATATATTTGATTGCACATGTGATAACTGCAGCGAGGATACTATTTGTGCAAAGATGGAAAGCAGAGAAAATCCCTATGGAGGAAGAAATAATTAAGAAAACATTGGATTGTGCAGAAATGAATAGATTGACCTTGATAATTAAAGAAAGAGAGGAATCGGAATATTTTCAGATATGGGGGCAATTTTATGATTGGTTGGAGAAGAGATATGTATAGAGTAATATTGTAAAGAAAGAGGAGAAAAATGTTATAACAAATGAAATGATAAATACTAGGATATGAGAAATAATGGGGGAATAGGGAGAAGGTGCAGAAGAAGCACGCAGATGATGCACTGATGGATTAATTATGTATTGTATGTTTGTTTGTCTATAAAAATAAAAAACTTTATTTCAAAAAAATGGCCTGAAAAAATCCTCAAAAACAGGCTGAAAAAAGCCTTAAAAATGGTCCCCAAAAGCCCCCAAAATGGGCCGAAAAAAAGGCCCAAAAATGGGTGTGTGGAGGCACAAAAATGGCCACCAGGTGGGCGGGGCTTCGGTAATATTCGGTCTATAAGACGCACAGACATCTCCACCCCGTTTTGGGAGACAAAAAAGTGCGTCTTATAGTCCAAAAAATATGGTATTTAATAATACACGCGTTGACAGCAGCGAGAGTTGTATTTGCACAATATTGGAAAAATGAGGATACACCTACAGATGAAAGTGTAATTAGAAAAATATTAGACTGTGCGGAGATGGATAGATTGACATTAATACTAAAAGATAAGGAAGAAACTGCATATTTTTTAACATGGGATATGTTTTATCGATCGTTAGATAAAAGAAGTAGAAATTAAAGGATGAAAGATTACTGAAATATATAAATAAATGAAGTAATTTTTTTTACCATAATAAGTAAATTGTAGTATTTTAATTATGGATGTTATTATAATTATTACTTTTACTACTAGTTTATTAGTACTTTGTATAAACAAATTGATCCAGACAATACACTGCTTATTAAGCACTTACGTATTTTAAAGAAGAAGAAAAAATGTATATATAAAAAAAGAATACGGCTAATCCTCGTCTCGCGACCTCAGTTCAGCTCAAAATTTCTGCTGCTAAGCGAGGCGGTTGTTAAGTGAGCTTTGTCCCATTTTACAACCTTTCTTGTTACCGTGGTTAAGTGAATCATCGCAGTTGGTAAGTGAATAACACGGTTGTTGAGCGAATTGGGCTGCCCTGTGGGTTTTGCTTGTCAAAAGTCTACAGAAGGTGATCCCCCAACCTTAGGATACCGAAACCGTCATAAGTACGAACCAGTGGCCAAGCGTCTGAATTTTGATCACCTGATCGTGCGGATGCTACAAAGGTCGCGAGGTACGAAAAACGGCCGTGAGTCAGTGTTCGCAGTGCTGTTGTGACTTTGAACTTTCACTTAAGTGACCTGTTGTAAGTCGATGTTGTTAAGTGAATCTGGCTTCCCCAATGAATTTGCTCGTCAGAAGGCCACAAAAGGAGATCACGTGACCTCCCCCGGGATATTGCAACCGTTGTAAATGTGAACTGGTTAGGAGTGGTGCGGTGGCATAGCGGTAGAGCTCTCGCCTCACAATCAGGAGGCCGTGAGTTCGATCCTAGATAGAGGCAGGTATTTCTCTGCTGAACAAAACTCCGCATTGGCGACAGGGAAGGGCATCCGGCCAGTAAACACTCTGCTAGCTCCATTCAGTTGCCCAGACTCCACCCCGCAAGGGATTATGGGGTTGTTAAAAAGAAGATGTAAATGTGAACTGGTTGCCAAGTGCCTGGATTTTGATCACATGACCACGGGGACGCAGCAACGGTTGTAAGTGTGAAAAACGGTCGTAAGGAAGGGGGAAGGGCGTCGGAGCAGGTTTTTGGTCTTACCGAAATAATGTCCTTCTTTCTAAGCGGAGCGTTTGAGAATCCAAAATGCTGCTGTCTTGGTGCAGTACGAGTGGCTGCGAACAGAAAAGGATTAAATCACATTTAATGTCACATTTAATGGTTGGATGAGAACTTTCATGGTGGCTCCTGTAGAGTACAGAGATTTTTACTCCAGGGAAAGCATCTGGAGATGCCTTCAGCGGAGATATCTGATCAGTATTTGTCTTTAAATTTAATTTAAAGCCCGTTGAACTATTAAAAAAATAAATAATACATTTTGGTAATAGTTTCAATCGATCAGAATAGAGCTGGAAGGGACCTCGGAGGTCTTCTAGTCCAACCCCCTGCTCAAGCAGGAGACCCTAAACAATTTCAATCAATCAATCAATCAGTCAACCAATCAATGAATCAATCAATCAGAATAGAGCTGAAAGGGACTTTGGAGGTCTTCTAGTCCAGCCCGCTGCTGAAGCAAGAGACCCTAAACCATTTCAATCAATCAATCAATCAATCAATCAATCAATCAACCAATCAGAATAGAGCTGGAAGGGACCTTGGAGGTCTTCTAGTCTAGCCCCCTGCTGAAGCAGGAGACCCTAGACCATTTCAATCAATCAATCAATCAATCAATCAATCAATCAATCAGAATAGAGCTGGAAGGGACCTTGGAGGTCTTCTAGTCCAGCCCCCTGCTGAAGCAGGAGACACTAGACCATTTCAATCAATCAATCAATCAATCAATCAACCAATCAATCAATCAATCAGAATAGAGCTGGAAGGGACCTTGGAGGTCTTCTAGTCCAGCCCCCTGCTGAAGCAGGAGACCCTAGACCATTTCAATCAATCAATCAATCAATCAACCAATCAATCAATCAGAATAGAGCTGGAAGGGACCTTGGAGGTCTTCTAGTCCAGCCCCCTGCTCAAGCAGGAGATCTTATACCATTTCAGACAAGTGACTGTCCAGTCTCTTCTTAAAAACCTCCAGTGATGGAGCACCCACAGCTGCTTCAGGGCAGGCCCTCAATGTACGACCCCCGAGTTGAGCTCAAAACGTCTATTCTTCAGCGAGACATTTGTTAAGTGAGTTTTTGCCCCATTTTACGACCTCTCTTGCCACAGTTGTTAAGTGAATCACTGCGTCTGTTCAGTTAGGAACACAGCTGTGAATCCGGCTTCCCCATGGACTTGTCAGACGGTCGCTAAAGGGGACCCCCCGCCCCGTGAGCGCGGGAGACCGCGACTGTCCTAAATGTGAGTCGGTTCCCAAGCGTCTGAATGTAAATCACGTGACCCTGGGAATGCGGCAAAAACGGCCGTGTGGGAAACGGTCGTTAGTGTGAAAAACGGTCAGAAGTCCATTTTTTCAGTGCCGTTGTAGCTTCGAACGGCCACTAAATGAACGGCTATGAGTCAAGAAGGACCTGTATTGCAGGCAAACTCTGCCCACAGGCAGGGAGTTCGATCCTGGCAGGCTCCAGGTTCCGAGGTCAGTAAAATGAGGATCCAGATTCTTGGGGGCAAAATGTAAATAAACCTTCTAGATTGGAAACCACCCTGTTCTGACCCAGCTCCCCAAACACGACAAAACCTCTGTATTTTAAATCAACGATTCCTTTATTAGGAGCGCCGGCAGCCCCGGCAAAAAGTTTCTCTCTCAACGCAGGCTAACAACTCCGTCTGGCCGGAAGATGAATAGTTGTCTGCCACATCTATTCATCTCCGCCCCCTGCCTTTTATCCCCAGAGCTAGGGTGGGGCTTCGCTAGCAGCGGAGGCTCTTCTGTCCCAAGGACCGGCCCATAGATTTCCACTGCTCTCCTCTCCTCTGCCTTCTGAGCATCCGTGCATCAAGCACTGGACCCAGCTGTTCCTCCTCTTCCTCATCAGCCACCTCCAGACCTGGGGCCTGTTGAGTCTCCATCTGAGGGCTGATGGACAGCCCAGGCTCCGCCTCTCTCTCTCTCTGCCAGCTCCACTCCCTCTTCCCCCTCGATGCTGACCCTGACTCCCACCCCTCCTCCTCCTCCTCTGATTCGGCTGCTAAAGGGGCCGGCAGTCGACAGACCACAACAAACCTAGAGAGTGCGGTAAAGTGCTATTGGGGTTGTTAGCGGAGAAATAAATCCTCCGTAGGTCGATGGACCGTTGCTTCCCTTTGAAAACATACTTACTTAGAAAATAAAACCCGAGATTCAAATCTAATTAACAAAATATTTATTTCAGTAGAAAAATAATAAAGAATTCTTATTAGAACTACATTTTATCGGCTAAGGAAATAAATCACTTCTACCTCCGGTAGAAATGGCGATGAGAAAGGAAAGGAGGAAACCTCTGGAATGCAGACATGCGTAGTAGAATATATCATACGTCTGCTTGACCATAAGTACAAGAAACAGAAAAACATAGAGATGCACAACTGGCAATAATTCACATCGTGACAGGGGTGGTATATAAGCCTAAATGCTATTGCTCTCTCTAACCTCTGCATCGCTGTTGGAAAAAATTAGCCTAAACATGGATGAATTTTTTTTTAGAAATGTCCCATGAAAGTAAGTACCTTATCTCCGCCGATTAAAAAGAGGTCGACTGCAGCCATGCTGATACGTTGCCTTTCGCAGAAGTCAGACAGCACCTCTTTGACGGAGGAACCACCTCTGACGGGCATGACAGAAGTGGAGCCGTCGGGCAGGTGGACATGGCAACACTTGGGGGGCTTCTCTTTTGCCGACGGTTGGCAGGGCTCGCCCTTTGAAGAGAAAGCGTTACGGTCTGCTGGGTAAATCGAGTGGGGAATTTAAACAGAGCAAAGTACTAAGCATTTACTTTAAAGCAAACAGAAACACATTTAGAACACGGAACATAGAATAACAAGAGTTGAAAGGGACCTCGGAGGTCTTCCAGTCCAGCCCACTGCTTGAGCAGGAGACCCTGTACCATTTCAGACAACGGTTGTCCTATCCCTTCTTATAAACGTCCAGTGTTGGAGCATTCACAACTTCTAGAGGCAAGCTGTTCCACTGATTAATTGTTCTCCCTGTCAGGAAGTTTCTCCTTAGTTCTAAGTTACTTCTCTCCTTATTTAGTTTCCACCCATTGCTTCTTGTCCTGCCCTCAGGTGCTTTGGAGAATAGTTTGACTCCCTCTTCTTTGTGGCAACCCCTGAGATATTGGAAGGCTGCTATCATGTCACCCCTGGTCCTTCTTTTCATTATACTAAAGGTAAAGGTAAAGGTTCCCCTCGCACATAGGTGCTAGTGTTCCCGACTCTAGGGGGCGGTGCTCATCTCTGTTTCAAAGCCGAAGAGCCAGCGCTGTCCGAAGACATCTCCGTGGTCATGTGGCCGGCATGACTCAACGCCAAAGGTGCACGGAACGCTCTTACCTTCCCACCAAAGGTGGTCCCTATTTTTCTACTCGCATTTTTTACGTGCTAGGTTGGCAGAAGATGGGGCAAGTAACAGGAGCTCACTCCGTTAAACGCGGCGCTAGGGATTCGAACCGCCGAACTTCCAGCCTTCCTGATCGAGAAGCTCAGCGTCTTAGCCACTGAGCCACCGCGTCCCTATTCATTAATACTAGAGACAATAGTTTATCATCACAGCTCATCCTCATGCATATTTTCAGTCCAAAAAGGCAAGGCTTACCATCTCCAGGCTCGCGGCTGAAGACAAGGAATCTTGAGATTTATGTCTGTAGGAGAGTCCACCGGGTTGAGTAAACTCTGGGGAGAAATATTATTTATTTATTATTTATTTATTAGTGACATTTATATACCGCATTACAGTGCAAGCACACTCTAAGCGGTTTACACCAGTAAGCAATGTATATTTACATTGCCCCCAACAATCTGGGTCCTCATTTTACCTACCTCGGAAGGATGGAAGGCTGAGTCAACCTTGAGCCGTTGAGATTTGAACCGCTGACCTGCGGATCATAGTCAGCTAAAGTGGCCTGCAGTACTGCCTCTAACCGCTGCGCCACCTCGGCTCATAATAATATTAAGTCAGACGTCTCAATTAGCTGGGGTTAAAACCTCGTAATCTTCCTCAAAAGTCTTAAATCAGCTTTCGGGCGATTTCTCCGTGGTTTTAATTCTCTAACCGTACAAAAAGTATCAGGATTCAAAATGAACCGAAAATGACTGACATTCTGGATATTTTCTAACTCTCCCTTCCATCTCCATACACAGGTGGTCCTCGACTTGCAACAGTTCGCTTAGTGACCGTTCGAAGGTACAACTGCCCTGAAAAAATTGACTCATGACCGTTTTTTCACACTTAATGACTGTCGCAGCATATCCACGGTCGTGTGATTTACATTCGGAAGCTTGGCGAGCGGTTCACATTTACGACGGTCGGAGTGTCCTGGGGGGGGTCACCTGTGACCCCCTTTTGCGACCTTCTGACAAGCAAAGTCAACGGGACGCCAGATTCACTTAACAACCTTGTTAGTAACTTATCAACTGCGGTGATTCACTTAACAACGGTGGCAAGAAAGGTCGTAAAACGGGGCAAAACCTCCCTTAGCAGATGTCTCGCTTAGCAAGCTTGAGGGTTGCGTGTAACTAGAATAAGATTGATTGATTGATTGATTGATTGATTGTACATTTGTATCTCCGTGCTCAATGACAAGCAACACTGCCACAGTTTTTACTACAGCTATAAATAACACTAACAACACATCTCTCAAGAGAGCATCAGTAAAACAGTAAATACTACTCAACTGCGATACAAAATCTATAAACGTTCAAATCCAGGAAAAAATAGTGGTTTATACAAGCAAGGCTGTGATAGCAACAGGTGGAAAGGGGAGAGAACCAGACCGCCAGGCAAAAGAATTTTATTTTATTTATTTATTTTAGGAAATTTATATTGCCTCCTATTTTTCCCTCCTTCCTTTCTTGCTTTCTTCCTTCTTCTCTCAGAAGCCTTCCTTCCTTCCATCCCTCCTTTTCTTCCTCTCCCTTCGTCATCCTTCCTTCCTTCCTTTCTTCCTTCCCTCTCAGAAGCCCTCCTTCGTCTCTCAGAATCCTTCCATCCGTCCATTCTTTTCTTCCTCTCTCCTTTCTTCTTCCTTCCCTCCCTCTCAGAAGCCCTCCTTCCTCTCTCAGAATCCTTCTATCCTTCCATCCATCCTTTTCTTCCTTCCTTCCTTCCTTCCTTCCTTCCTTCCTCTCTCAGAATCCATCCATCCCTACTTTTCTTCCTCTCTCCTTCCTTTGTCATCCTTCCTTCCTTCCTTCTTTTGCTCTCAGAAGCCCTCCTTCGTCTCTCAGAATCCTTCTATCCTTCCATCCCTCCTTTCCTTCCTTCCTTCCTCTCTCAGAATCCATCCATCCATCCCTCCTTTTCTTCCTTCCTGCCTTCCTTCCTCTCAGAATCCATCCATCCATCCCTCCTTTTCTTCTTCTTTCCTTCCTTCATCATCCTTCCTTCCTTCTTTCGCTCTCAGAATCCATCCATCCATCCCTCCTTTTCTTCCTCTCTCCTTCCTTCGTCATCCTTCCTTCCTTCCTTCCTTCCTTCTTTCGCTCTCAGAAGCCCTCCTTCGTCTCTCAGAATCCTTCTATCCTTCCATCCATCCTTTTCTTCCTTCCTTCCTCCCTCCCTCCCTCCCTCCCTTCCTTCCTTCCTCTCAGAATCCACCCATCTATCCATCCTTCTCTCTCCCTCCCCCCCCCAAGGCCTCGTCTTTGGATTTGAAAACTCACCTTTGAGACCACTGCCGTTCTCTTTCTTCTTCTGGGACCTCCCCAAACTCTTGCTCCTCGACCAGGAAAAGAAACTCCCTTTCTTCTTCTTCTCCCCATCTTCTTCTCCTCCAGATTCTTCATTTAAGGAGCGCCCAGACTTGGCTTTTCCGCCTAACTATCGACAAGGGCAATTTTAAGAATCTCTTCCGCAAGAATATTGTTTCTTTAACCAGAATAGTGCTTACATTGGCAGGTTCTGCTGCCTGCTCATCCTCTTCTTCCCCAACAGCTTCAACTCCTACACACAGGCCCTTATCATGCACACTTGCAGCCAAGACAAACTAACAAAGGCACATCTTGATTACCTTCCTGATACACAAGCAGCTGTCAGAATAAACAGAGTTTGGAAGGGACCTCGGAGGTCTTCTAGTCCAACCCCCTACTCAAGCATGAGATCCTATACCACGTCAGACAAATGACTGACTAGAGCCAGTGGTTGTCAACCTTCCTAATGCCGTGACCTGCGCCCTGCCCTCGCGCCCCTGCCGCGACCCACCCCGCCGCCCCGCCCCTTCACCGCCATTTGGGTTCTTTTACCCTCTGCGCATGTTCTGCGCATGCGCAGAGGTAAAAGAACCCAAATGGCGGCATCTGGGCGAAGCCGACCCTTGTGAAAGGGTCGTTCGACCCCCAAAGGGGTCACGACCCCCAGGTTGAGATCCACTGGTCTGGACTCTTTTTGAAAACCTCCAGTGATGAAGTACCCGCATTCCTCCCTCCGACCGGTCAGGTCCCACAGAGTGGGTCTCCTCCAGGTCCCTTCAGCCAAACAATGCCGACTGGCGGGGCCTAGGGGGAGGGCCTTCTCTGTAGGGGCCCCTGCTCTCT
>JALIGW010000236.1:63508-96008 GCA_023053685.1 Diadophis punctatus similis | reverse complement strand
CAATTTCATGCAGGAGAAAACCCGAATAACCAAAGACCTACATACAAACACCCGCGAAAACCTCAGAATAGATAGATAGATAGATAGATAGATAGATAGATAGATAGATAGATAGATAGATAGATAGATGATAGATAGATAGATATAGATACACACACACACACACACACACACACACACACACACACACACACACACACACACATACTCCTTGGGGGGGAATTGGAGTAGCTAAAGGAGAACATGAAGAGAATTCTAACTCAATTGTCTCTTCTAATACGGCTTGGCCGTTCGAAATGTTTCCGAAAGAGACGCTACAGGTAAGAGAATTTAAGAGAAATCTAATGGAACGTCTACTTCCATCATTTCGTTTAGTGACCGCTCAATGTTACAACGGCCCGGAAACAAGTGACCTATGACCGTTTTTGACACGTACGACCATTGCAGCATCTTCGTGGCCACGGGATCCGAATTCGGATGCTTGGCGGCTGACTCGTATTTATGACGGTTGCAGTGTCCTGGGGTCGCATGATCCCCTTCGGCAACCTCCCGACAATGGGGAATCCGGATTCACTTAACGACCCAACTTAACGAAAGCAACGATTCCCTTAACCACTGTGGCAAGGAAGGTCATACCGTGGGGCGAACCCGTTTGACAAAGGTTTCGCTGAGCGACCGAAATGTCGGGCATATTGGAGTCGTAACCCGAGGACTACCTGTAACCCATATTTCCCCGAAAATAAGACCGGGTCTTATATTAATTTTTGCTCCAAAAGACAGTTTAGAGTTTATTTTCCGGTTAGGGGAAATACGTTACTAAAATGCATCGGTCTGGCTGGCAGTCTTAACTGGGGCTTATTTTTGGGGTAGGGCTTATATTACGAGCATCCTGAAAATTCATGCTAGGGCTTATTTTCCGGTTGGGTCTTATTTTCGGGGAAACAGGGTGTCAGGCCGAAGCCATCTTTATTGGAGACTTTGGCCTGCTACACTTTAGGATGTATTCTTGCTGTGGGAACTTTCTTCCCACAGCAAGGTTACCTCCGTGACCGCATCCTACCATATACCTCCCTACGACCGGTTAGGTCCCACAGAGTCAGTCTCCTCCAGGTCTCTTCGGCCAAACAATGTCGGTTGGCGGGACCGAGGGGGAGAGCCTTCTCTGTGGGGGCTCCGGTTCTCTGGAACCAGCTATCCCCAGAGATCCGAACTATCCCCACCTTGCTGGCCTTCCGGAAAGCTGTTAAGACATGGCTCTTCCTGCAGGTACAGGGACCGTGGAATATCTTAGGTCTCCCCCATGTATGAATGGTTTGTGTGTTTTTAACTTTCTAATTTTTTTATTATTTTCTTTTTATTGTTTTTATAAGTTGTTCTTGCATAGGTTGTACGCCGCCCTGAGTCCCCAGGGAGTAGGGCGGCATATAAGAACACATAAAGAACCAATTTCCCCCACAGATCCGAATTATCCCCACCTTGCTGGCCTTCCGAAAAGCCATTAAGACATGGCTCTTCCTGCAGGTGGGATGAGTTTGAGACGTCTCCCCCATGTATGTATGTTGTTTATATGTTTTTTAAATTGTTTTTTAAAATTGCTTTTTTAATGATTTGTTTGGAGTTTTCATAAAATGTTGTACGCCACCCTGAGTCCTGAGGGAGTAGGGCGGCATAGAAAAACTGCCAAATAAATAAATAAATAAATAAATAAATAAATAAATAAATAAATAAATAAATAAATAAATAAATAAATAAATAAATAAATATAAAAATATAAAAATATAAAAATATAAAAATATAAATAAATAAATATAAATAATAAATAAATAAATAAATATAAAAATAAAAATAAATATAAAAATAAAAATAAAAATAAAAATAAAAATAAATAAATATAAATAATAATAAATAAATAAATAAATAAATAAATAAATAAATAAATAAACATGGGAGGGGCCGTTGCATGAGGGATGTAGAGACGTAGCCATAACAAATTCCTTCTAGATTCTCAAGGTCATCCTTGGTTCAGCACCTGCCCGGAAGCTGATGGGAGTAACGGACACGTTGGCAGAAGACGACTGGTCAACGTGATGAACTTGTGGGTGTGGGAACAAGGGAATGAACTTTAAACTGGGTGGAGAAACCCTCGTAGCTTTAGATTTGGGTTTCTCACAGACGTGCCAACATGGCTCTGTTAATAAATTGGAACTTTGAGGAATGTTTTGCTATTTGGGTAGTTGTGGCAGCCCTCCGCAAAGGGGTGTTTTTCATAACCAGCGGAAGGGAATTGTTCAGATTTCCGACGGTTACCTGAAGCTGCTGATCTTTGAACATGTTCGGATGCGGTGCGGTCAGGACATCGTCCGCCAGCTGGACTTGGCTGTCGATATTGACGGGAGTCGTAGCTTTGCTGCATAAATACTTATTAAAGATCTCCTGCGCTCTGAATGAAAGCTGCGAAGCAAGAAGAAACAACGTTAAAAAGAAAAGCATGCCGGAATTATGGCAGCCGCGAGATACAGGCCGCCCTCGACTGGCAACAGTTCATTTAGTGACCGTCACAACGGCACTGGGGGAAAAAAGGGAGTTATGACCGTATTTTCCATTGTCTTCCATGGCTTCCCTGTTGTCTTTGCTGGTCAGACGGTCACAAAAGGGGATCACGTGACTGCATAAATACGAGTCAGTTGCCAAGCATCTGAATTATGATCATTGGGATGCTACAAAGGCCGTGAGTGTGAAAAATGACCACATGTCACTTTTTCTCAGTGCCGTGGTAACTTTGAACGGTCACTAAATGAACTGTTATAAGTCGAGGACTAGCTATCTTCCCCTTCCCGGGGTGGTGGCTCCTTTCTTCTCCCTGCACCTCACCTTAGACCTTCCCAAGAGTTTGAACAGCCTGAATTGATTGCAGGTTGTTTCAAAATAAACGGAAAAAGAGGGGAAAAGGCGTTCGACAACATAAACTTACCTCCTTTTTGTCGTGAGCAGGTATGTGATTAAAATATTCGCAGGCTTGCCAAAACAGGATGTTTTCTTCACTAAATTCCTTCCGTAAAAAATCCTAGTGGGGGAAGAGGAATTAAAAACCACACTGAGGGGAAACGTCCAAGACCCTCCAAAAGCCCATCAGATCTCAAACCCTGAAACATCTTCCAGTGAAGAGACCCTCCTGTGTCTCTTTCGAAGTCTGTCTTGGGTTGGGGGAGATGGCTGGTGAGGCTCGAAAGTGAATTGAGCTGCAACGGCGACTGAATTAAGCCCAGCTATGGAGAAGGACGATAGTTGTGATGGCCCCGAAGGAGACAACCGTGTTACTGGCCCATGTATCGGCAGAAAACGGAGGAAAATCTCCAGGTTCGGCTCCATCTGTCCATCTCCTGGCTCAAGGGATTAAGTGGGGACGGGACACAATGTGCTTCTCTCCTCAAACAAGCCCCCTCCCAGAGATCCAGACAGACAGACCCAGAAATTTCTGAAGCTACAATGCCCCACGTGTCCACATACAGGGCCCAGAAAAAGCGTCACTCAAAATTATTACACGTATTTGCGGTCAAAAAGAATGCAACACCCCAAACCTACAGATGGTGTCCCAAAGTTGCTTTCTTTCAAGAGGCAACTGGACTTTGTGGTTTTTCTTTGAAGATGTTTCACTTCGGAGGAGGAGGAGGAGGAGGAGGAGGAGGAGGAGGAGGAGGAGGAGGAGGAGGAGGAGGAAGAAGAGAAGGAAGAGAAGGAGGAGGAGGAGAAAGAGGTAGAAGAAGTCGAAGTAGAAGTAGAAGAAGGAGGCGGAGCAAGAGGAAGAGGAGAAAGAGAAGAAGAAGGAGGAGAGGAGAAAAAGAAGGAGGAGGAAGAGAAGGAGGAGGAGGAAGAGGAGAAGGAGTAGAAGGAGGAGGAGAAGAAGTAGAAGAAGAAGGAGGAGGAGAAAGAGGTAGAAGAAGTAGAAGAAGGAGGAGGAGGAAGAGAAGAAGGAGAAGGAGGAAGAGAAAGAGGAGAAAGAGGTAGAAGTAGAAGAAGAAGGAGGAGGAGGAGGAAGAGGAGAAGGAGGAGAAAGAGGAGAAAGGTAGAAGAAGTAGAAGTAGAAGAAGGAGGCGGAGCAAGAGGAAGAGGAGAAGGAGAAGGAGAAGGAGGAGGAGGAGGAGGAGGAGGAGAAAAAGAAGGAGGAAGAGAAGGAGGAGGAGGAGGAAGAGGAGAAAGAGAAGGAGTAGAAGGAGGAGGAGGAGGAGGAGAAAAAGAAGGAGGAGGAGGAGGAGGAGGAGAAGTAGAAGAAGGAGGAGGAGGAGGAGGAAGAGAAGGAGGAGAAGGAGGAGAATGAGGTAGAAGAAGTAGAAGTAGAAGAAGGAGGAGGAAGAAGAGAAGAAGGAGAAGGAGGAGGAGAAAGAGGAGAAAGAGGTAGAAGAAGTAGAAGTAGAAGAAGGAGGAGGAGGAGGAGGAAGAGAAGGAGGAGAAGGAGGAGAATGAGGTAGAAGAAGTAGAAGTAGAAGAAGGAGGAGGAAGAAGAGAAGAAGGAGAAGGAGGAGGAGAAAGAGGAGAAAGAGGTAGAAGAAGTAGAAGTAGAAGAAGGAGGAGGAGGAAGAGGAAGAGGAGAAAGAGAAGGAGAAGAAGTAGAAGTAGGAGGAGGAGGAGGAGAAAAAGAAGAGGAAGGAGGAGGAGGAGTTGTTGTTGTTGTTGTTGTTTCTTGGATAAGAAGCGAAACATCTTCGAAGAAAAAACCAGAAACTCCAGTTGCCTCTTGAAAAAGCACCTTTGGGACAACCATGACCGGGATGACTGAGAATCTCCATTGACATCTACAGATGGTGTTTCTTCCAACCGAGGTCATGAGCACCTGGGCACAGCACCTCTTCTCTCCTTCCTTCAAAGGAAGCCTTAGACCTGTGATGGCGGACCTACGGCATGCGTGCCACCCTCTCTGCGGGCATGCGAGCCGACGCCCCAGTTCAGCTCCGCCACGTGTGTGCGGGCGCCTCCAGCCAGCCAGCTGGTTGTCGAGTCTCTGCCGCACATGCACGGGGGACGGGGCGCGTGTGGGGGCGCATGCACACATTGCACTTTGGGGGTGCGCGCACGCACGCACTTTCGGCACTAGGTCCGGAAAAGGTTAGCCACCACTGCCTTAGACCTTCCCTAAGGCCTGCAACTCCCATACCATCTCCGGCCCTGCCGTGTTTGCCGAGGTCAGGGAAGACTAGCCGAGGACATTCCAGGCCGGCCATGCTCTCTTAGATACCACCAGGATCTGGCTGCCAGCTGCAGCTAGATGCTTGTTCAGCACACTCTGTTTGGGATAACGCCAAACCCAAACCGTGGCTCAGTCGTTCTCCATTGCTTACAGAGAAATATCGAATACCGAGGGGGTCCTGTAGAAGACGCTCAAAGGAAACAGCCCAACTGGCAACCCTTCTTTCTCGTTGTCGTTGGCAGCTCTGGACACTGGGCAGACTGGCATTGCTGCTGAGGCTGGTGTCACTGGCGCCATCTTTCAAGTCACTGTGATTCAGCTCTGCGGTAACAGCAAAAAATAATAATAATAATCTGGCAATAAACGTACGGCTGCGTCAACCTCTCCGGAACTGAAAACCGTGAAATCTCTCGTTTGCTAAAAGGGGAAAGGTGAGAACCACACCAAAGGACCAGGCGTTGCTGGTGGCTCTACTACAAGTCGCCACGGTTGACTCACCGCAGCCAGGGTGGTGCAGGACAAAACTTGCCGTAGGACAACTGCTGTGACCAACGCTCCACGGGACAAGAGTTACATTAATATCGAAGAAATGGCGGAATCGAAGCATTACAAAGAGGAGGCCAAAGGAGGGACAACGTGAAAGGCGAATGAGGAAATTTAAATCATGTTTCAATCATTTTAAATAATGAAATTGAATTGTTGCAGTCCTGCGGGGAGTTGGCCACGGTGAACTGGCCGTGGTGAGTTGGCCGTTGAATTGGCCGTGGTGAGTTGGCTATAGTGAATTGGCTATGGTGAGTTGGCCATGGCGAGTTGGCCATGATGAGTTGGCCATGATGAGTTGGCCATGGTGAGTTGGCCATGGTGAGTTGGCAATGGTGAGTTGGCCATGATGAGTTGGCCATGGTGAATTGGCCACGGTGAGTTGGCCATGGTGAATTGGCCATGGTGAGTTGGCCGTGGTGAGTTGGCTATGGTGAATTGGCCATGATGAGTTGGCCATGGTGAGTTGGCCATGGTGAGTTGGCCATGATGAGTTGGTCATGATGAGTTGGCCATGGTGAGTTGATCGTGGCGAGTTGACTGTGGCGAGTTGGCCATGGTGAGTTGGTTGCAGTGAGTTGTCCCATTCCGTTTGCTGGTAATGCAAATCTTGCAAACTGTTGTAAGTCTTTACCTTTATTCCTGCCCCAAACAGGTATGCTTTTGCTCTCCTGTCGATTATATAGAAGTGAGTAGCTGCTTCTTTTTCAGGTTTTTCCAATCTCCCCTGGGCAGTCCATATCTTTGTTACAGAGAAGGACTACTGTTGATTTCTAACTCCCAAGAAGCCTAGACCTTTGCAAATTATTGGTAAAATAATTGTTCCGCCTGGTTTGGATCTGCAAATGGCTGGGCACCATGGGTCCCGCAGAACCCTAACTAGGGACGGCCTAAGCTACTAGAAATTGGTGGAATTTGCACAGTGCCAAGGGAGGGTAAAGGATGTCCAGGCAGCTTGGGGATGGGGTGGGGGAGAAGATAGCAGGAGGCCTCCTTGGGACCCACACGGAGACCAAGGGCAACACCTGTCACGATGTGAATATTGTCAGTTTTGTGCATCTCTATATTTTCTACTGTTTCTTGTATTTATGGTCAAGCAGACGTATGATATATTCTACTACGCATGCCTGCATTCCAGAGGTTTCCTCCTTTCCTTTTTCTTCGCCATTTCTACCGAAGGTAGAAGTGATTTATTCATTAGCCGATACAATGTAGCTTAATAAGGATTCTTTTTATTATTTTTCTACTGAAATAAATATTTTGTTAATTAGATTTGAATCTCGGTTTTATTTTCTAAGTAAGTATGATTTCAAAAGGGAAGCAAAGATCCATCGACCTCCGGAGGATTAATTCCTTCCCGCTAACAACACTGGCGGTTGACCAGCAGGGCTTCCGCTCCGAATCTCCCTGGTCACAAGCTGTGGAGAAAAAGTCTCCATCCAGCCGTGTGCAGCACCTGCCAAAAAAGCCAACGTAGTCCTAGGCTGCGTTAATAGCCGGATAGAATCAAGATCACGTGAAGCGTTAACTTGGAATGACTCAAGTTCACCAGCAACTAATTCAGCTTGTAAATGGAAGTGTTAATACCACTTTATGATGCCTTGGTAAGGCCACACTTGGGACACTGCATCCAGTTGTGGTCGCCACGATGTAAAAATGATGTTGAGACTCTAGAAAGAGTGCAGAGAAGAGCAACAAAGAGGATTAGGGGACTGGAGGCTAAAATATATGAAGAACGGTTGCAGGAACTGGGTATGTCTAGTTTAATGAAAAGAAGGACTAGGGGAGACATGATAGCAGTGTTCCAATATCTCAGGGGTTGCCACAAAGAAGAGGGAGTCAACCTATACTCCAAGGCACCAGAAGGTAGAAAAAGAAGCAATGGGTAGAAACTGAACAAGGAAAGAAGCAACTTAGAACTAAGGAGAAATTTCCTGACAGTGAGGACAATTAATTAGATTGGAAGTATTTAAGTAGACTGGAAGTATTTAAGATGATGTTGGATAACCATTTGTCTGAAATGGCATAGGATTTCCTGCCTGAGCAGGGGGTTGGACTAGAAGACCTCCAGGGTCCCTTCCAACTCTGTTCTTCTCTTAAAAAAGAACCGGCCAGTCAAGACCAGCGAGGCATTACCTGGGTAAAGCTGGTAGGAGCCCCTGGCGTGGTGCCACTTCAGCAGACACCTCCAGTCCCTCAGGGAAGGCCATCCTTCAGCGGCCATGCCCAGCAGAGGGGCCGAACCCACAGAGAAGGCCCAGCTGGCCTCCCGCTGGTGGCGAAACCAGGAGCAGCAAGCATCCTTCCTCTGTCTTCCTTTAGCTCTATTTTACAGCATTTCCTCCAAATGGCATCCCCCCCCACTCCACCCCCCCCCCCCGAGCCTGAAGGATGCTCTTGGTACACCTGACTCGAAGCTAATCCAGTGCAACATCAATAATTGAAGGAAAAAAGCCCTTTGTGGGCTGTTGCTGAAGGGACATGAATTATTCAACCTGCAGCGCAATGCAAGGACAGACACAGCGCTCCAGTGGGCAGAGCTGAGAGGCCAATCCAAAACAAACACAAGAGGAGGAGGAGGAGGAGGAGGAGGAGGAGGAGGAGGAGAGGGGGAGGAGGAAGAGGAGGAGGAGAAGAAGAAGAGGAGAGGGAGGAAGAGGAGGAGAAGAAGAAGGAGGAGGAGGAGGAGGAAGAGGAGGAGGAGGAGGAGGAGGAGGAAAAGAAGAAGAAGAAGAAGAAGAAGAAGAAGAAGAAGAAGAAGAAGAAGAAGAAGAAGAAGAAGAAGAAGTAGAAGGAGGAGGAGGAGGAGGAGAAGAAGAAGAAGAAGAAGAAGAAGAGAGGGAGGAGGAAGAGGAGGAGGAGGAGGAGGAGAAGAAGGAGGAGGAGGAGGAGGAGGAGGAGGAGGAGGAGGAGAGGAGGAGGAGGAGGAGGAGGAGGAGAGGGGGAGGAGGAGGAGGAGGAGAAGAAGAAGAAGAAGAAGAAGAGAGGGAGGAGGAAGAGGAGGAGGAGGAGGAGAAGAAGAAGGAGGAGGAGGAGGAGGAGGAGGAGGAGGAGGAGGAGGAGGAGGAGGAGGAGGAGGAGGAGGAGGAGGAGAAGAAGAAGAAGAAGAAGAAGAAGAAGAAGAAGAAGAAGAAGAAGAAGAAGAAGAAGAGAGGGAGGAGGAGGAGGAGGAGGAGGAGGAGGAGGAGGAGGAGAAGATGATGATGATGAAGAAGAATGATGCAACCTTAACAATGAACAGCAAGGACTCACAGCGAGTTATCTGCTGAGCAGCCCCTCTATCGACCTTCGGAGTCTCCTGAAACTTCAGAGCTACCTATGGCTCTGTCCCAGGTCATGCTGGTGACAAGCTCAAAACCTGGCTGGCCACCTATTCGGAGCGGGTCACCCTCCTCACGCGCAGCCAGTTCTTGTAATACTTGATAGCTTGGCCCCCTCGGTCAAGATCAGATCCTGGATGAGATCTTATTAGAGGCCAACCTGGTGTTCAATCAATCAATCAGAATAGAGCTGGAAGGGACCTTGGAGGTCTTCTAGCCCAACCCCCTACTCAAAGCAGGAGACCCTAGACCATTTCAGACAACTGGCTGTCCAGTCTCTTCTTGAAAACCTCCAGTGATGGAGCACCCACAACTTCCGAAGGCAACTTCTGCTCCACTGGTTAATTGTCCTCACTGCTAGGAAGTTTCTCCTTAGTTCTAGGTTGCTTCTCTCCTTGATTAGTTTCCATCCCTTGGTTCTTCTCTTCTCTTCTGGTGCTTTGGAAAAATAAATAGACCCCCTCCTCTTTGGGGAAGCCCCTCAAATACTGGAAGACTGCTATCACATCCTCCTTAGTCCTTCTTTTCTCAAAACAAGCCATACCCAATTCCTGCAACCGTTCTTCATATGTTTTTGTCTCCAGGCCTTTAATCATCTCGGTTGCTCTTCTCTCCCACTTTATTCAAAGCCTCAACGTCTTTTTTGTTGTAACGGGGTGACCAAAACTGGAGGCAGCATTCCAGGTGTTAGCATTCCTTGCTAAGGACTTACAAAGTGGTACTGATACTTCCCCTGATTTTGATTCTGTGCCCGTTTATATAACCAAGGATTGCATTCAGCAGCAACAGATAGAATCCACCCAAGGCTCTGGATGTGGAGCTAGTACGGATTCTGGATCCACATTCCCATGAGCTACCACCACAATTCCCTCATCTCCTGCTGGCCATTGTCCCTGCCTGCCACCGATTCCTTACCACACCCCCTGTGCCCCAGATGCCCCCCCCGCCCTCGCAAATCCAAGGGTCCCACCTACGCCACCCCCTTCCATCACCCTCCACCCATAACATCAACGTTTGAATGAGTAACCAGTTCAAATTGAGAATGAGTTTGGTCGATGTTAGGCCTAACCGTTAGTCTATAAACAAATAGACCACCTTTGCTGTTACTTTACCCAAAAGCATCCTTAATAAAGGAGAATATCTGTAACTCAGGGTTGAAATGAGGGGTCCCTTGGTGCTCTCTGGGCTTGCTTGTTTTCTTGAAGACGTTTCATGACCCAGCTAGGGAACATCATCAGTGCTAGAAGGGAGTGTGGTTGGCAGAGAGGAGGAGGAGGAGGAGGAGGAGGAGGAGGAGGAGGAGGAGGAGGAGGAGGAGGAGGAGGAGGAGGAGGAGGGGAGGATTGAGGGGTCCTTGGTGCCCTCTGAGCTTGCTTGTTTTCTTGAAGATGTTTCATGACCCAACTAGGTAACATCAGCAGTGCTAGAAGGGGGTGGGATTTGCAGGGAGGAGAAGGTGGAGGAGGAAGAGGAGGAGGAGGGAGGACTGTGCGGTCCTTGGTGCTCTCTGAGCTTGCTTGTTTTCTTGAAGATGTTTCAGGACCCAACTAGGTTACATCATCAGTGCTACAAGGGGGTGGGATTTGCAGAAAGGAGGAGGAGGAGGAGGAGGAGGAGGAGGAGGAGGAGGAGGAGGAGGAGGAGGAGGAGGAAGAGGACTGTGGGGTCCTTGGTGTTTTCTGAGCTTGTTTTCTTGAAGATGTTTCATGACCCAACTAGGTTACATCATCAGTGCTACAAGGGGGTGGGATTTGCAGAAAGGAGGAGGAGGAGGAGGAGGAGGAGGAGGAGGAGGAGGAGGAGGAGGAGGAGGAGGAGGAGAAAGAGGACTGTGGGGTCCTTGGTGTTTTCTGAGCTTGTTTTCTTGAAGATGTTTCATGACCCAACTAGGTAACATCATCAGTGCTAGAAGGGGGTGGGATTTGCAGAAAGGAGGAGGAGGAGGAGGAGGAGGAGGAGGAGGAGGAGGAAGAGAAGGAGGAGAAGGAGGGAGGATTGAGGGGTCCTTAGTGCTCTCTGAGCTTGCTTGTTTTCTTGCAGACGTTTCATGACCCAACTAGGTAACATCATCAGTGCTAGTATCATTCATTGTCAAAGTGCCTAAAAAATATCAGTTCTTTCCATAAACACAGAAGTTTTCAGCTTACCTCCATCAGACACGGTTGTAGACTGCAGGGAGAGAAGGGAAGAGAGAAAGAGAGAGAGAGAGAGAGAAATGATCAGTCATGAATGCAAAAACTGGGAAATTCAAAGATCTGAGCCAGATTCTTTATCCACCCCTTTCATCCAACCTTCAAGCCGTCAGCCCGTTCAGCGAGATCCGGTTCGGTCCGTTAAGGAGAACAAAATGTTCCCAGTGAAAACAAAGGTAGGTTTTGAACGAATAAAGTTGATTTCGGAGGGAGGGAGACGGCATATCCTATATAAAATATTTATTTCTCCGGGGCAGCATATTCCAGAAGATCCAGGCGGGGATTTTTTTGCTTTTGAGGGACCCTTCGTTTCCCACCCTGGGAGAACGCTAAGCCCACTCCCCTATTCCCTGATCAGAGCCCCTTCCAAAGAGAGTCTCATCAGCAGGTGATTTCTTATTGGAAAATTCAGGCATTGAAGTTAAATCCAGTCCTCGACTTATGACCTCGGCTTATGACCGCAATTGAGCCCCGAAATCTACGTCGTCGAGGGAAACATTGGTGAAGTGACGGTTTGAGCCTGTTTTACAACTTTTCTCGCTACTGTTGTGAAGGGAAATCGTTGCGGTCGTTAAAAGTTAGTCACGTGGTTGTTAAGTGAACCGGGCTTTCCCCGTGGTCGCAAAAGTGGGATCGCGTGACTTCCCCAGGACCGTCACAAATAGGAACCGGTTGCCAAGGGTCTGAATGTTGATCACGCGACCACGGGGGATGTTGCAACGGTCATAAGTGTGAAAAACTGCCCCCCCAAAAGTCCCCTTCCCCCCCAGTGCCGTTGTAACTTTGAACGGTCACTAAACGAGGACTACCTCTGCTTGCAGCTATTTAAAAAAGGCTTTCCACATTTGCTCGCCTAACCTTACAGTAAGCACAGGATACCCGTATTTTTCGGAGAATAAGACGCATCGGAGTATAAGACGCACCTTAGTTTTTGGGGAGGAAAATAGGGGAAAACAATCTGCCTACCAGGTATTCATCTGGCTAGCATCCTTAGTCTGGTCAGCTTCAGCACATTATTTTATCTCCTGGTTAGGACTTAAAAAAACCTTCTTTGGAGAGAGTAACAATGAAAGAACCTGCAAAGCCAGTAAGAGCTGGGAAGATCATTAGCACCTGGTTAGGGCTAGAAAAAAACTTATTGGATCAAGTAGAGCAATGAAAAAAACCCTGCAAAGACTTAGGTCTGGAAAAATCTTCTTCAGAGAGAGTAACAATGAAAGAGCCTGCAAGCTGGTAAGAGCTGGGAAGATCGTTAGCACCTGGTTAGGGCTAGAAAAAAACTTATTCGGAGCAAGTAGAGCAATGAAAAAAAATTCTGCAAAGACTTAGGGCTGGAAAAACATTCTTTGGAGAGAGTAACAATGAAAAAGCCTGCAAGGTAAGAGCTGGGAAGATCTGTTAGCACCTAGTTAGGGCTGGAAAAAAAAGCTACATTCGAAGTATAAGACGCACCCAAATTTTCAGCCACTTTTAGGGAGGAAAAAGGTGCGTCTTATACTCCGAAAAATACAGTACTTAAAACTGTGTAAGAATAACTTTTTTTCCCCCAATGAGGCAATTTAGATTTGCATTTCTGTAGTCCATGCCTTTCACATTTTTCAGTGTGCTGCTTATCGGGTTGAAAAGTAAAAGCCCTGGAAGGAAGAAAAATCCGAAATAAAACCACAGATTCAACACTGTCGCTGCTGCGGAGACCAAGGTCCTACGATCTACGTCTAGTAAGCATCAATCTGGTTGCTGCTGAACTGAATTTTGCAAAAAAAGGAATTCCCTAATGGCAAACGTGCCTTTTGATTTATTTACAGCGCAGAATTTAATCGTTATTTCTGAAGTCAGCCGTGTGCGCGGTTCTCGCCAGAAAAATTAGGCATAACCGGAATTGAACAGTTGCAGATCAAGGAGGCAGCCTGCCCTGTTGTTGTTTTGTCGCCTTGCAGGATGTTGATTGCCTTTCTGATTGATAAACATTGATAAGCAATGTTGATTACTTACCGTATTTTTCGGAGTATAAGACGCACCTTTCCCCCCCTAAAAAGAGGCTGAAAATTTGGGTGCGTCTTATACTCCGAATGTAGCTTTTTCCGAAGCTTTTCCCCCCAGCCCTAACGAGGTGCTAACGATCTTCCCAGCTTGCAGGATTTTTTCATTCCTACTCCCTCCGAAGAAGTTTTTTTCCAGCCCTAAGTCTTTGCAGGCTTGTTTTCATTCCTACTCCCTTCGAAGAATATTTTTTTCAGCCCTAACCAGGGGATAAACTAATGTGCTGAAGCTGAGCAGACTAAGGACGGTAGCCAGATGAATACCTGGTAGGTAGATTTTTCCCCCTATTTTCCTCCCCGAAAACTAAGGTGCGTCTTATACTCTGAAAAATACGGTATTTAGTGTCCTATGACTGATCGCTAAGGGTTGTATTTGTATTTGTATTTGTTTATTTGTCAAGCATATAAGATTATAAACAAAGTATAAACAGTAAACATGATTGAATATATATGTAATAGTACAAGCATGAATAAGAGTAAAAGAGGTATATATGGGTACATTAGGACAGGAACGGTAGGCACAATTGTGCGCTTATGCACGCCCCTTAATTTATGTATTTTATATGATATATTTTGTATTTTATGATATATGATGAATGCATTTTTATGATGATCATGATTTATCACTTATAGCTTTTATGTACACCAAGAGCTTATGCACCGGAGACAAATTCCGTGTGTGTGTGTGTGTGTGTGTGTCTGTGTCTGTGTGTGTGTGTGCAATCACACTTGGCCAACAAAGAATTCTAAATGGTTTGTTTTGTCGTTCTTCAGGATGGCGTGATGCAGCCGCCAGCCTTCCCGTCTCTGACTCCAACATAATTAAACTACCTGGTTTTTTTTTTCTTCTTCTTCTAACTTTTAATGGATTACTTTCACGTTTCACTCCCAATTTTTGCCTTGTTGACCTGTGTGTGTGTGTGTGTGTGTGTGTGTGTGTGTGTGTGTGTGTGTGTGTGCGTGTGTGTGTGTGTGTGGCTCAGCCTGTTTTGTTTTTCCCCCCCTATCGGAGTACTTTTCGAAACCTTCGTAGGGAGGAGTAAGGCTTGTTCAACTCAAAGCGTAGTAGAAGCCCAAGAATATCCTTGAATCAGCTAAAAATTGAAGATGGGGTCCCTCAACCCAACTGCAGGCCGGGGTGGCTGGGTGGGGAATGCAGATGTGAGCCACCAGGGCAAGCTTTTGCTAAAATCCCCCTGCCCCCTCCCCACCCGGTGTGAGACCCCGTTGGAAATTCATCTGTCTGTCATCTTAATCCATATCCATTCATATGAACGGAGACCGTAATTACAGGCAGACGGACGCGAACCAAGTTCGTTGGCCGCATGTGCAGGGGGGGTCCTCGACTTACGACCACCGTGGCGCCCCAAATTTACATCGCTTAAGTGAAACACTGCCAAGCGAGTTTTGCCCCCCCCCCCCATTTTGCGGCTTCCCTCGCCGCTCTTGTCAGGCGAACCGCGGCGGTCATTAAGCCGGTAATAACGGTCGGTCGTTCAGCGAAACTGGCTTTCTTTCCCCGTCGGCTTTGCTCGTCAGGAGGGGATTGCGGGACCCTCCCCCCCCAGGACGCCACGACCGTCGTAACTATGAACCAGATGCCGAGCGTCTGAATTTGGATCAGGGAACCGTCGGGATGCCGCAACGGTCGTTAAGTGTGAAAAAAAACATCCGTGACTTTTTTTTAGTGCCGCCGTAACTTTGAACGGTCGCTAAACGAAGAGTTGTAAGTCGAGGACTACCTGTGCTTGAGGATTGTTCACTGCAATGTCGGACCAAGTTTCATTCATTTTTTACCTCATCATCTAATCCAGGGGTCCCCAAACTTGGCAACTTTAAGACTTGTGGACTTCAACTCCCAGAATTCTCCAGCCAGCGGCTGGAGAATTCTGGGAGTTGAAGTCCACAAGTCTTAAAGTTGCCAAGTTTGAAGACCTCTGATCTAACCATTCCTTGCTAGTAGCCCTACCGAGAAGAAAACGCATAGCCTCCATACCTAACGAATAGAGATTAAAACATTTGGAGAGGAAAGTTAGAAATGTCTGAATAACAGATGCTAAATTGACAAAATCCCAGCAGAAGAGGTACAATCCAAGACAAGGCTATGCAGACAGACGCCTGTGGCTTCCTTCTCAACCACAGGGCACCTCCCAAAACATTTCTGCCCCCCCCCCCCAACAAGGATAAAAAGAGCCTAATAAATAACCCCAGAAGGTTTTTAACCTTCTTTCTGCCATCAATCTGCCCGGTCTTTTTCAATATCCCACCCCGATCTTTTTCTTTTTGAAATATTTCCTTCCGCTCAATTCCGAAGAGACAAAAAAACCTACAAGCAAAGCAACACTCGAGAGGATTCACATTTTGAAGGAGCCACAAAAGAGTTGAACCACCCGGTAAAACCAGCAAAAAAAGAAGCCGCTAAGGAAAAACATCTAGGGGGAAAAAAAGAAGGAATATTTTAAATGGCTTTTAGGAAGCTTATACGCCACTTAGCCATAGAATACTAGGAAACGATTGTATTGTTCTTTGACATCCTCAAATAACCAATAGGAAAAAAATCACGAATCTGCAGAATAAAGACAGATTTCCCCCCCAAAACCCAATATAAACGATTCCTTCCTTCCTTTTTCTTTTTCTTTCTTTCTTTCTTCCTTCCTTCCTTCTTTCTTCTTCTTCTTTCTTCCTTCCTTCCTTTCTTCTTTTCCTCCCTCCCTCTTTCTTTTCTTTCTTTCTTTCTTTTCTTCCTTCCTTCTTTCTTTTCCTCCCTCCCTCCCTCCCTTTCTTTCTTTTTTCTTTCTTTCTTTCTTTCCTTCCTTCTTTTTTTTCTTTCTTTCTTCTTCCTTCCTTCCTCCTTCCTTTTTTTCTTTCTTCTTCCTTCCTTCCTTCCTTTTCCTCCCTCCCTCCCTCTTTCTTCTTTCTTTTTTCCTTCCTTCCTTCCTTCCTTCCTTCTTTCTTTCTTTTCCTCCCTCCCTCCCTCTTTCTTTCTTTCTTTCTTTCTTTCCTTTCTTCCTTCCTTCTTTTTTCTTTCTTCTTCCTTCCTTCTTTTTTCCTCCCTCCCTCCCTCCCTCTTTCTTCTTTCTTTCTTTCTTTCTTTCTTTCTTTCTTTCTTTCTTTCTTTCTTTCTTTCTTTCTTCCTTCCTTCCTTCCTACCTTCTTTTCCTCCCTCCCTCCCTCCCTCCCTCCCTCCCTCCCTCTTTCTTTCTTTCTTTCTTTCTTTCTTTCTTTCTTTCTTTCTTTCTTTCTTTCTTTCTTTCTTTCTTTCCTTCCTTCCTTCCTTCCTTCCTTCCTTCCTTCCTTCCTTCCTTCCCGTTTTTTTAGAAAAGTAAAACTTACGTGACCGGCTTTGCAAACTTTATCCATGAACCGACAGACTTCAGGAAATTATCTTTCATTGAAGTGAAATTCTCGGGCTGGTCGCTGAGACATGCTCCCTTTCTCCTTCCTCGCAGTCACCACTGGGAGTGTGGAGTGTCTCTTCCTTCCTTCCTTCCTTCCTTCCTTCCCTCCTTTCTCCCCCACTGGGGACCCACCCAGGTTCAACGTAGGCTTCTTCGCTGCGCTACAACGTGGAGCAGCGGCAGCAGCCCAAACTCAAAGGTTTTAAATTCCTGTTGTGACAATCCCTGCATAGCAATTGAGCCGTCGACCGAGAGAGCATATTGGTGGATTATCCGTACGAGATTTCGCCCAGAGTTTTGGGTTTTGGAGGGGGTTATTTTTTTTTTAGTTCAAGTCTTCCTTTAGACAAGTTGAATCTTTAACTCAGGATTCAAACAATCCTGTAAAAGCTTGTTGCTCTTCGCTGCTTCTTGGCGTGTAGCTGCATGTCCACGGAAGATTACAATCACACGCCAGTCGGAGCTGTGGCTTGCTCCAATCGACTTGCTCGTTTCTTCGCTCCGTTAAGTTTACGAGGTCTTCTCATTTCCTGGCGGAACAGGATTCCCACACAAATAAAAATGGGTACCACACCCACTTGTCTGAAACCAGCGGGCTCCGAAAGGTGGAAAAGAACGTTAATTGTAGAAGAAATTAAAAGAGCAGGCGGTCCTTGACTTGCAACGGTTCCTTTAGCGACCATTCAAAGTTACAGCGTCATGGAGAAAAGTGACTTATGTTATGACCTCGTTTCACCCTTACGACCATGGCAACATTCCCCCCCCCCCCGTGGTCCAAAATGCAGACGCTTGGCAACTGCCTCGTATTTATGACGGTCGTGCGATCCCCTTTCGGCCAAAAGCAAAATCGATGGGATTCACTTTACGTCCAGTTTTTCTAACTTAACTGCAAGCGGTCCAGTTAACAATGGTGGCAGGAAAGAGGGTAAAATGGGGCCAACACTCACTTAACAAACGTTGAGAAAGATGGCTTTGCTTCTAACCTTCTTGGGTGCTCACAAGGGCTCACCCACTTATCCAAACCAAGATTGATTGGAACTTGGTTGTTACGCTTTGAAGTCTGTTTTTAAATACAGATATTTCGGGGGTTTAGGAAACCTGCAATAAAAATACCTCCCATAGTGCATTGTTTCCTCGGAATCCAGCAATAAGAAGCCAAAAATAATAATAAATAAATGGCTATTGTTGTTAGATTGATTCAGATGCTGAAAAATATGAGGGAGCAGATGGAAGAACCCTTCTTGGCTCGATCCCAGGATCATCTGGATGTGACCAGATCCTCTGCAAAGCTTCAAAGTCAGAACCATCTGCTCTTAAATACAGAATGGAAGAAGAACAGAATAACAGAGTTGGAAGGGACCTTGGAGGTCTTCTAGTCCAACTCCCTGCTTAGGCAGGAAACCCTACACCACTTCAGACAGCTGGTAGTCCAATCTCTTCTTAAAAACTTCCAGTGTTGGAGCATTCACAACTTCTGGAGGCAAGCTGTTCCACGGATTAATTGTTCTCACTGTCAGGAATTTTCTCCTTAGTTCTAAGTTGCTTCTCTCCTTGATTAGTTTCCACCCATTGCTTCTTGTTCTACCCTCAGGTGCTTTGGAGAACAGCTTGACTCCCTCTTCTTTGTGGCAACCCCTGAGATATTGGAACACTGCTATCATGTCTCCCCTGGTCCTTCTTTTCATTAAACTGGACATCCCCAGTTCCTGCAACCGTTCTTCATATGTTTTAGCCTCCAGTCCCCTAATCATCAAGAAAGAAAGAAAGAAAGAAAGAAAGAAAGAAAGAAAGAAAGAAAGAAAGAAAGAAAGAAAGAAAGAAAGAAAGAAAGAAAGAAAGAAAGAACCCTGGTTGGCTGAGATTTGTGACATTGCGTAGCTCTTCCATTTACCTCAGAGGTCTTCAAACTTGGCAACTTTAAGACTTGTGGACTTCAACTCCCAGAATTCTCCAGTAAAAGAAAAATGTATAAATAAACTAAAAAAAAGAAGAAAGAAAGAAAGAAAGAAAGAAAGAAAGAAAGAAAGAAAGAAAGAAAGAAAGAAAGAAAGAAAGAAAGAAAGAAAGAACCCTGGTTGGTGAGATTTGTGACATTGCGTAGCTCTTCCATTTACCTCAGAGGTCTTCAAACTTGGCAACTTTAAGACTTGTGGACTTCAACTCCCAGAATTCACCAGCCAGCTATGCTGGCTGGAGAATTCTGGGAGTTGAAGTCCACAAGTCTTAAAGTTTTCAAGTTTGAAGACCTCCGGTGTAAATCAACCAACCTCTCGGTAAGAAAGCCTTTGCAGTTACGAATACTAAACATTGCTAAGAAAAGCAGAATATAAGACGGAAAAATGAGGAACTGGGAAAGCGTAAAGTGACTCCAAGACAGAGTATCCAGAAGTGTATTTGTGCTTAATTTTCCTGCATCAAAATGAACTGTGCATTGACCGTCTTCGCTCCGTAATCATGAAAATCACAAGTTACCTCAAGATCCTCGAGCGAACGGGAAACGCTGAATCTCTTGGAGCGCCCAAACGATCGCCGAGCCGAAGAAGGGTGATGGAAGAGTTGGACCAATCCGAAAGCGGGTCCGAATTTTGCGCCCTAAAATCAGCCACAAAAACAGACATTGAATGTAGGTTTCCGCCTTCGTTCTTCGTTGATTTATTTGCCTTGGTACGTCCTTGAAACCAGATTTTATGCAGTGTTATTTTAAAGCCCGTTCCCTACGCACAAAAGAAAGAAGAAAGACAAAAATGTTGGGGCACCAGAAGCATTTGTCAAAGCCAGTTTTGCCCGATTTTACGACCTTTCTTGTTGCTAAGTGAATCACTGCAATCACACGGTTGTTAAGCGAATCTCATTTCCCCGTCGACTTTGCTGGTCAGGTGGTCGCAAAAGGGGATCCAGGTGATCTTGGGAACCTAGCAACATATCGGGGTTCCAAGTAACACCCCTAAATATGAGCCAGTTGCCAAGCTTCTAAATGTTGATCATGGGGATTCTGCAATTGTGAAAAACTGGGTTTTTTTGGTGCCGTCGTAACTTTGAATGGTCACTAAAAAAAAACCGTCGTAAGTCGGTTGGTGGAATTTCAACGGTCTGGACGTTAACTGGGAGCGACAGAAGAGAATATTTGTACCCAGGGGTGGGATTGAAATTTTTTAGCAACCGGTTCTCTGCCCGGTTGCTGGGTGGGCGTGGCCATGGTGGGAGTGGCCTACTCGATCTCCTGCACCACAGGGGGGGGGTTTCGCCCTCCCCAAGCTCCAGAAGCTTTCTCCGAGCCTCCGGGAGGTCGAAAACGGCCTCCCACGGGCTCTGGAGGCCCTCTGGAGGCTAGAAACGGGCCCATTTTCAGACTTCCGGAATGACCATTTTTTGCCCTCCCAGAGCCTCCGCGCGGACCCTGCACTTACCTGGCATCCAAAACAGGCCACGTGGAGACACCTGGGAGGGGCGGGGCGGGGTGGGCAGGGTCAGCCAGTCCTTGCAACTACCGGTTCGGCGAACCAGATGTAAAATTAGCATCCGGTTCACCCGAACCGGTCCAAACTGGTTGAATCACACCCGTTTGCATCTCAGGGTTGCTGCTGTGGCCTAGAGGTAGAGCTCTTGCCTCACAATCAGGAGGTTGTGAGTTCAATCCTAGGTAGAGGCAGATGTAGGGTCTCCTGCCTGGGCAGGGGGTTGGACTAGATGACCTGTAAGGTCCCTTCCAACTCTGTTAATCTGTATCTGTGGGGTCCTTGGTGGTTTTCCTGCAGATGCTTCATGACCCACCCAGCATGGGCCTTTGCATGCTAATTCTGCCATGTATCTTGCTGAGGTTTGGACTCCAACTCCCATGAGCCCCAGACAAGACAGCCAAGGGTAGGTCAAGATGGCCTTCAGGATAATACTCGGTAGCCTCCACCCTTGATGCTTCAGAGTGCATCTAAGCAACCCAGATGATGTGCTGGTGTCAGGGGCCATTAAAGGGGCCCTATTTGACACCTCCATCTTCTGCCATGTGGTTACGTCCATTGGAAACAAGGACGACATGCTCTCCTGTTTACTGTGACGACTTTAGGAACGTAACTTTGGACAGTCCCCGATGTCTAACAGTTCATTTAGTGACCGTTCAAAGCAGCAGTGAAATCTACTTACCTTCCCTACCAGGTTTGGAAGCGCGCGACTTGTGGCTTTGCGCATGCGCAGAGGGTTAAAAAAAGAAAATGGCGGTGCCCGGCGGGTGGTCGGAGCCTCGCGCTGCCGCCGTGACCGGTTCTCCAAACCACCGGCGGCCGCCCAGGGGTGGGTTCCACTTACCTTTGTCACTGGTTCGCATCGCGACATTTCCCTTCGCGCGATTTGGCATCCGCGCATGCTCAAAAGTAGGAATGAGCCCGAAATACAGCTGAGGAACTCATCAGCTGGGCTTCGGGCGAAGAAATAAAGGTCAGAGTTCATCCACGGGCGGGCAGGAGGGCCCTTTTTCAAGCCGCGGAAGGGGAAAAATTCGCAAAAAATCCCCCCCAAAAAGATGGCGGCGCGCATGGAAAGGCACCGACAGTGACGTCACCAGCGGGTCGCTACCGGTTCGGGCGATCTGGTACAAACCGGGAGGAACCCACCCCTGTGGCTGTGCCGCTACTGGTACGCCTGAACCGGGCCGAACCGGTAGCATTTCACCCCTGGTTCAAAGTTACAACTGCGCTGAACAAAGGGACTCACTGTATGACCGTTTTTTTTCACACTTACGACCTTTGCAGCAGCAGCCCCATGATCATGGGATCAAAATTTAGACGCTTGGCATCTGGCTCACACTTACGACCGGCACAGTGACCCGGTGCGACCTTCTCACAAGCAAAATCCATGGGGAAGCTGGATTCGCTTAATTACCGGGTTACTAACTTATCCACGGCGGCGATTCACGTAACGACGGTGGCAGGAAAGGTCGTAAAAGGGGACAAAACGCACTTCGCCGATGTCTGTAGAGATTCTCAGTCATCCAAGTCATGGTTGTCCCAAAGGCGCTTTTCCAGGAGGCATCTGGAGTCCTTCCAATAAATCCTTCCATTCCCCTCCCCTATCCTGTCTGAGCCGAAGAAGCTTCTTGGATGAGAAGTGAAACGTCTTCAGAAGAAAACAAACAAAACCAGGAAGTCCAGTGGCCTCCTGAAAAAGCACCTTTGGGGTCACTTCACAAATGTCTCGCTTAACAACAGAAAATTTTGGGCTTGATTGTGGTTGTAAGTCAAGGGACCACCTGTATTCTCCAGCGATCGATGAATCACTTTTGGCTATTTATTTTGGAAGAATATTAGCTCTAGCACTCGGGAGTGGTGCGGTGGCTTAGAGGTGGAGCTCTCGCCTCACAATCAGGAGGCTGTGGGTTTGATCCTAGGTAGCGGCAGAGTCCGGCAAAGTTGTATACTGTCGCCCTGCCTATTTAACTTATATGCAGAGCACATCATGAGAAAGGCTAGGAGCTAGATGAATCAAAAATTGGAATTAAGATTGCCGGGAGAAATATCAACGACCTCAGATATGCAGATGATACCACTCTAATGGCAGAAAGTGAAGAGGAACTAAAGAGCCTCTTGAGGCGGGTGAAGGAGGAGGGCGCAAAAACTGGCTTGAAACTCAACATTAAGAAAACTAAGATCATGGCATCCGGCCCTCTCAATTCCTGGCAAATAGATGGGGAAGAATTAGACGCAGTGACAGATTTTATTTTCCTGGGCTCCAAGATCACCGCAGATGGGGACTGCAGCCAAGAAATTAAAAGAGGCTTGCTCCTGGGGAGGAAAGCTATGGCAAATCTAGACAGCATACTAAAAAGCAGAGACATCACCCTGCCAACAAAAGTGTGTATAGTCAAGGCTATGGTTTTCCCAGTTGCCATGTATGGCTGTGAAAGCTGGACCATAAGGAAGGCTGAGCGCCAAAGAATGGAGGCCTTTGAACTACGGTGCTGGAGAAGACTCCTGCGAGTCCCTTGGACTGCAAGGCGATCCAACCGGTCGGTCCTAGAGGAGATCAACCCTGACTGCTCTTTAGAAGGCCAGATCCTGAAGATGAAACTCAAACACTTTGGCCACCGAATGAGAAGGAAGGACTCACTGGAGAAGAGCCTAATGCTGGGAACGATTGAGGGCAAAAGAAGAAAGGGACGGCAGAGAACGAGGTGGCTGGATGGAGTCACTGAAGCAGTCGGCCTGAGATTAAATGGACTCCGGAGGATGGTAAGGAAGGCCTGGAGGAACGTTGTCCATGGGGTCGCGATGGGTCGGACACGACTTCGCGACTAACAACAAGAGGCAGATATTTCTCTCTCTGGACACATTGGGAATGTATCTTCTGGAAAAAAAACTCCGCATTGGCGACAGGAAGGGCAATGGGCCATTAAAACACTCTGCTAGCTCCTTTCAGTTGCCCAGACTCCACCCCGCAAGGGATTATGGGGTTGTTAAAAGAAGATGACGATGATTATCTCTAGCACTTGGTAGACACTCGATAAAATAATTGTTTCCTGCACTCATGTTCAAATCCCTCATTCCAATTCGTGAGGAGGAGCTGATATTTGATGAAACAGTCTAGAGATACTTGCAGAGGCACGAACAACGCTAACACAACTGCACAGCCCTACATCGAGTTCTTTTTGTTGTGTAATTATACTGCCCGATCTTTGTTTCCATTTGCGAAGTTTCAAGTTCTTTGTGTCGAGCAAAATTAGCGGCAGCTGGGAATTGTTTAGTGCCGGGTACACCAGCAATGTACATTTGCTTAATTGCAGGGTTTCGTTCTATTTTTAAACAATGGAATCTAAAAAAGTTCTCCTTACGAGGTGCTGTGAATTTGAGAGGGGGGAAGAAAAAAAAACATTTTTCTGAAATGGTTAAATGCTTGAAATAGCGGCCCTGCTTTTAATTCCCCTCCGACGTCCCTGCAGAACGTTCGCGCTCTCCATTATGCCATTATCCACTCTGCAACCCTGAGCATGCAATGGGGTGGATCCAGATTTAGGCCTGTACATTTGGTAGGGAACAAATTATCCCAAAGGTGCTTTCCTCCCCCCCCCCCCAAGAGGCAGCTGGACTTTCTTGTTTTTTTCTTTTGAAGACGTTTCACTTCTCATCCGAGAAGCTTCTTCAACTCCGACTGGATGGTGGGGAATGGAAGGATTGATACTCCTTGCAGACAGCTGGTCGTTTGCATCCTTTTAGAGGGTGGTTGAGGCCACTTGGAGGTTTTATCTGTGTCTTCAGGGTCACCTGAGTCAGAGGTGGTAATTCAGCCGGTTCGGACCGGTTCGGGCGAACTGGTAGCAGCCACTACGGGAGGGCCCGCCCGGACCTAATGCTATACTATTTAGCCACGTTTTGAGGCCAGGCGCATTCACGGAAGGCACACTTGCGAGCAAAGCGTACGCACAGAAGGGGTGCGCGCTCACACTTGCGAACCGGTAGGGAAGGTTAGTGAATCCCACCTAGTGCTCCCAGTTCCTGTGGTCTGCAGTGTTTTTCCCCTCGAAATAGGTTGGTAGGGAGGGAGGACTAGCAATAGCACTTATATACCGCTTCATAGTGCTTTTACAGCCCTCTCTAAGCGGTTTGCAGAGTCAGCCTCTTGCCCCCCAACAATCTGGGTCCTCATTTTACCCACCTCGGAAAGACGGAAGGCTGAGTCAATAGCAATAGCAGTTAGACTTACAAACCGCTTCATAGGGCCTTGCAGCCCTCTCTAAGCAGTTTACGGAGTCAGCATACAGGTGGCCTTCGACTTACAATGGAGGCCAACATTTCAGTTAAGTGAGAAATTTGTTAAGCGAGTTTTGCCCCATTGTACGACCTTCCTTGCCACAGTTGTTTAAGGGAGTTGCTGAGGTCGATAAGTTAGTGACCTGGTTGTTAAGTGAATCTGGCTTCCCCATCAACTTTGCTTGTCAGAAGGTCGCAAAAGATGATCACGTGACCTTGGGGGAAAGAAGGAAGGAAGGAAGGAAGGAAGGAAGGAAGGAAGGAAGGAAGGAAGGAAGGAAGGAAGGAAGGAAGGAAGGAAGGAAGGAAGGAAGGTCAATAGCAGTAGCACTTAGACTTATAAAGCACTTCACAGTGCTTTACAGCCTGCAATAACACACACACACACACACACACACACACACACACACACACACACACACACACACACACACCTTCTTTTAACGACCCCATAATCCCTTGCGGGGTGGAGTTTGGGCAACTGAATGGAGCTGAGTGTTTACTGGCCGGATGCCCTTCCTGTTGCCAATGTGGAGGGTTTTTTCAGCAGATCTATCTATCTATCTATCTATCTATCTATCTATCTATCTATCTATCTATCTATCTATCTATCTATCTATCTATCTATCTATCTATCATCTATCTATCTATCTATCTATCTATCTATCTATCTATCTATCTATCTATCATCTGTCTGTCTGTCTTTCTGTCTGTCTGTCTGTCTCTCTCTCTCTCTCTCTCTCTATATATATATATATATATCTACCTACCTACCTACCTACCTACCTGTAAATAAAAGAAAGCACATTTGTGTCGAGGATTACGTGTATTTCATTAAGAGACCTACCTTCTTGTCTTCTTTGGGGGATCTGAAGCCGTGTCGAGAATCCAAGCGAGCCTCCCTCTGAAATTCTTTCTCCGCCACTTCTTTCTTTGGGGACAGGAGAAGAGGCGGACCAAAGCTGCCGCTGACCTTGTATCTGTCCGCCGGGATTTTACTCATGGGAGGCGGAAGCGTCCCGCAGTTGACGCTTGACCAGCCGTCGGTAGAATCCGTGTACGACTCTTGGTCGCTCAGGCATCCGTGCTGCCAGTCTTTCAGGACGTGAGCCGGCAACCACCTCTGATGGTCCCCGGGGTTCTTCTGACCCGGTGGCCCAGAGGTTTTGGACGAAACCCCCGGAACTTCAACGTGAGCCGAAGACGCCAGAAATTTACTTAGGTTTTGAGATTTGTCGTTCTGGAACGTGGGTCCCAATCCTACGTTTTCTTGTTCGTGACCAAAACTCCAGTGGGAATTTTGAACTCTGTTTATTGGACTGCCCTGTAGATTGCTAAGCGTGTGTTTGTTGGAGTTGCTTCCTAAATCAACTACTAAAACCCGACTCTTTTCCTCCTGGTTGACGTTTCCGATCCCGCTGTCGCTGTTACTGCTCATGCTGTTGTTCCGGTGGGCGTCCGCTTCTCCGTCCAGGAAGGCCCTGGCCCTCACCCCCTCGATGAAATCCCCCATGTCCCTGTATAGGACGGAGACGAACTGCAGGACCGGTAGAGACGACAAGGGGAACTCGAGGCAGCCGTCGGTGTCCGGATCGACCGTGCATTCCAATCCGAACCGTCGGGCGATGCCCTGATGAATTTTGTGACTGAAGAGCTCCGGATCCACCATAAAGACGTGACAGGATGTCCTCAAGACCGCGTCGTCCTCCGAAGCTAAGCTCGCCTCCTCAACGCTCTGCATGGTGACCAGTCCAAAAAACCTTTTGTCGTCAGGACAGAGAGCGCTGAAGGCCAGCTTCTCAGCCGGGTAGGTTGCAATCACGGCGGACAGGTT
Source organism: Diadophis punctatus similis (assembly GCA_023053685.1). Lineage (NCBI taxonomy): Eukaryota > Metazoa > Chordata > Lepidosauria > Squamata > Dipsadidae > Diadophis > Diadophis punctatus. Next base: position 69,767 of record JALIGW010000236.1, on the reverse strand, counting down.
CGTGCGCAGCTGAATGGCGTCGTGCATGATCTGCATGGCCACCAACGAATGGATCCTTTGCTCGGCCCGAAGGCGGCGTATGCAGCCGCGGATGGCCTGCAAGCTGTCGTATTCCAGATTTGAGCTGGAAGAAGGAAGTTCGATGGATCCCAGGTAGCCCACAACCATGGCCACGTTTAAAACACTCGCGTCGATTCCGCAGCATTCCTGGTCCTCTGGTCCAGCTCGAAAAACCGAGTCGTGGTTCAAGGCCTGGGGCCGCTCCTCGTTGTACGGCACAAGGGGTTTATCGCTCTCAGGGGGAGGTTCTGTTTCCAACTTGGCCCCCTCGTGAACAGACCTTTCCTTTCGTTTTGGCGCTTGCGTATCGCTACCGCAAATATTAGAATTTTCAAGGATCATGTTGAAAATTTCACCGGATTGCATTTCCTCGACCACTTTCACAGCTCGGTTTATCCCCGGGCCTTTCAGGTCAAGCTTGGTCTTTGGCCACCCCTTCCCGTCACGGAGGCCACTTTCGTCCTCGCTGGAACAAGCTTCCGCATGACCGAACCCTTCGGCAATGACCATGTGCAAAACCCCGGAGCATTTGCCGATCAGCTTCACCACGTCTTCGTGGGACGCCCATTTCACATTAATTTCGTTGATGGCGAATATTTTATCGCCTGCCTTCAGCCCCACGTAATCCGCAGGGCTTCCTTTTAAAACAGAATTCAGCACGCAGGGAGACTGGCCAGAAAGGGTGAAACCGTATCCCGCTCTCCCTCGGGCAATTTCGACGTTTCGGGTGCTGGAGCTGTGAGCGCGTAGCCGCCGTTTGGGTTTCTCTCCTGGTCTGTACATGCTGGGATTTCGTCGGGCCAGAAAAATCTCTTCCCAGGGTTACATTTTTGTGGGCTATCAAGTCCGCATCTTCCCTCGTCCTAAAGGGGAAAAAAGAACATCCCAAAAAAGAGAGGTTGAGACTTTGGGAAAATAGATAATAGAATTCTTTATTGGCCAAGTGTGATTGGACACGCAAAAAGAATTTGCCTTCGGTATTTTGAATTTGTCTTTGCTAACTGACTTTTGCCCCTTTTTACGAACTTCCTTGCCACCGTTGGTAAGTGAATCCCAACAGCTGGCAAGTTAGTAACCCGGTTGTGAGGTGAACCTGGCTCCCCCCCTTGACTCAACTTACAAACGTAACGGAGCCCCACATTTCTGTCACCAAGGGAGACCTCTGTGCGGGTTTTGTCCCGTTTTACTTTCCTTGCCACCGTCGTTAAGCGAATCACTGAAGTTGCTCAGTTCGTCAAGACGGTCGTGAAACGAATCCGGTTTCCCCCCCGCGGACTTTGCCGGTCAGAAAGTCGCCAAAGCGGATCATGTGACCCACCCACCCCATCCCCGGGACCACTACAACTGTCATAAATATGAGTCAGTCGTCAAGCATCTGAATTTTGATCACGTGACCGCGGGGGACGCTGCAAGGGTGGTTAAGTTTGAAAAACGGTCATAAGTCACTTTTTTTCCGGAGCCGATGTAACTGTGAACGGTCCCTAAATGAACGAAAGCGTTGTAAGTCCAGGACTGCCTGTCCTGCAAACCCATGGGCTGGCGCATTGACTCAGTTATCCCAAGAGAGGAAGAAGGAAAAAGACAGCCGTCTCTCCCCCACCTCTCCTCTCCTTGGTTAGGGGCTGGGGTGAAATGCTACCGGTTCGCGCGTACCGGTGGCCGCCGGTGGTTTGAAAAACCGGTAGCGGCGGAAGCACAAGGCTCCGCCCACCCGCCCGGACGCTGCCATTTTCTTTTCTTTTTTTTAACCCTCTGCGCATGTGCAAAGCCTTCTGCCCATGCGCAGAGGGTGAAAAAGTGCATGGGACGAACCGGTAGGGAAGGTAAGTAGATTTCGCCGATGGTTATCGGCCCGATGGCAGGGAGTCTATCTCACCGTCCCTGAGTTGGGTTGGGGGCTTTGAGCGATTCCTGCCGGGGGCCACGGACGCCCCTGCTGCTTTTCCCAGGGGACGCTGGCCCAACGCTTGGAAATGGGGAGCTGAGCAGCAACCTCTGGTGGAGCGCCCTGGGAAAGCCGGAAGGGAAGCAGCGGAAAGCAGAGGGAAGACAGAAGCCGAAAAAGGGAGCCTGCTCACTCGGTGGCCTTCCTTCCTTCCTCTTCTCTTTTTTCCTCCCTTTCCTTTCTTTTGCTCCCTCCCTTTTCCTTCCTTCCTTGTCTACCCCTCCCTCCCACTTCCCTGCCTCCCTTCCCTCATCTTTTGCTCCCTCCCTCCCTCTGTCTTCCTTCCCTTTCTACCCCTCCCTCCCTTCATTTTTTCCTTCCTTCCTTCCCTCTTTCTTTCTTTCCTACTGTTCTTTCTTTTGCTCCCTCCTTCCCTCCCTTTTCCTTCCTTCCCTGTCTACTCCTCCCTCCCTCCCTTCCCTCTCTCTTTTGCTCCCCCTCCCTTTACCTTCCTTCCTTCCTTCCCTCCCTTTCTACTCCTTCCTTCCCTCCCTTCCTTTTTTCCTCCCTTCCTCCCTTCCTTTTTTCTTTCGCTGTCTCCCTCCCTTTTCCTTCCTCCGCTCTCTATGCCTACCTTCTGTCCTTCCTATTTGTTTTTCCTTCCTTCCTTCACTCCATCTCTTTTCTTTCCTTCTTTTGCTCTCTTCTTCCTTTTCCCTTCCTTTCCCTTCTACCCCTCCCTCTCCTTTCCCTCCTCTCCTTCCTGTTTTCTTCCCTCCCTTTCCTTTTTTTGCTCTCTCCCCCTTTACCTTCCTTCCCTTTCTACCCCTCCCTTTCCTCCCTCCCTTCCTTCCCTTCCTGTTCTTCCTTCCTGCCCTTTTTCCTTCTTTCTTTTGCTCCCTCCCTCCCTTTACCTTCTTTCCTTCCCTTTCTACCCTCCCTCCTTCCTTCCTGTTTTTTTCCTTCCCTCTTTCCTTTCCTTTTCTTTCACTCTCCCTCCCTTTTCTTTCCTCCCCTCTCTGCACCTCCCTCCCTTCTTTCTTCCCTCCCTTCCGTTGTCCCTGTTCTTTCCTTCCTTCCTTCCTTCACTCCCTCTTTTCTTTCCTTCTCCCTCCCTTTTTCTTCCTCCCCTCTCTATCCCTCCCTCCTTTCCTCCCTCCCTTCCATCCTCCGTTCTTTTTTCCTTCTTCCCTTCCTTCCCTCCTTCCTTCCTTCCCTTCCTCCCTCTCTTTCCCTTCCTTCTTTCTTTCGTTCTCTCCCTCCCTTTTCCTCCCTCCCCTCTCTACCCCTCCCTCCCTCCCTCTCACAGAATTTCCCCATCTTTTTATTTTCATAAAGTTTTTTTTATTTTTTAACATTCCTCATATAGGCATCAATACATATACCATAGCGTATTATCAAGATTTTTACATACATTTTATATTATATATCCAGTATTCAAGATTCGAATATAATATACTAACATCTATCGTTACTAAATTGCCTAACTGTCCTATCATGTCAAATCCAGTCACTCCCTTCCCTCTATCCTTCTCCCCTTCTCTACTTTCTTCCTCCTTCTCTCTCTTTGGGCAGGGGGTTGGACTAGATGACCTGCAAGGTCCCTTCCGACTCTGTTAACCCTAAATTACAAATTCCTCTCCTACTTCCCCTTCTTCCATCTTTCTCCTCCTCCCCCGGCCTTCCTTCTCCTTCCCTACCTACATTCCTCCTTCTTTAACCCAGCTGCTGTGGCCTAGAGGTAGAGCTCTTGCCTCACAATCAGGAGGTTGTGAGTTCGATCCTAGGTAGCGGCAGATGTAAGGGTCTCCTGTTTGGACAGGGGGTTGGACTAGATGACCTGCAAGGTCCTTCCCGACTCTGTTAACCCTCAATTACAAATATTCTCTCCTCCTCCTCTCTACTGCTTCCTCTTCCAGCCGCTGAGGTGGCCTGGAGCACTGGCCGCCCCTGGCTAGGTCAAATGGGGCCAGCCAGACTTGTGAAGCTCGGGAAACGGGTTCAAGAAAGGCACCACACCTGTGAGCAATTATCAAAGGGCTTTATTGGGCATTGCCAAAGGGAGGCAGGGATCAAAGGCATTTTAGCGCACAGCTATTATTCTAGGATAATGATTAGTTCTCAGACAGAGAACTAGCTCCGGAGAAGGGCCCCGTAATAATTAAGAACACAAGGAAGGGTATTATGAAAGAAAAATAATAGACGGGATAGAAAGTAAGGGTAGTCCTCGACTTACAACGGTTCATTTAGTGACCGTCCGAACTTACAACGGCATTTGAAAAAAACCGACCACTGCAACATCCCCACATGGTCATGTGATCAAAATTCGGATGCTTGCAAGCTGACTCACATTTATGACGGTCGCATTGCCTCGGGGGGGTGTGTGTGTCACGCCATCCGCTTTTGCGGCCTTCAGACGCGCAGAATCCATGGGAAAACCAGTCTCGCTTAACAACCGTGTTGAGTAATTTAACGACTGCAGGGATTCACTTAAAAAACGTGGCGAGAAAAAATCGTAACAGTGGGACGAAACTCGCTTTACAAATGTCTCACTTAGCGACATAAATTTTGGGGCTCAATTGTGATCGTACGGCAAGGACTGCCTATATTCCTGATATCGGTATAAGGCGAGACAGGAGAGTCAAAGGCAAATAATTTATTATACCACAAAAGCAAAGTTTGAATAATACCAAGTGCAGGGAGGAAGAGCCCTTAGACTTATATCCCGCTTCACAGGGCTTTTCAGCCCTCTCTAAGCAGTTTACAGAGTCAGCCTCTTTCCCCCAACAATCTGGGTCCTCGTTTTATGAACATCAGAAGGACAGAAGCTGAGTCAACCTTGAAGCGGTCAGGATCGAACTCCTGGCAGTCGGCAGAGTTAGCCTGCAATAGTGCATTCTAATCACAAGGAAGGGAGGGGGGAGGGGAGAGGGAAAAGGAAGGAAGGAAGGAAGGAAGGAAGGAAGGAAAGAAAGGAGGGAGGGAAAAGGAAGGAAGGAAACAAAAAGGAAGGAAGGAAATAACAAGGGAGGGAGGGAGGGAGGAAATAAACAAGGAAGGAAGGAAGGAAATGAGGGAGGGAGGGAGGAGGGGAGGGGGGGGAGGAAACAAGGAAGGAAGGAAGGAAATGAGGGAGGGAGGGAGGGAGGAAACAAGGAAGGAAGAAGGAATGAGGGAGGGAGGAAAAAAAAGGAAGGAACAAGAGAAGGAGGAAAGAAGGGAGGAAGAAAAGAAGGGAGGAAATAAACAAGGAAGGATGGAAACAAGGAAACAAGGAAGGAAAGGAGGGAGGGAAAAGGAAGGAAGGCAAAAAGGAAGGAAGGAAATAAACAAGGAAGGGAGGGAGGGAGAAAATAAACAAGGAAGGAAGGAAGGAAATGAGGGAGGGAGGGATGAAACAAGGAAGGAAGGAAGGAAAGGAGGGAGGGAAAAGGAAGGAAACAAGAAGGGAATAAGGGAGGGAGGAAATAAGGGAGGGAGGAAATAAGGGAGGGAGGAAAAGAAGGGAGGAAATAAACAAGGAAGGAAGGAAACAAGAAACAAGGGAGGGAGGAAAGGAGGGAGGGAGAAAAAAAGAAAGAAACAAAAAGGAAGGAAATAAACAAGGGAGGGAGGGAGGGAGAAAATAACCAAGGAAGGGAAGAAGGAAGGAAATAACCAAGGAAGGAAGGAAGGAAGGAAGGAAGGAAGGAAGGAAGGAAGGAAGGAAGGAAGGAAGGAAGGAAATAAACAAGGGACGGAGGGAGGAAATAAATAAGGAAGGAAATAAACAAAGAAACAAGGAAACAAGGAAACAGGGAAGGAAGGAAGGAAGGAAACAGGGAAGGAAGGAAGGAAGGAAAACAAGGAAACAAGGAAACAAGGAAGGAAGGAAGGAAGGAAGGAAGGAAGGAAGGAAGGAAGGAAGGAAGGAAGGAAGGAAGGAAGGAAGGAACCTAGGCAGTTGCTGATCAGGCAGGGTCATCCCGGGAAAAATCCAGGCTGGCCAGGCATTCAAAGGATTTAAAATTCAGGCTGTAATAGGTGTGTGCCATGGAAACGCTGATAATGGAAACCAAACCAAACCAAAAAAGCCGGCTAACCGAAGCAAAGCAAAGTTGTGGCCAGCCCCTCAAGCCAGGCCTGTAATGAAATGGAACCTGTTCTTTTGCAGCCGGTGTTTTGCAAAGGAAGCTCTGCCTGGGGAAGAAAACCCAAGAAGCTAGAAAAGATTCTGAGAAGCAGCCTTGCAAGACAGGGAGTCCTCGACTTACGACGGTCCGTTTAGCAACCGTCCGAAGTTACCACGCCACTGAAGAATGGGGCCTTAAGAGG
>JALIGW010000236.1:30000-57500 GCA_023053685.1 Diadophis punctatus similis | reverse complement strand
CGCGCCGCAGTCCCCGCCCCGCTTGCCCCGCCCACGCCCCGCCCCCTAACAGCTGTCGGCAGCCATGCCGAAGATGACGGACGCGGTGGTGCTGGAGGGGCAGCTGAAGTGGCGGGAGGGGGAAGAAGGTGCCCTGGGAGTGGGGGGAGGGAGGGGGGAGGGCCGGGGGTCGCGCTGGGACGCTGCTAACCCCCCCTTGTCTCTCTGTCCCCCCCCCCAGTGGAAGAGCCGGTGGCTGGTCCTGCGCAAGCCGTCTCCAGTGGGCCGGTGAGTCCCCTGGGCTTTCCTGGTGGCCTCCCATCCCCGCCACCCTCCTCTCGTTTGCCAGCCCCGCAGAAGTGAGACCCTGGGCACGGGAGCAGCGGATACCCCTTTTTCTGCCTGCTTGCCTGGGAACAGGCGGGTGGGCGAGGGTCCGGCTGGGAGGGCAGGGAGGCACCCACACAGTCCCTGCACCTTGGGGCTGGGGGAGGAGGTCTAGAGCTCCCCTCCCTGGACGGGCAGGGATGTGGCTCAATGTGGGGTGGGATTCTGCCCCTCGGCCGCCCCACTCCCCGAAGAGAGACCCCAGGCAGCATTGGGCTGGGGAGCGGGACAGGGGCTGCACCTGTTGGATGCCCCTTTTTCCTGCCTGGGAGCAGGAGGGTGGGAGAGGGGTCCGGCTTGGAGGGCAGAGGGCCACCCATGCAATCCCTGCGCCTGTGGGTGAGAGAGGGGAAACCCCAGGAGGAGGGGGCCCCTGGAGGTTGTGGGGGCTGCAGTAGAGCTCCCCTCCCTGGACGTGGCTCAATGGGGTGGGATTCTGCCCCTCTGCTAGGCTCTGGCCACTTGTCCTGGAACGATATGGGATCTCCTGCTTGAGCAGGAGGTTGGACTAGAAGATCTCTAAGGTTCCCTTCCAGCTCTATTATTCGGTTATTCTGAACCAGCCCCACTCTCCAGAAACACTCTGCCACTCAATTAGGGCTTCTTTTAGATGCTCTTTTCATTTATACCAAGTCTTTCGCGTGTAAAATTACAAAGAGGAAGAAGAACATTGAATATTGATAAATACCTGGTGGTTTTATTGGCTTCTACAAGTCCAGTTATTCTCTTAAGTGTATCCCAGACGAGCGAATCTACGTGTTTTAATGCATATCCTTAACGTACCTTTTGTCTACACGTAATACAAAAGTGTGGATAACTTGGGGGGGGACGAGGGGGGAGAGGAGCAAGAGAGGTGGGAGCCTCCGATGGATTTGGGTGGCAGGGCAGGTAGGAATTCCAGGGCTGGGCATTGCTGGGGTCCCTAGATGATCTCAATGGCTGTGGGGCAGAGCTCAGGTTCTGGGTCTCCTCCTGGAGCAGGGGTCTCCAACCTTGGCAACTATAAGACTTGTGGACATCAACTCCTAGTCTTCTTTTTTAATTTTTTTTTATTTTTCTCCACATTGAAAAACATACATAACAACACATATACCTTCTATGCCGATCCATATAATACATTATCTCTTATAGGAACAAAAGATAACCTAAATTACATTTCAAATTTTCTATAACTCAGTCTGTCTAAATATTTATTTCAACTAGCTAATGTTAACTATATTAAATGACAGGCTGAAAAGACTTCTCTCAAATTTTAGCTTCTTATACTCACAATTCTAAATCTTTATTTCTATTTCCGTTATATTATAATTTAACTTTCGGTATGTGTTGTTGTTGTTTTTTACTTAATGCTGCCTCCTTGTCTATTTTTGTCATCTGGGTTTGTACAGTCATATTTCTCAACTCCTTTTATCCCATTAATATTGAGTTAATAATAAAAACTTTTATCTGTATTCTTTTTCAAACCATTCATAAAATTTCACCCAAACTTTATAGAACTCCGAATCCTCCTTATCCTTAATTTTCATTGTCAATCTATTCATTTCCGCATAATCCATAACTCCTAGTCTTGAAGTTGCCAAGGTTGGAGACCCCTGTCTTGGAGGGTCCAAAGTTGGGTTGGAGGGCCATTTTCTCTCTCTCTCTCTCTCTCTCTCTCTCTCTCTCTCTCTCTCTCTCCTCTCTCTCTCTCCTCTCTCTCTCTCCTCTCTCTCTCTCTCTCCTCTCTCTCTCTCTCTCTCTCTCTCTCTCTCCTCTCTCTCTCCTCTCTCTGTCAGACTGTTTGCTCCTCCTGGTGTACAAGGAAAGATCCGAACGTCACCGAGGTCTGAAGGAGAGGAGCAGCGTGACCTTGGAGGACATCTGCGGCTTGGACCCCGGGCTCTGCTACGAGGGGCTGAGACCCACACCCTAGCCATCATCTGCCTCACCCAGGTGGTGATGCTGGGGTTTGAGAGCAAGGAAACCATGCATGTCTGGGATGCGCACATCCGTTACAGCTTAGGAGAAGGTAAGTAAGTAAGTAAGTAGGGAAGGAAGGAAGGAAGGAAGGAAGGAAGGAAGGAAGGAAGGAAGGAAGTGTCACAATGTGAATATTGCCAGTTTGTGCACCTCTATGTTTTCTAAGGTTTCCTGTATTTATGATCAAGTAGACATGTGATATGTTTTACTACGCATGCGTGCATTCCAGGAGTTTTTGTCAACTCCCATTTCTTTCCTTCTCTTCTCCATTTCTGCCGAAGGCAGACATGACTTCATTAGCTGAAAAGATGTAGCTTATTAAGGATTTATTTGTTACTTTTGTACTGAAATAAATATTTTGTTAATTAGATTTGAATCTCGGTTTTATTTTCTAATGCGAATGACTTCAAAGAAGCAAGATCCAAGATCACCTCTGATAGGAGAAATTCCTATCCTGACAGGAAGGAAGGAAGGAAGGAAGGGCAATAGCAATGGCACTTAGACTTATTTACTGCTTCACAGTGCTTTACAGCCCTCTCTAAGCGGTTTACAGAGTCAGCCTCTTGCCCGCAACAATCTAGGTCCTCATTTGACCCACTTCAGAAGGATGGAAGGCTGAGTCAACCTTGAGCCGGTCAGGATTGAACTGCTGGCAGTCGGCAAAGTTAGCCTGCAATACTGCATTCTAACCACTGGGAAGGGAGGGTGGGAGGAAGGAAGGAAGGAAGGAAGGAAGGAAGGAAGGAAGGAAGGAAGGAAGGAAGGAAGGAAGGAAGGACTAGCAATAACACTTAGACTTATATACCGCTTCACAGGGCTAAACAGCCCTCTCTGAGCGGTTTACAGAGTCAGCCTCTTGCCCCCAACAATCTGGGTCCTCATTTCACCGACCTCGGAAGGCTGGAAGGCTGAGTCAACCTTGAGCCAATCAGGATCAAACTGCTGGCAATGGGCAGAGTTAGCCTGCAATACTGCCTTCTAACCACCGCGGCGCCATAATTCCCTCCAGATTAGAATGATGCCATTGGATGCAGAGATGCCGGTTAACCCAAAGGGGGCAGACTAAAGGTATTTCAATGAAAAGCTGAATTCCTTGATTTTGTCCCTCCCACCAGTCCACCGGTTTCACGTCGTGGTAGCGCCTGGAACCAAGCTGGAAAGTGGGCCGGCGACTCTTCACTTCTGTAACGACATACTGGTGTTGGTGAAGGATGTCCCGCCGGTCATCATGGGGCAGTGGAAGCTCTCGGACCTCCGGCGCTATGGGGCCGTTCCTAACGGATTTGTTTTTGAAGGCGGGACACGATGCGGCTTCTGTGAGTATTCGCCGTTCCACGATCTTTGTTTTTACTCAAAGTCTAGAAAAAACAAAAACAGTGAATCCAACAGGTTAGCAAAGCAGCCCACGAAAAGTTTTTCTGTGCTGCTAAGGACTCCTTGCCCTAATTTCTAAAATGTAAAAGTTATAGCTTTTAAAAAATGTTTCTTTTTTTAAAAAAAGCGTTTGGATTTTACGGCTAAAACGAGTTATGATTTTGCGCACAAACTACGTTTTCATTTAGAACTTGTGGGGAACTACAGCCGGTCCTCGACTTTACGGCCACAACGGAGCCCCAAGTTTCTGCTGTTCAGTGAGACATTTATTAATTGAGCTTTGCCCTGTTTTGCGACCTTTCCTGCCCCCGGTTGTTAAGTGAATCACTGCAGTTGTTAAGTTAGTAACACGGTTCTTAAGTGAACCCTGGCTTCCCCGTTGACTTGGCTGGTCAGACGGTCGCAAAAGGGGGCATCGTGTGTGACACACACACACCCCAAGACGCAGCAACCGTCGTAAATACGAGTCAGTGGCCAAGCATCTTATTTTTGTTCAGGTGACCATGCTGCAAACGTCGTAACCGTGGAAAGCCGTCATAAGTCACTTTTTTCGGTGCTGGTGTAACTTTGAATGGTCGCTAAACGAACTGTCAAGGGCTACCTGTAATTGTGATGGAGAATCCTCCAGCACCCGAAGCAGTCTACCCCTCTTTTCAACCATTCTTACCATTGGGAATTTTTTCTTCTCATTTTTTTCTAACCCAAATCTACTCACGTCGTTTAAATTCCTTCTTTCCTCATCCCGCCGTCTGGAAGAGCTCCGGAGAAGTTTGCTTCCTTTCTCTCTTCTTTGCCCGTTTTGACAATTCTGCCCGTCTTAGACCAGCTTGATGAAGAAGCGTGGACTACAAGTCCCAGAGTTCCCCCGGACAGCATGGGATTTGGGGGCTTTGAAGTCCACACATCTTCAAGGTTCAGAAGTTGAGAGACGCTGGTTTAGACAGAAGATGTTTAAAAGCTCGATTTCCGCTGATATTGTCGGAAACCGCTTATTTCCTCCTTTTTATGTTACGTTTATTTTAATCCCCATAAAGTAAGGAGCGTTGTCGTTTTTCTAACTACAGTATTTTTTGGAGTATAAGACGCACCTTTTTCCTCCCTAAAAGTGGCTGAAAATTTGGGTGCGTCTTATACTTTGAATGTAGCTTTTTCAGAGCTTTTTTCCCAGCCCTAACTAGGTACTAACTATCTTCCCAGCTCTTACCTTGCAGGCTTTTTCATTGTTACTCTCTCCGAAGAATGTTTTTCCAGCCCTAAGTCTTTGCAGGGTTTTTTTTCATTGCTCTATTTGCTCCAAAGAAGTTTTTTTCCAGCCCTAACCAGGTGCTAACGCTCTTACTGGCTTGCAGGCTCTTTCATTGTTATTCTCTCCTAAGAAGGTTTTTTTAAGTCCTAACCAGGGGATAAAATAATGTGCTGAAGCTGACCAGACTAAGGACGCTAGCCAGATGAATACCTGGTAGGCAGATTCCCCCCCCCCATTTTCCTCCCCAAAAACTAAGGTGCGTCTTATACTCCGAAAAATACGGGTAATCACAGATATATTATTTGATTATGCTGTAAATATATTTCACTGATGTTTTTCAAGCTTTCAGCACATTCATGGTAGACTAACACACACAGAGAGAATTTAATTTAATTTAATTTAATTGAACGTTCTTATATGCCGCCCCACTCCCATGGGACTCAGGGCGGCGTACAGTACATAGAAGAACAATTCATAAAAACAGTCATAAAAAACAACATCATAACAGTTAAAAGATTATAAAAAGGTTAAAAATCATCCATCATTCATACCAGGGGGGAGAAGCCCTGATGTCAATCAGAATAGAGCTGGAAGGGACCTTGAAGGTCTTCTAGTCCAGCCCCCTCCTCAAGCAGGAGACCCTAAACAATTTCAATCAACCAACCAACCAACCAACCAACCAATCAATCAGAATAGAGTTGGAAGGGACCTTGGAGATCTTCTAGTCCAACCCCCTGCTTAGGCAGGAGACCCCAAACAATTTCAATCAATCAATCAATCAGAGCTGGAAGGGACCTTGGAGGTCTTCTAGTCCAACCCCCTGGTGAAGCAGGAGACCCTCAGCAGTGTTGTAGTTCTTAACAGAATTCTACTTTACTATCACATATAGTCCTCGACTTACAGCAGTTCATTTAGTGACCATTCAAAGTTACGACGACACTGGAAAAAGGGACGTATGACCGTTTTCCGCACTTACGACCGTTGCGCGAATCCCTGGGGTCACGCGATCAAAATTCAGATGCTTGGCAAATGACTCACACTTACGACCGTGGCTGTGTTCCCACGGTCATGTGATCCCCCCTTCTGCGACCTTCTGACAAGCCAAGCCGATGGGGGAATCCAGATTCGCTTAGCAACCCTGCTACGAACTTAAGCAGTGCCGTGATTCACTTAACGACGGTGGCAACAAAGGTCACAAAAAGGGGCAAAACTCGCCTAACAAACATCTCACTTAACAACAAAATGTTTGGGCTCAAATGTGGTCATAAGTTGAGGAGTCCAAAACTCGTTATTTCATCCAGCTTTCTTTGCTCTTCGGTGTTTTGAGTGGGGGGCATTTATCTTCCTCATTTAATTTGAGGAGTGGGATATCATTATGTCTTTTTTTGTGTGTGTGGACTGCTCTAGGCAAATAAGCCAAGGAATGTGTTCGATTTGTTATATAAAGTGTTATAAATGTGTGAATGCTGAATGCACAGCAGGGAAATGAAAATATAAAGAAGGGATCATTTATCATTTATGGTGGACATGTGATAAAGCAAAGTTTGATCCTTTACGGAAGGCCAGTAGGGTGGGGATAATCCGGATCTCTGGAGGGAGTTGGTTCCAGAGAACCGGAGCCCCTACAGAGAAGGCCCTCCCCCATGGTCCCACCAACCGACATTGTTTGGCTGAAGGGACCTGGAAGAGATGGACTCTGTGGGACCTAACCGGTCGTAGGGATGTATGAGGTAGGATGCGGTCCCGGAGATAACCTGGTCCTAAGCCATGTAGGGCTTTAAAGATGATAATCAACACCTTGAATTGCACCCGGAGACCAATGGGCAACCAATGCAGCTGGTGGAGTATGGGTGTTACGTGGGTGTATCGAGAGACACCCACCACAGCTCGCGCAGCCGCATTTTGCACCAGTTGCAGTCTCCGGATACTCTTCAGGGGTAGCCCCGTGTAAAGCACATTACAGTAGTCCAATCGAGAGGATTAACATTTGAAAAAGCAATCAATCAATCAATCAATCAATCAATCAATCAATCAATCAATCAATCAGTAAAACGCTGAATGCATAGCAAGTGTTAACGTGTTTCCCTTTTTCAGGGGCCGGAGTATTTTTCCTCTCTTGCACAGAAGGAGAAAAAATCAGCTTTCTCTTCGACTGTATCGTTCACGGCATCTCTCCGACCAAAGGCTTTCGGCGGGCGCTAGCAGGTTAATATGGGGAACCCCCCCCCTCTCAGGAATGGGGTGATAAGCAAACCTGATGCTTCTGACAATCGTCCACTCTAAATGGCTAAATCCTGATCATTTGGGTATTTAGAAAAAGAAAAAACAGAACCCCATTGGATAAAAGTAAGCTTTGGTAAGGCCACGTCTAGAATACGGCATCCAGTTTTCGTCGCCATGATGTAAAAAAGATGTGGAGACACTAGAAACAGTGCAGAGAAGAGCAACAAAGATGATTAGGGGACTGGAGGCTAAAACGTACGATGTACGGGTTGCAGGAACTGGTCTAGTTTCATGAAAAGAAGGACTAGGGAAGACATGATAGCAGTGTTCCAATATCTCAGGGGCTGCCACAAAGAAGAGGGAGTCAAACTATTCTCCAAAGCACCTGAGGGCAGGACAAGAAGCAATGGGTGGAAACTAATCAAGGAGAGAAGCAACATAGAACTAAGGAGAAATTTCCTGACAGTTAGTACAATAAATCGGTGGAAGAACTTGTCTCCAGAAGTTGTAAATTCTCCAACACTGGAAGTTTTTAAGAGATTGGATAACTATTTGTCTGAAATGCTATAGGCTTTCCTGCCTAAGCGGGGTTGAACTTGAAGACCTCCAAGGTCCCTTCCAACTCTGTTATTCTATTCTATTCCCTATTATTTTTCTATTCTATTCCTATTCCTATTCCTATTCCTATTCCTATTCTATATTCTATTCTATTCTATATTCTATTCTGTTCTATATTCTATTCTATATTCTATTCTCTATTCTATTCTATTCTATATTCTATTCTGTTCTATATTCTATATTCTATTCTGTTCTATATTCTATTCTATATTCTATTCTATTCTTTTCTATTCTATATTCTGTTCTTTTCTTTTCTATATTCTATTCTATTCATTATTCTATTCTATTTTATTCTATTCTATTCTATATTTCTATTCTATATTTCTATTCTATTCTATTCTATTCTATTCTATTCTATTCTATTCTATTCTATTCTATTCTATTCTATTCTATTCTATTCTATTCTTTATTCCAATATTCTATTCCATTCCATTCCATTCTATTCTGTTCTGTTCTATTCTATTCTATTCTTTATTCCAATATTCCAATATTCCATTCCATTCCATTCCATTCTATTCTATTCTATTCATGCCCAGTTCATAACCTTGCATTTAAGGCAGAGTTCCCCAATCTTTCTGGCTTTGTGGCCCGACGGGACGAGAGTTCTGGGAGTTGAAGTCCACAAGTCTTAAAGTTGCCAAGGTTGGAGAGCCCTGTGCCAGGCTGTCCTTCAAATGTTCATTAGAATTCATTTAGAAGCCTGTCTCATTGATCTTTCTCTCTCTCTCCCTCTCTCTCTCTCCTTCTCGAAGACCCCAGTGCGAGTCCCGCCTGCACGGAAGAAAGGGTGGCCTACGAGGCTTCCAAGTTGGAGAAGCGCCTCAGCCTGCTCTCCCACAGCGGCTGCCACGGCAGCGGAGGTAACCTCTCGCCCAGCCCTTCTTCCTCCTCCGCCCCAGGAATCCGCTTCGCAGCTGAGCCGGAGAACCGAATCACTTCACCACTCTGGGATTCTCCAGGGCCCGTGGGAGGGGGCGAGGGGAATAAGGCTGCAGTTCAGTGATGCCAGGGTGGTGCCGTGTCTGTTGCTTTCTGCACAGCCGGTGCCAAGTTCTGGGTCTGGAAAAAAAAAGATTATTTGGCCAACTTCATAAAGGGCAGTTGCTGAGCCCGGGGAGACAAGAGCGGGCTGAAGTGACCTGGACAAGGCTTTTCTGCAAGACTAGTCATAGAGACAACATAGAGGGCCACTGCCTCCATGCCCAGCTAGTCTTTAAAGCGCCACCGGATTTAACTTCTGCTTGTTCTCTGCCAAGGATGGGAAGGAGTTTGGCGCTGTGCCACTGAGTAAAAGCGGGAAGGAGCCAGGTTCAAAATACGAGGGTGAGTCAAAACGTAGTGCCATTTTCTTTAGGACAGGTATAATGACCAACACAGGAACATAATAGCATACATCAAAATGAAGCTGGTCCTCTGTGGATCCCATCCCTACTTCTCAACATAGTCACCGTTTCTCTCAATAGCAATGTGCCACCTTCGAATGAGAGCATGGATCCCTGCCTCGTAAACTTCTGTTGACTGTTCTTTGAGCCACTTCTTCGCTGCAGTTTTCACTTCCTCGTCACTGGAATAATAATCCTCCATACTCACCAGATTTAGTGCCTTCAGACTATCATCTCTTCGGCCCCATGAAAGAGGGTTTGAGAGGCAAACGTTATTCCAGGGACGAGGAAGTGAAAACTGCAGCGAAGAAGTGGCTCAAAGAACAGTCAACAGAAGTTTACGAGGCAGGGATACATGCTCTCCTTCGAAGGTGGAACATTGCTGTTGAGAGAAATGGTGACTATGTTGAGAAGTAGGGATGGGATCCACAGAGGACCAGCTTCATTTTGATGTATGCTACATGTTCCTGTGTTGGTAACTATACCTGTCCTAAAGAAAATGGCATTACTGTTTGACTCACCCTCGTATAAGTAGAGAGTTACTGGTCTTCCTGCCACATTGAACAGATTTGCATTGCAAGTGACTTAATCTGTTTGTCCCAGATGCTGCCAGATGCTGGCACGACCCCATCGGATCCCAGTTTGGAGGAGGAGGAGGAGGAGTTGGAACCCTGGGACTGTCCGTCAGGGATGGCACATTTCCCCTGGAACGCTTGGAGAGGCCAGGGGTTAAGAACTCTGCTGTCCCAGGCCCCTCAGGCATTGAGGGAGGTGGTTGACCAGACAGGGAGCTGCCTGCCCACACAGACCCAGGAGAGGATGGGCTGCAGACAGGTGGTGGGGATGAGAGACAGCGGATCCCTTCTGATGAGGGACAGCTGCCTCCCCCACTCGATCCGAGGGCACAGAGAGCAGAGTGGAGGCACGCTCAGAGGAGGTCTGCGAGGCTGCCGGTGAGGAGGCCGCCCCGTTCCTCCTCACAAATAACACCTCGCTGGGGTTGACTTAAGCAGAGGCTGGGGGGAGTGAGGGGGCGGTTGTCTTTGTGAGAAAGAATTGTATGTTTTGGCATGCAGTCCCCTGACCTTAGGAAAAAAACCCTGCTTTGGGTCATGTTTCTGCCTGTGCTTTGGCGTGTGTGGACTTGCCTTGCTCTGCAGACCTTGACTCTCGGATCTTGCCCCCGCGAGCTTCCATCTTGTCTTTGGACTTCCTCACTGCCTTTGTGAATTGGTTTCGTTGTTTCCTGGCTTTGGTTTGTGGGGAAGTTTGGGGTGGAGCCTTCCCGGCCATTGTAAGGCTGTTTGTTTTGGAATTGAACGGCGCAAAAAATAAAAAAGGAGACTCTTATCGAAGCCTGCTTCCACCTAGGCGACCTGGGTGATAACAGATGCTGCCCTGCCTGCGCAGGATTAGTGGCGTCCCTTTCTGCTCCCCGACAGCTTCCACTGTTTAATCCTGTGTCCCTTCTTCCTTCAATCAGGGGATGACCGCAGCTTGTCCAGTGCGTCCTCGGACACCAGTCACTCCGATGCCAGCATCGGGAGCAGATTGACTCTCTGGCCCGAGCAGTCATCCGCCGGCACTTCGCAGGAGTCTCGTGGACCGGTGGCGGCGGTGGCAGCAGCAGCAGAGAAGCCGCAGTCAGACGGAGCCCAGGGGCCCAGCAAGCCGCCCCCCAGCCTCCTGCGTTCCAGGCAGCTCCAAGAAATTGGCCGCCAGAGCTCCTCCGACAGCGGGATAGCGACCGGCAGTCACTCCTCCTATTCGGGAAGCTTTTCTTCCTATGCGGAGAGCCTGGACATTTGTCATGGGGATGAGTTTGGGTCCCTGCTGAGCCTCTCGCTCAGCTTCCCTTCCGACCGGAATGTTTGTAGTTGCCTGCTGGGGGAGGCTGGGAGGAGCCCCGGCTCGGAGTACCAGGCCCCCAGCTGGCTCCGGCACACCTACGATACGCCCCGAAGTTTGCTTGCGGCGTCTACGACAGGCATCCTCCCCTGTGGTCCAGACACCGGCCTGTCCAAGGCCCAGAGCTCCAAAGGGGACGTGAAACGGCCGCCCCCCCATCTGGAGAGAGATGCAGCTTCCAGGCCAAGCCAGGAAAAGGACTCGCAGGGCGTCTTCCCACCTGGAAGCACCAAAGGCTCCTTCCCGGAGACACAGCTCCGGCAGCCAGACTGGAGAGGGCCCGCGGTTGCTCCGTGCGTCTCCAGCAGTTCTTGTGAACTCTGCAGCTCCCCTTCCGAGGCGAAGCCGGCTCTCTTCCCATCTTGCCCAGTCTGTGGTGGGATACAGGTAAACCGTGGCCGGCAGCTGATCCTGATCTTGCTTTGAATCTGTGTGCAATTGGAGTGTAGATTTGAATCCAATACTTTCTTAGCTTTCTTACGCAACCACCATGCGTGAACAAATGCCCCATCTTGTTATTCCGATTTCCAACATCCCTTTAAAGCAGGCGTCCCCATCCACAGGTTTGTGGACCGGTACTGGGTCGTGGCATGTTAGAAGCCGAGCTGCACAAACAAGCAAAGCCCCATCCGCGGGATGCAGGCAGCAGGCGAAACCACCTCCCCTCCGGTCTGGGTTGGTTTCTACTTTCCTTCCCTACCGGTGTCAGGAAGTGCGCGTTTTGCGCACGTGCATCACAACTCAGAATTGACCCTCTGCGGCATGCGCAGAAGCATCTGAGCATGCGCCGAGGGTTTTTTGCCAGCCACTTTCAAGGAGCGGCGACCGGAGGACTGGTTCAGGGGCGTGGCCAGCCAGCCATTGCTACTGGTTCTGCGAGCGGGGGCAAATTTCCACCACCGATACGGGAGAACCGGTCCGAGCCGGCAGGAACTCACCACTGTCTCTGGTCCGTGGAGAAACCTCTCTCCACAGAACCGGTCTCTGGTGCCCAAAACATTGCGGGCTGCTGTTTTGAAGTACCTTTGGACACTCTAGACCAGGGGTGTCAAACTCAATTTCATTGAGGGCCGTATCAGGGCTGTGGTTGACCTCGGGGGGCCGGGGTGGGTGTGGCCAACTGCGTGGACGTGGCCAGCTTGACGCCATTCACTGGGCGGGGCCGACTGCATGGGCGTTGCCAGCTTGCTCCTCAAACTGCTGGCCTGATGTTTCCTCTTTGCAACTGGGTAGACCGGGCCAAAACTATGGTGGCCCGATGTTTCCTCTTCACACTAGGTAGACCAGGCCGAAGCCACACTGGCCCGATCTTTCCTCTTTGCAACTGGGTAGACCAGGCCGAAGCCACATTGGCCTGATGTTTTCTCTTTGCAACTGGGTAGACCGGGCCGAAACTATGCTGGCCCGATGTTTCCTCTTCACACTGGGTAGACCAGGCCGAAGCGACGCAGGCAGGCCCCTTACATTTTCCAGGCCGGCTCCACGGGCCGCGTCCGAGCACATCACGGGGCCGCATCTTGCCCACGGGCCTTGAGTTTGACATCCCGCTGTTGAGAGTACTTCTGCTGTCGTACGCCAAGTGTGCGTTCATTTTATAAAAATTCTTTTTAAGATTATAACGTGAAGTAAATAGACAGAAGGGAATATTTGTAGCTCAGGGTTAAACTGAGGGCTCCTAGGTGCTCTCTGAGGTGGGTTGCTTCCTTACAGACTTCCTTAAAATGGGGCAAGACTCTTAGGAGAGTCTTGCCCCATTTTACGACCTTTCTTGCCACAGTTGTTAAGTGAATCCCTGCTGTTGTTAAACGAGTTACACGGTTGTTCAGTGCACCTGGCTTCCCCGTAGTCTCTGCAAAAGGGGATCACGTTGACCCCCCCCCCAGGGACACTGCAACCGTCATAAATGTGAGTCAGCTGTCCAGCATCCGAATGTAAATCACGTGACCCTGGGGATGCTGCAACGGTCATAAATGCAGCGGTCGTAAGTGTGAAAAATGGTCATGAGTCTGTTTTTTCAATATTGTCGTAACGTTGGAAGAGTCAGTAAGCGAAGTGTTATAAGTCGAGGACTACCTGCATTTTAAGAGATTAAGAGAAAGCAGTTAGTTTTAGTGCTCCTAGTTTTGAAAGAAGCGTATTTTAACGCAACCTATTCTCTCTGTGTGTGTGTTTGTGTGTTTTTAAAGGAGACTTCAATTTTATCATCTCAAATGTTCGCACCCAATCTAGGTAAGAACCACGGGTGGATTTGAATTTCCCACGCCATTCATGTCCGAAGAAAAAAGTTTACCCTTCTAGTTCTCGTTGTTCACCCCACCAGACGTATCCAGTTAAGTGATTGTCGTTTAAAAGTCTGTTGTCACCATTGCAAGGTTGCCTACTCAAGAGCGCTATCCTTATCTTGATTGCAAAGTTACCCACAGGAAATTTCGTAGTTTTTCAAAGAGAAAACACCTATTGTGAACTCCGCGTAGGCATCAGGAAGGGCATCCGGCCAGTAAATGCTCACTCCACCCAGTGGCCCCGACCCCACTCTGAATTACGAGACTACAGGGTCGTAAAAAGAAAAAAACACACACACAAAGGAAATTTCGTAGTTTCTCAAGGCGGAAAGAGAACATACCTACTGTGAACTCCATGTAGGGGTCAGGAAGGGCATCCAGCCAGTAAACACTCAGCTCCCGTCAATCACCCTGACCCCACCCCCGAATTAAGGGACTACAGGGGCATAAAAAGAAAAAATCCCGGAAATTTCATAGTTTCTCTCTCAGGGCACGAAGAGAAAATATCTACTGTGAACGCCACGTAGGCGTCGGGAAGGGCATCCGGCCAGTAAATGTTCAGCTTCAGTCAGTCGCACCGAATTAAGCGACTATAGGGCTGAAAAAAAAACACACACACAAAGGAAATTTGGCTAGTCTGAAAATACATCTCTCCCCCTCCCACACCTTTACAGACCTAGACCCTAGGGAGGGTCCCATGTGAGACATAAGCCATGCCCACATTCCTTCTGCAGGCTTGGCTTCCTCCCGCTTCCAAGGCCATCCCCACAGACGTCACATTCTGTTTGTTTCTGCAGAACCGTCCCTCTCGGAGCAATTGCACGGCGAAATGGCAACTTACGTGAATATCCCCACAAGTCCCACAGCAAAGAAGCAACTCCATTACATGGAGGTGGAGCTTCAGGAACCCAGCGGGAGCATTCGAGGTAAGAATCTCCAAAAATGGCCAACCAAGGCAAGAGTATAGGTTTTTTCGTGACGTTCTGAGCTACGCTAAGAATCACAATAAGCCTTTGGAATGTAACGCTTCTCTCCTCGCCCCCCCGCTCCCGAATCTGGCTAAATAGCCACGGTTACAGGTAGTCCTCGACTTATGACCAGAATTGAGCCCTACAATTTATGTCACTAAGTGAGACATTTGTTAAGTGAGGGTTTTTTTTTTACAACTTTTCTTGCCACATTGTTCAGTGTTCAGTGAATCCCTGCAGTTCAGTGAATCCCTGCAGTTCAGAGGTGGTATTTAGCCGGTTGAAACCAGTTCAGGTGAACCGATAGTAGCGAACTGCGGGTGGGCCTGCCCCGGCATTATGCCGTCCTATTTAGAAACATTTTGAAGCCACGCGCATGTGAGCAAAGTGCATGTGCGGAAGGGTACACACCAGGGGCGGGTTCCTCTTACCTTCTACCGATGTGCATCGCGCGATTTTGGCTCTCTACACATGCGCAGAAGGACAATTTTACTTCCGCACATGCGCAGAGAGCCAAAAACCGCAAAAAAATTTGAAAAAAAAGATGGCGGCGCATACGGACTGGCAAACAAAACACCGGAGTCGTCATGCCAATATTACATAATCGGCGGGCTCCTACCGGAACGGAGCACCAGACAGCACCGGTAGGAACCCACCACTGGTACACGCATCCGCCCGCGCGCTCATATTTTTTGGTGCTGGGCGAACCGGTAGGTAAATTATGCAAATCCCACCTCTGCTGCAGTTGTTAAATTAGTGTCACGCGGTTGTTAGGTGAAGCTGGCTCCCCCATTGAGGAAGGTCGCAAAAGGGGATAATACGACCCTGAGACATTGCATCTGTCATAAATGTGAGTCCATCGCCAAGCGCCTGCATTTTGATCCCGTGACCCCTGGGGATACTGCAACGGTCGTCAGCGTGAAAAATGGCCATCGGTCACTTTTGCAGTGTCTTCGTAACTTCGAACAGTCATTAAATGAACTGTTGTAAGTTCATCGCAAAACTCACTTAACAAATGTCTCACTTAGCAACGTAAACTTTGGGCTCAATTCTGGTCATAAGTCGAGGACTACCTGTATAATCCGAAGGGGGGCTTCCAGGCAGCCTTAGAGGAGTCTTCCTGTGGGGGCAGGAAAGGAGGGAGTCTTGCCAGAAGAGCTAAGGTAGTCCTCGACTTACGACCACAATTGAGCCCAAAATTTCCCGTTGCTAAGTGAGACAGTTGTTAAGTGAGTTTTGCCCCATTTCACCACCTACCTTGCCACTGTTGTTAGGTGAATCACTGCAGTTGATATCTTAGTAATTCAGTTGTTAAGAGAATCCGGCTCCCCCCCCCACTGACTTTCCTTGTCAGAAGGTCACAGAGTGATCATGGCAACCGTCATAAGTATGAGTCCATTGCCAAGCGTCTGAATTTTGATCACATGACCATGGGGACACTGCAACGGTCATTAAGGGTGAAAAACGTCCATAAGTCACTGGTTTCAGTGCCGTCGTAACTCTGAACGGTCACTAAATGAAACATCGTAAGTCGAGGACTGCCTGTGTTTGCTCTCCGAAGCTTCTAGAGATCCAGAACGGAGGGCCCCTTATTGGTCCTCGTGCAAAATCGAGGTTTCCGCTCTGCGGTTATGGGATACGCTGTGTGGCCAACGCAATGCTTTCACCCCCCAGGCGGCGACACCACGAAATACGTCCAGATTGACATCACGGCCACGGAGACGGCCCATAAGGTGGGCACCCAGCACGCCCACTTTAGAGAAGAGCGCCTGCAGGAACTGGAGCAGCAGCAGAAGAAAGACGGCGGCCCGCCCGGTTCTTCGTAAAGGGGCAGAAATTCGCCACCTGCCCACCTGCGCTCGCCCTCCTTAACGCCATCCCTGCGCTCAGGTCTGGGCGAGATTCATTCCAATGGACTCCCGTTTCCAGCAGGAAAACCGGCAGCATGGCCGACGTGTGCACCAAAGGCCGCTCGTTGCAAACGTGGCACAATGTCTGTGGAGATTCTCCGTCATCCAGGTCGCGGTTTGTCCCAAAAGGGGCTTTTTTTCCCAAGAGTCAACTGGACTTTCTTTGAAGGTGTTTCGCTTCTCATCCTAGAAGCTTCTTCCGCTACGACTGGATGGCGGGGAATGGAAGGATTGATACTCCTTGCAGACAGCTGGTCATTTGCATCCTTTTAGAGAGTCGTTGAGGCCACTTGGAGCTTTGTCTGTGTCCTCGGGGTGCTTTTTTCAAGAAGCAACTGGACTTTCTGGTTTTTCTTTGAAGACGTTTCGCTTCTCATCCAAGAAGCTTCTTCCGCTCCGACTGGATGGCGGGGAATGGTTGATATTCCTTGCAGACAGTTGGTCATTTGCATCCTTTTTAGAGGGTCGTTGAGGCCACTTGGAGCTTTGTTTATGTCTTCAGGGTCCTTTTTCAAGAGGCAACTGGACTTTCTGATTTTTCTCGGAAGACATTTCGCTTCTCATCCAAGAAGCTTCTTCAGCTCTGAGTGGATGGTGGGGAATGGAAGGATTTATACTCCTTGCAGACAGCTGGTCATTTGCATCCATTTAGTGCGTCCTTGAGGCCACTTGGAGGTTTATCTGTCCCCTCAGGGTCACCTGAGTGTTGCTCCTGGTTCCTGTAGTCTGCATTCTTTCCTCTGGAAATCCATTCCTACTCCCACCACCATTCAAAGGGTGTCCATCCCAAATTGTATAACTAAAAGTCTGTAGAGATTTTCAGTCATCCAGGTCACGGTTGTCCCAAAGCTGCATTTTTTTCAAGAGGCAACTGGACTTTCTGGTTTTTTTCTTTGAAGATGTTTCGCTTCTCATCCGAGAAGATTCTTCAGCTCTGACAGGATGGTGGGGAATGGAAGGATTTGTACTCCTTGTAGACCGCTGGTCATTTGCATCCTTTTAGAGGGTCGTTGAGGCCGCTTGGAGGTTTATCTGTGTCCTCAGGGTTACCTGAGTGGTGCAAATGGGTGGGGAGTCTTATTGGAACTGCTGAAAGGACTCTGTTGTAGACTGGAGATAGAGGATGTCGTATCCCTCCCCCTCCGTTGAGAGAGGGCCGTTCAGTTTTGACATAGATGGCCTCTTCCAAACCAGCGGTCCTCTCTGTCCCCCAAAAATGTGGATCTTGGCACACGAGGCATTAGATACCAAAAACGGTGAAATGGAGGCATTTCAAGGACTCCCAAGTCCAAGGAAAGTAACTAAGAACGAAATATGCAAGAAACGCAGGTCTGTACAGTGTACGTATTGATCAAATTGGCTTTTGTTAAGAGCCAAAATGGCTTTGGGTTGTTGTTGTTATTATTATTGTTGTTGTTGTTATTATTATTATTAATTTTTCAAAAAGCCAAAGGACACGTCTGCGTGATTAGGAGCGGGCCGTGGGACGAGGAGCAAGCAGCATGAAACAAACCGACTTTTAATTTTGCCTTCTTGTTTTTACTGGGGGCTTTTGGCTGGGGAATGGACGCGTGTCCTTCCTCTTGAAGAGAGCAGGGGTCTCCAAACTCGGCAACTTTTAAGACCTATGGACTTCAACTCCATGCTGGCTGAGGAATTCTGGGAGTCGAAGTCCACAAAGTCTTAAAATTGCCCCGTTTGGAGACCCCCGTGGTAGAGTAACAGGCGTTCCAGAAGACTTTTGGCAACTGGGTGGCTTTTGTGGATTCTGCATTTCCCACGCAGGTCAGGAAGGTGGGGGGGGGGGACTTTCTCTTGCACCCCCAGCCAAACCAACTGGTTTTTATTATTTATTATTTAGCTGTTCTTCCAGGCTTCCCCGGTTGTCTGTAATGACGGTTGCAATTATTACTATTTTATAGGCATGTGCCTTGATCTGCAAGACCAGCACAGTTAGTGTCAGGGAGGCGTCGTCAGAAAGCCCCTCGGGGGCAGGGGTCTTCCATTGACTTCCCCATCAGTCACCTTTTGCTCTTTTCCCTATAATGTTGTCTCACCTGCTCCCATCCATCTGGGTAGCCTTAAAGCCTCTCGCAGGTGGCCAACGCCGCCCTGCACATTTAGGGGTGACTACAAGGTACAAGCAGTGAACATCACGGTGCCACTCAAATTCCACCTCTTCTCTATGCACGTAACAAAAAACAGATGGAGGTTTGGTCACATCGCAATAGCACTTAGACTTATATACCGCTTCACAGGGCTTTACAGCCCTCTCTAAGCGCTTTACAGAGTCAGCCTCTTGCCTCCAAACAATCTGGGTCCTCATTTTACCCACCTCGGAAGGATGGAAGGCTGAGTGAACCTTGAACTGGTCAGAATTGAACTGCAGGCAATGGGCAGAGTTAGCCTGCAATACTGCATTCTAACCTTTGTGCAGGGAGGGAGGGAGGGTGGGAGGGAGGGAGGAAGGAAGGAAGGAAGGACTAGCAATAGCCCTTAGACTTATATACCGCTTCACAGGGCTTTACAGCCCTCTCTAAGTGCTTTACAGAGTCAGCCTCTTGCCCCCAACAATCTAGGTCCTCATTTTACTGACCTCGGAAGGACGGAAGGCTGAATCAACCTTAAGTAGATCAGGATCGAACTGCTGCCAGTCGGCAGAGTTAGCCTGCAATACTGCATTCTAACCACTGCGCCAACACAGAAGGGAGGGAGGGAGGGAGGGAAGAAGGAAGGAAGGAAGGAAGGAAGGAAGGAAGGAAGGAAGGAAGGAAGGAAGGAAGGAAGGAAGGAAGGAAGGAAGGAAGGAGCAATAGCACTTATATACCGCTTCACAGTGCTTTGCAGCCCTCTCTAAGCGCTTTATAGAGTCAGCCTCTTGCGGCCAACAGTCTGGGCTCTCATTTTACTGACCTCGGAAGAAGGGAAGGTTGAGGCAACCTTGAACTGGTCAGAATTGAACTGTGGGCGGTGGGCAGAGTTAGCCTGCAAAACTGCACTCTAACCACAGGGAGGGAGGGAGGGAGGGAGGGAAGGCAAGATGGAAGGAAGGGAGGGAGGGAGGGAAGAAGGAAGGAAGGAAGGATGTAGCAATAGCACTTAGACTTATATACCGCTTCACAGTGCTTTACAGCCCTCTCTGAGCAGTTTACAGAGTCAGCCTCTTGTCCCCAACAACCTGGGTCCTCATTTTACGGACCTTGGAAGGATGGAAGGTTGAGACAACCTTGAGCAGGTCAGGATTGAACTGCTGGCAGTCGGCAGAGTAAACCTGCAGTGCCGCATTCTAACCACTGCACCACCACGGCTCTTCTCCTGGTCGAAGAAATGGAGGCAGGATATGGTCATCCTGTGGCCGAAGTCCTGTTGTTCCCATCTTGCAGAAGATAACTGTGGGGTACCTCCATGCTGCAGCTGGTTTCGGGGGCATCAAGCCAACCACTTTAGAAGGAGGAGAAAACAATTAGAGAGCAGAGACCACTTCTTGTTCTCTGACCAAGGAGTTACACGCTGCAGAAACCTGTTATAATATGGAATTTAGAAGAAAAATGATGCAGATCGATTGCTTTTAGTTCATTTAGCTGCTTGGGTTTTTGGAAAAAAATAGCCTGCGTGATCATCTCATTTTTTTTTCCCCCAACCTCTTCCATTTCCCAACATTTTTGTGCGCAATCTCATTTTCTTCGCAGCAAACTTTGCTGCTTTCCTTTGGTCACGGCAGAGCCCCATCAACGGCGGGAGGTCCGGTCCATGTCCTTCTGCCCCTATAGAAACGGCGACTCTCAGCGCCCCACTTCCTTATTTTACTTCCTCGTGTTGGTAGTTCTGACTCCGGTCCGGCGTTTGAGAAACAGCCTCGTGTTTCTACCAAACCGCGCGCAGAACCGTCTGTACGGAATTAGGTGCCTCTTGAAATACGGGCTTGAGTTGCATCTCCGAAGTGTCCTTCAAATGCTGAAATAAAAAAAGGTAAAATAGTGATTGTCGTGTGTTTCAGTGACGTCTGGGTGTCTTTCCGTGTGTGCTGTTTCTACCCGATTATTTGGGGAAGCAAGTGAGGAGATCACGCAACAAGAAAGTACAACGTGCCGAGAACTTCAAAACATCAGCAGACGCAGAGGTCCCGGAGATTCCCGGAAGGGTTTCCAGTCAAGAGAAGGCATTCGGAGGACGTGGAGTCCCCCACATTTTTATTTGCAAGCCAAAGCTTTTCCTTGGCCCCACAGGCAGGGGGAGAGGGGCACAAATCTTGTCGAGCCACCAGGCTTGTAAGGGCAGCTCCAATGCAGCAGGGCTGGCTACTTCAGAATGACAAGCAACGGCATCAAATGCTGCCGTGGATTATAGCCAATTCCATCGACAATTATTCCCAAACCCCACTCCCCCTGCCAAGTGGGTCTCTCCCACACACACACAATCCAAGCAGAGGCCACAGGAACCCCAACCTGATAGTCTCTGGGTCAGGTCTACAACAACTCCCCACGGCCAACTTGCCATGCCCAATTCACCATAGGCAACTCACCACGGCCAACTCCCCATGCCAACTCCCCATGGCCAATTTTCCATGGCTAACTCCCCATGACCAACTCCCCATGGCCAACTCCCCACGGCCAACTCCCCACGGCCAACTCTCCATGGCCAACTCTCCACGGCCAACTCTCCATGGTCAACTCTCCATGGCCAAATCACCACGGCCAACTTTTCATGGCCAACTCCCCACGGCCAACTCTCCATGGCCAACTCTCCACAGCCAACTCTCCATGGCCAACTCTCCATGGCCAACTCTCCATAGCCAACTCTCCATGGTCAAATCACCACAGCCAACTCCCCATGACCAACTCCCCGTGGCCAACTCTTCATGGCCAACTCTCCACGGCCAACTCACCACGGCTAACTCACCGCAGCCAACTCTCAGTGGCCAAATCACCACGACCAACTCTCCACAGCCAACTCACCACGGCCAAATCACCGGCAACTCTCCATGGCCAACTCTCCATGAGCCAACTCGCCATAGGACAAGAGTTACACTAATATGGAAGAAATAGTGGAATAGACTCCTTAAAGAAAGGATGCCAAAGGAGGGTCAAAATAAAATGTGAACGACACCAATTAAAATACTTTTAACGATTATTTCAAATCATTAAATTGAATCATTAAATTGCCCAGGCATGTCAGGCGTGGCGAATTGGCCGCGGCGAGTTGCCCCATTCCGCTCTGGGTCTGTAGATGACCGCTGTTTCTGCTTGTCCTGAAAACATCTCGGGAAGCCCCTAGCGCCCCCTTCTCAATCCCACCCCACTCCCCCAATTCCCAGGGTTGTCATTCATTGCAGGCTTCAAGAGCAGCCCCTGAGCCGAAAAGGCTTGCGGGGGGGGGGAGTAAAGAGAAACAAAGCAGGCAGTTCAGCCGACGCTGACGAAGGTCCCGATTGCAAAGGAGACGGGGAAAGAGCAGGCCTGTTATTTTAGGGAAGGGGAAGTCGACTTCCCCACCCCACTCTCTTTCACCATGCCCAGCCGTACTGGAGGGGTGTCTCAAATAACAGGAGTGGAAAAGTTTTTAATGAGTTGCCTGGTCGGATGACAAGTGACCTTTCAATACGAGATGGATTTTTATTTCAGGACAGGCCTGGTGCCATTCCCTTCTCTAGGGCTCATTCAATTCCGGTCACCCGCCCAGAGATCTATGAAAAAAGCCCACCCACCCCCTGCCCTCCCGAGATTTGGAGCAGCACCGCTGAGCTGGGCGACGCAGCCCCTACTGGGGAGACGGAGAGGGCTTAAAATTCAGGGCAGACCTTGCTTACCCTGCAGAGGGGAGGGGAGCGACGGGGTGCCAGATGAGCCTCCGGCGCGCTCCTCCACTTGAACGGGTGATACCAATTGGGCCAATGCGTTGGAAAAAGCCCAAACTCAAAAGTTCCCTGAACTCCCAAAGTAAAGTGACCCGAGGGGGGGTAGAGAGCAGTGGTGGGTTCCTACCGGTGCGGTCCACTCTATAGCACCAGTAGCAGCCCGCTGGTGATGTCACAGTACCAGTGCAGTCGGTTGCCGGTGCCTGGGCGCCGCCATTAAAAAATTTGTTTTTATTTTTTTAAAAAAAAATTTCTTCTGCGCATGCCCAGAAACCTGACAATTAAGTCTTTCCCCGTCCCTTCGCTTGAAAATAATAAGAAGCTCGCATTTGACACTTTTCCTTCGCTTTTGCCTAAAGCTTCCCAAAGTGGGCGTTTTCCGAAAGCTTAACCTTTTATACTGTTAATTTTATACAGTTTTATACTGTTATTCTTTAGACGAAAACATTGAGGACTGTTAAAAGATACTGTTCTTTTAACAGTCCTCAATATTTTCGTCTAAGGAATCCATGACTGAAACCAAAAATGCTGTATGAGACTTGCTTGTCTTTTAACTATAGCATTTTCTGCATATAAAGATTACTGTGTTGCCATGGTGTAACACACACTTTGTATGCAAAGCTTTTCATGTAAGCTATAAAATAGCAAAAATAGTAGTAACATCTCTCTGAAATAACTAATATATGACCGGCAAGCCACGCCCACCCGGTCACATGGCTGGCAAGCCACACCCACAAAATAAGCCATACCCACAGAGTGGTAGTAAAAAAATTAGGAACCCGTCCCTGGTAGAGAGAGTCACAGGATCAGTGTAAGAGATCCGGGCATGCTGGGGGTGATGGTAGCCGGAAGAGGAGCCCGGAGTGTGATAACAGCTGCGGAAAAGGCAAAGCCCGTTTCTGAATGCGTCAGCAGACGTTCACATTCCCATAATCGCCAGTCTAGGCACCGCCTGTGGTGGAGGATTCCGGGAAACTTTTATACTGTAACTTTTAATTTTTGTATTTTGATTTTAAATTGAATTTATTGGTTTTCTTGTATTTTATTCCTGTGTTGTAAGCCGCCCTGAGTCCCTCGGGAGTGGGGCGGCATATAAGAAACCATAAATAAATAAATAAATAAATAAATAAATAAACTGGGATTTCAAGGCGGAGCAAGGCCTGGAGGGGTTCACCCAGAGGTGGCATTCAGCCGGTTCTATCCGGTTCGCGCGAACGACGTCCCATTTATTCATGTTTTTGAGGCTCTGCCCATGCGCAGAATACCATGCGCAGAACGCCGTGCGCACATGCAAAGGCGGTGCGCATGAGCGGAGCGCATGTGTGCGCTCACATTTGCGAACTGGTAACGAAGGTAAGTGAAAACCATTCCTGGGTTCACCTTGAGAAGATCAACAGAGCACAGGAGGGCTGCCCTGAGAGGAACTTACACCCAGGAAAAGTGGTACTTCCCAAGGACAAGTCCAGGGTGTGGCTCAGCATTATGGGTCATGGAGCTCAAGAGCACAGCGGCCTCCCAAGCCATTCCCCCCCCTTTTTAAAGGGGGGAAATATAGTTTTGTTACATTAGGGGCCCAGTCTTTATTCTTTTAACTACCGGGATAGAAACTGTTACTCCGTTTACTGCTTCGTGGCGTGAAGAATTAAACCCAGGTATGTCCTCGACTTACGGCCACAACTGAGCCCCAAAGTTATGTTGCTGAGCGAGGCATCGGTTCAGCGAGCTCTGCCCCACGCCACAGTTGTTAAGCGAACCGCTGCACTTTGTTAGGTTAGTCACCACGGTGGCGAAGCGAATTTGGCTTCCTCGTTGACTTGGCTTGTCAGAAGTTCGCCAAAGGGGAATCGCGTGACCCCCTTCCCCTCCCCCCGGGGACATTGCAACCGTCATAAGTACGAGTCAGTTGGCAAGCGTCTGAATTTGGATCGTCACGTGATCGCGGGGATGCTGCACGGGTCGTAGCAACTTCGATAGTTTCCGGGGCCATTGTAACTTCGAATGGCCACTAAACGAACTGTCGTAAGTCCAGGACTTACCTGTATTAGAGCGGCAGGCTCCTGATGGTTTCCCAGGTGTGTCCAAGAGATCAGGTGCCCTTTTCAGACCCCCACCCGTTGTGCGTAAAGTCCCACCTACGCATCACCTACTCTACTTCCCAGGTAAGGAAACTCAGCCTTGAAGCCATTTTGGGAGCATCTTCAGGGCTGCCACAGCCAGGCTGGTTGGAATTGTGGGAACGTGACGGGGAGACAGAGATAGCTGGGGGGGGGGGATGTGTAGCCAAAATAACATTCTTTCCCGTGGGAGCCAAGGACGTTCTACCAGGTGTTGGAGAGGCGTGGACCAAAGCCAGCCAGGATGGTGGCTGTAACCTGATTGGACCAGGTGACGGACATGTGACCTGGGGGGGGAAAGAACTTTGGGGTTTTGATTTGGGTGGGGAAAACCTCGGGTCCTTCAGGGTTGAGTTTTCCCCAGATGTGCCAATATGGTTATCTCCAAGACCGCCTTCTGCCACACAGCTCCCAGCGACCGGTGAGATCCCACAGAGTTGGTCTCCTCCAGGTCCCGTCAGCTAAAAAGTGCCGGCTGGCGGGCCCGCGGGGGATGGCCTTCTCTGTGGCTGCCCCGACTCTCTGGAACCAGCTACCTCTGGAGATCGGACTGCCCCCACCCTATTGGCCTTCCGAAAAGCAGTAAAGACCTGGCTTTTCCGGCAGGCCTGGGGCCGTTGATCTTGCGGTTGTAAATCGGCGAGATCCGGCCATGAAATGATATGCATGGGTTTTAAACTGTTTTAATTGTTTTAATGTTTAATGATGGTTTTAATATTTATTATGTTGTTCAGCCGCCCAGAGTCCTTTGGAGTTGGGTGGCATATTTATTTATTTATTTATTTATTTATTTATTTGTGAGATTTATATACCGCCTCACAGTGCAAGCATTCTCTAAGCGGTTTACACCAGTAAGCAATGTATATTATTTATATTGTCCCCAACAATCTGGGTCCTCATTTTACCCACCTCGGAAGGATGGAAGGTTGAGTCAACCTTGAGCCGTTGAGATTTGAACCGCTGACCTGCGGATCATAGTCAGCTAAAGTGGCCTGCAGTACTGCACTTTAACCGCTGTGCCACCTCGGCTCTTTTATTAATATAAATTTAATAAAATAATAAAATAATAAATAAATAAATAAATAAATAAATAAATAAATACATACATACATACATACATACATACATACATACATACATACATACATACATACTAAATAAATAAATAAATAAATAAATAAATAAATAAATAAATAAATAAATAAATAAATAAATAGAATGAATGGCTGGATGGATGAATGGTGAATGAATGAATGAATGAATGAATGATGGATGGATGGATGAATGGATGAATGAATGAATGAATGAATGAATGAATGAATAAATAAATAAATAAATAAATAAATAAATAAATAAATAAATAAATAAATAAATATGACATGCCAAATAAATCTATACTTTGGGGCAAATGTTAGACTTGGGGGGGGAAAGTGAACAAAGATATTAAGTGAGGGAAGGAAGCAACACAAACAACATTTGGCGCAGCGGTTAGAGGCAGGTACTGCAGGCCACTTTAGCTGACTGTGATCCGCAGGTCAGCGGTTCAAATCTCACCGGCTCAAGGTTGACTCAGCCTTCCATCCTTCCGAGGTAGGTAAAATGAGGACCCAGATTGTTGGGGGCAATATAAATATACATTGCTTACTGGTGTAAACCGCTTAGAGAGTGCTTGCACTGTGAGGCGGTATATAAATCTCACAAAATAAATAAATAAATACGGCTCAGAGTTAAGAGGCTTGAGCAACGTTAATATTTTGGAAGTTAAGATGTGGCGATGAATTTGAGAATAAAAATTGAAAATTAATTGGTGGTAGTCCCAGGAGACAAAACTAGCTCTGGAGGTAGCACAAGATAAATAACATATACCTAAAATAAAGATTCAATAGTATAAATATGAGGATAAGGAACAAGAAGCACAAAAATAGAAGCTGACAAACCTAGAGGAATAGGGAGAGATGTTATTAGTCTGTTATATGAAAAATGTGTTAGGATGAGAATAAAATCTCATAGAGGCGATGTTGGATCTTTACTTGGAATTCAGACAGTTAGAAATAAAACCGAGATTGAAAGTCTAATAGAAAATATTTATTTCAGTACAAAAACAATAAATCCTGAATAATTACATCTTTGCTAAGAAAACACGACCGTTCAGGTCAAGAGCCAAGTCAGAAGGAAAATTAATGGTGGATTAGGAATGTAGACATCCGTACACATCATATCACGTGTTCTGCTTGTATTGGAATGTACCATAATATTAGATAGGGGTGCATCACCCTGCATAGACATACAACTGACAATATTCACTACGTGACAAAATGTATTAGATTTAATTCACTCAGGGAAGGATTTAGAAAGAGAAAGAGGAAGTAGAAAGGAAGAAGAGAAAGAAGGAGAGAAGAAGAAAGAGAGAGAGAGAGAGGTAGAAAGGAGGAAGGAGGAAAGGGAAGGAGGAAGGTGGAGAGAAGGTACAAAAAGGTAGGTAGGAGAGGCGGAGAGAAAGAGGGGAGTGAGGAAAAAAGGCAGAAATAGATTAATAATAGTAAAAATAGGAGTAAAAATAGATTATTGATCTCTTGATGAAAATGTATTTTAGCGATGTTCTGGAGGTATATGTGCAGATGTAAATGTGATAAATGTGGAAAAAATAAATAAAAAGTTATTTTAAAAAATCTATACTTTGAGGAATGTGCCTGCTTTGGCGTTTTGCTTCCGTTAACTGGAACCCTGACGGAGATTTCTTGGAAGCTGCTCCAGTGTTGGGGCTCAATTTTTTTTTACTACCGGTTCTGTGGGCGTGGCTTGGTGGGCGTGGCTTGGTGGGCGTGGCAGGGGAAGGATACTGCAAAATCCCCGTTCCCTCCCGATCAGCTGGGACTCGGGAGGCAGAGAATAGATGGGGGCGGGGCCAGGCAGAGGTGGTATTTACCGGTTCTCCGAACTACTCAAAATGTCCGCTACCGGTTCGTCAGAACTGGTCGGAACCTGCTGAAACCCACCTCTGAGCTGCTCGCACCTGGCTGAGCTGCTGTCTTCAGTGGAATCGCTCTGAGATTGTCTGCTTTTAAAAGAGAGGATGTAACATCTGCAGTCTGGAACACAGAAGCATTACCTGACATGTGATCGATAGCGCAACCATTAACAGCAAAAGGATTCCAGGAAAGCAGAGTTGTGGGTTTTCCCTTTTTTTGTTCCCTCTTCCAGGGGTGGCCAATTCCAATAGTCACACCTGCTTTTTCGGAATCAGTAGTTCCCATGTCTCCCTGCTCTTCCCAGAAAGGAGGGGAAAAAAGGGACCC
>JALIGW010000236.1:15000-20000 GCA_023053685.1 Diadophis punctatus similis | reverse complement strand
TCGAGGATGCGTCCGCGCCTCCCACCCACCCAACCGGCTCTTTGCGCTGCGGACCCCGAGAGGGGAGGTCGCCCCCACTCTCCGCCGTCTGGCGCGCGCGCAGAACCGGGGCGGTGGGGTCGTTGGGGGGAGGGGCGCGGTGGGAAATGGGGCAAAGGAAGGGGGGCTGGAGGGGCGTGGCGAGATTGGCGCATCTGTTTATTATTATTTTTATTTTTTTTCTCAGGGCGGGCGTCGGGATTGGCAGACCCCTCTGTCCTCTTCCCCCCCTCCGGATCGACCAATGAGAGCGGCGGACGAGGGCCGGCCCCCTCCCCTCCCCCCACCTCCCGGCGTGGCGCCTCCCGCCGGTGCCTGGCTGCCCAATTGACCTAAATCGGCCAAGCGGGCGCTGGAGGGCGCGGCAGCCCCGGCGCGCCCCCATTCTCGGGCTGGCTTCTGCCTCGGGCCAAGCGGCGAGTCGGGCCGGCGGCCCTCCGGCTGGCGTGGGACGACGGCGATGCGACCCTCCGGAGCGGGTCCCCCTCTCGGCCGGGCTCCCGTATCCTGAAAGCGCCCGGCCTTGCGCGCAGCGCGCATCCTCCTGCCAGGATGCCGGACCAAGCCACGGGAAACGTCCAGGCCGCCTCGGCTCGGGTGTCCTCGTTTTTCATCGCCAACCTGCTGGCGGCCCAAACGAAGCGGCGGCGGCGGGAGGACGAGGAGGAAGAGGAGGAAGAGGAGGAGGAGGCGGAGGGGGAAGCCGGCCCCGGCCAGGCCCAAGAGGAGACCCCGGCGGCCCGCGCCCAGCCCGGACGCCCCTGCTCCCTCGCCTGCTGCCAGACCCCGGGGGCCCGCCTGGAGCTGAGCTCGCCCCTGCGGGAGAGCGCCCTGGAGTGGTACCGGCGGGCCCGCAAGGCTTTTAGGAGCTGCGCCAGTCCGGAAAGTAAGTCCCGCGTCCTTCCCCCCGGGCCCGACGGGTGAGATCTGGGCCCGGACCCTCGCCCCCACTCCTCCGGCGCTGCTGAAAGCCCCCACCGGGCAGAAAGGCAGAGGCGACCCCCAATCCTCCTCCCCGGTCCTCTCTCCTCTCCGCGAGGCGGCCTACATTCCGTGGGCCTTCCCGGGAAGCGCGGTGAGGGAGTGGGCGAGCCGCGGGTAGGGAAAGCGAGGTCTTTTCAGCAGCCCCACCCCCGACAATCCAACCGGGGCGTCTGTTCAGGCTGCTTGCGGGACCGGAGCGCTGGGGCCCAGCAGGCTTCCCGGTCCCGGACCTAGCCCAAGGCTCGGTGGGGTGGCTTTGTCCCTCACCCCGTCCAGCATCCTTGTGGGAGGAGGCCGCAAAGCCCACCACGGGCACCTGTGCCGGGGCCTTTCAGCTTGGCCTTCGAGAGGGTCCGGCTGTGGCCGGAGTCCGCACAGGCGGGCGCGGGGCGGGTGTGGATTGATGGGGGGGGGTTTCCCACGATGCGGACTGATCCCTTCCTTCCCTCTCCCCCCCCCCCAAACCAGCCAGCGACAGAGACTCTCCGGAGGTGGCCGAAGGAGCTACCCAGCAGAAGGCAAGTCGCCAGCAACGGGGGACAGCCGAGCCCAACCCCGTCGAGGAGGACCCAGAACCAGGCCTGGGGCGTCCCGGATCCGGTGGGGGCGTCGGCGACAGCAAACGGCGTCCGGAGGAGCCGGAGGCGGCCGAGGCGCGGGCCGGCGGGCGCAAGAAGAAAACGCGCACCGTCTTCAGCCGAAGCCAGGTGTTCCAGTTGGAGTCCACCTTCGACGTCAAGCGCTACCTGAGCAGCTCGGAGCGGGCCGGCTTGGCCGCCTCGCTGCGCCTGACCGAGACGCAGGTCAAGATCTGGTTCCAGAACCGGCGCAACAAATGGAAGCGCCAGTTGGCCGCCGATCTGGAAGCCGCGCAGCTGCCTCCATCCACCACCCAGCGGATCGTCCGCGTCCCGGTGTTATACCACGACAGCTCGCTGGCGGGCAGCGCCTTGGCGGCCTTGCCGCTCTCCCCCCACGGGCCGCCCCCGCCGCCCCCGTTGCTCGGCCTTGCAGGCGGCCCGGTCCCTTATCCGCTGAGCGCCTTCCCGGCGGCGGCGGCGCCGTTCTTGCGGGCGCCGGTGAGCGGCCTGGTTTAAAGCCGCCTCTTTTGTCAATTCAATTCGATCAGAACAGAATTGGAAGGGACCTTGGAGGTCATCTAGCCCAACCCCCTGCTCAAGCAGGAGATCCTATCCCATTTCAGACAGGTGGCTGTCCAGTCTCAAAGATCTCCAATGGTGGAGCACCTACAACAGAAGAACAAAAGAATACCAGAGTTTGGAGAGACCTTGGGGAGGTCATCTAGTCCAACCCCCTGCTCAAGCAGGAGACCCTATCCCATTTCAGACAGGTGGCTGTCCAGTCTCTTCTTAAAAACCTCCAGTGATGGAGCGCCCACTCTGGAGCGGCGTCGGAAGAACCGCCGGGGCGGAGGCTCGACTTTTTGCGCTTCAGCGCCATCAGGAGTGGGGGGGCGCTTTCCTTTTTCCTTCTGCGGAGGGGCCCCCCATCCCA
This sequence comes from Diadophis punctatus similis, assembly GCA_023053685.1. NCBI lineage: Eukaryota > Metazoa > Chordata > Lepidosauria > Squamata > Dipsadidae > Diadophis > Diadophis punctatus. Next base: position 17,462 of record JALIGW010000236.1, on the reverse strand, counting down.
CCCTCCCGGTGGTTTTGGTGGAGCTGAGAAAGGGTGGGTGGGTGGGAAATCTAGAACTGCCTTGAACTTTTGCCCACTCCGAGGACTGTAACCCCAACCTTATCCCGTGGACCTGTCTCTGCCGAGCCTTTTAACTAACAAAAGCGAAATTAAGACTTAGCAAAAGAGGTTCTTCCCCCCCCCACCGCCCCCCCCCATGGTCGAATCGACTCTTTCTCCAGACCAAGACCACTCTTTGGAGTTCCCTCTTAAAAGTAAATTTTGAACGAATGATCAGCGTTTGTCACTTCGCTTGGGGTTGGGAAAGGCGGCCATCCATTTACAAAAAGCATGCGCCATATTATTATTATTATTATTATTATTATTTTTGTTAATTTATGATGCAAAAAGTATGTTTAAAAACGCGAATAAGGATTTGGTTTTCCTGAATTGTTCTGAATGCTGTATTACAAATATCCTAAAAAAAACAATGCTGTATCATATTATAGCTTAATTCCGTTTTAATTCTCGACGAAGATAAATCTGTTCCCCGATTCTGTTGACCATTTTGAATCTAGACATCCTTTTCCAACTACATCACGCCCAACTGATGTAGAGTAAAAACTTCGGTGCGGTATTATAGGGAATATATATTGCGCGTGTTTAAACTTTGTTCTTTTAAATATTCCTTTTTCTCCGCCTCTTAAGGGCTAATGGGTTAAAAAAATTCAATTCTAACCATTGGCAGCTATGTTGGGAATTCGGATGAGAAAGGGAACGAATTCGGAGAAACTATTTAGGGTAGATCTCCGAGTAATTTTTTATTTTATTTTTCATTTTGAAGGGCGCAAAATCCACTTTTTAAAAAGGTTTGTTACTTTCAAGGAACCAATTTATATTTGGAACAAAACGGTCACCTCTGCTTAGAAGACGGAATGACCATTCCGGTAAAAACGGAATGGAAAAATCGTTGGTAACTCTCGGAAGCTCTAAAATGAATTTCTCGAAATTAGGAGCCGCGGGCGCTAGAGGCTGCTTGAACGGGGCGAATTGCGCCTGGTTTTGGATAGGTAGGGGGATTGGTAGTGGATGGAGGGGAGAAACTTGGCAGGCGCTTGGCAGGAGGGCGGTGGGAAGCCGAGAGGCTCCCCCGGCCTTGCCAAGGAGAAGGATCCTGTGCGCGGAAAGGCGCCCTTGGCGCGCGGATTTCGCTCCGTTGGATACGAAGGCGGGCGAGAGAAAGCAGCTCAGCCGAAGGGGCGGGGTGGGTGGGGGAAAGGCTCATCCTATTGACAGACCCTCCTCACTCTCTCTCTCTCTCTGGGGACCGTTAACCCTCCCCCTTGTTTTCCCGCTCCAAAGTGCTTGCGAGGGGAGATGCGATCCAGAGGGAGTCCCTATCCGAGGCTTTCCGTCGCCTGGATCTCTTTGGCGCCCGAGATCCGCCGGCCTCGAGAGCCGGGAAGCTGATTTTCACCTTCCCGCCCCCCTCCCCACGATCGCTCTCCTGTTTCTAGCCGCCAAAGTATTTTTTTTTAAACCTCTACTTATTTTATGCCGCTTCCTTCATCTATACCTTAATTTAATTTAATTTAATTCGGGATTTTGACTTTGATTTTCCAGAAAGGTTCCAGCCAGAGCGGCTTCTCCCCCCCCCCCCCCCCGGAAACCCACCCCCACCTCCCAAAAAGGCCGATCCGCTCATAGCTGGAGGAGAGAGGGAGCGACCGGCGACGCTTCTGGCCCGGAGTCCCGCACAGTACCGGCTCTGCGCGCCGGGAGGGATGTCCTTGGACGGACGCAGCCCAGGAGCTTCGAAGCCATCCCTGCCGCCGGTCTCTTGCAAGAAGCTTCGTTTCCCATCCTTGGGGAATCTCTCCTTTCTCCCCCCCCCCCAACTATCCCACAAGCGCAAGGGGGGATCCATTGGAACCAAAGACTTTGCGCCGTTTGTTTTAACTGACCTCAATTTTTGCTGTTTGCAGCCCAAATTTCTGCGAGAGGAGGGAGGGAATTGCCTAATTACCATTTTTTAATTTTTTTTTAAAAAAACCCTATATTTAGGTAAAAGAAATTCCTAAATATATGTATAATTTATGGGTCTTCTAACGCTGTGGTTATCGCATTGCAAAACAAGATTTAGGGCCCGGTGGGTGAAGAGACCAAAGCTTTCGCGCAAGAGCGCCCTTTTCCCCAGGTGGGCGCAGTCTCGCTGCTTTGGATCGGGCTCACACGAGGGTCGCTGAAGAGGCCGCCACGGGACCACTTGCCACGGGACAAGAGTTACACTAAATATCGAAGAAATACAGGTGAGCCCTCGACTTAAAACAGTTCGCGAGGCGACCTTTCGAAGTTAAGAACGGCACGGAAAAAAAGTGAGTTATCACCATTTTTCACACCCACGACCGTTTCACACACACCCCCCTCGGGATCATGCGATTGACATTGGGATGCTTCACAACCGACTCACATTTATGACGGCC
>JALIGW010000236.1:0-10000 GCA_023053685.1 Diadophis punctatus similis | reverse complement strand
AGTAACACGGTTGTTAAGTGAATCCGGCTTCTCCATGGTTGGAAGGTCGCAAAAGGGGATCATGTGACCCCCGGGAAGCTGCAACCGTCGTAAATGTGAGTCAGCTGTCAAGTCTCCAAATGTAAATCACGGTCGCAAGTGTGAAAAATGCTCATCGGTCACTATTTTTCAGTACCTTCAAACGGTCACTAAACGAACTGTTGGGAGTCGAGGACTACTGGACTTGCTGATGTGGCCGCTCCATCTTGTTTCAGGTCTCTTTTGATCAAGTGGGATCGATTCTATGACTGCCTTGATCCCTCTGCCCTCGGTTCTGCTTGCAACGGGCACCAGCCAATTAACACCCAGCAACACCGTAGCTCAAGATTGATGAGATCAGCAAGTATGGCGGGCCCAACTGGCAAAAGAACCGCCCGATGGGTTGGAAAGAGGCAGAAGAGGGCATCATCCCTCAAGGGAGAGACAAGAGCTACAACGAATTGGGTGGATCCCAATTATTTGCAATGGATAAAGAGGGACAAGGGCTGAAGTGATGATGGGTTTATGACAGGGACGAACAGAACAGATTAACAGAGTTGTAAGGGACCTTGTAGGTCATCTAGTCCAACCCCCCCCCCCCCGCCCAAGCAGGAGACCCTCCTTACACCATTTCTGACAAATGGCACTCCAATCTGTTCTTGAAATCCTCCAGGGATGAAGCTCCCACAACTTCCGAAGGCAACTTCTGTTCCATCGGTTGATCGTTCTCACTGTCAGAAAATTCCTCCTTATTTCCAGGTTGAATCTCTACTTGGTCAGTTTCCATCTATTATTCCTTGTCTGGCCTTCAGGGGCTTTGGAAAATAGCTTGACCCCCTCCTCTCTGCCCCTCAAATATTGGAAGATGCTATCATGTCTCCCCTGGTCCTTCTCCTCACTAGACTAGCCATGCCCAGTTCCTGCAACCGTTCATCGTATTTTTAGCCTCCAGTCCCCTCATCATCTTGGTTGCTCTTCTCTGCCCTCTTTCTAGAGTCTCAGCATCTTTTTTTATAGTGTGGTGACCAAAACTGGATGCAGGATTCTAGCTGTGGTTTTACTAAGGCTTTATAGAGTGGTGTTAGTACCTCCCTTGATCTTGATTGTATCTCTCTGTCTACGACAATGAGAATGATGAAGCTGATGGCAATGATGAATAGAATAGAATAGAATAATAGAACAGAATAGAATGGAATGGAATTAGAATAGAATAGAATAGAATTATAGAATGGAATGGAATAGAATAGAATAGAATAGAATAGAATAGAATAGAATAGAATTATAGAATAGAATAGTAGAATTATAGAATAGAATAGAGTAGAATAGAATTATAGAATAGAATAGTAGAATTATAGAATAGAATAGAATAGAAATAAGAATACAATATAAACAGAATTAGAATAGAATAGAATTTAGAATAGAATAGACTTTAGAATAGAATAAAATAGACTTTAGAATAGAATAGAATAGAATTAAAATAGAATTAGAATAGAATAGAAATAAGAATACAATATAAACAGAATTAGAATAGAATAGAATAGAATGGAATAGACTTTAGAATAGAATAAAATAAACTTTAGAATAGAATAAAATAGACTTTAGAATAGAATAGAATAGAATAGAATAGAATAGAATAGAATAGAATAGAATAGAATAGAATAGAATAGAATAGAATAGAATAGAATAGAATAGAATAGAATAGAATTCTTTATTGGCCAAGTGTGATTGGACACACAAGGAATTTGTCTTTGGTGCATATGCTCTCAGTGTGCATAAAAGAAAAGATACATTTGTCAAGAATCGTGAGGTAGTTCAATAGCTCAAGGAAGGCCAGGTGAGCAAAACCACAGGAGGCCGAACAGGTACAAGCCTTTATCCTGAGGCCTTAGGAAAGGAGTGGTCCAAACTCCTTGGAGAACCCACCTGGGGATGGTCAATGGACAGGAAGGTAGCTTGGCTCTCCTGTACTCAAATCCTTGCCAGGGAGGGGTGGTTGGGGGCATCAATTCACGACTCTGCCATCTGTCTGTCTCCAGGGCAGGAAAAGAGTCTGAATAATGCATAGTATTAGGAAAAGTGTTCCTAAAAATCAAACGAATGTCGTTTTGTGCCTCCAAATCAGCCAAATCAGAATTATTCTTGACACAATTTTTTTGGGGGGGCGGGGTTTGCCCTCACCTCCTTTCTAGGGCTGAGAGAGATCACTCAGGTGATTGGGTGCCTAAGGCAAGTCTAGAATTCACAGCCTCCCAGTTCAATCAATCAGAACAACGGAACCCGTTGGAAAGGGACTCTGGAGGTCATCTAGTCCAACCCCCTGTGCAGGCAGGAGACCCTACCATTTCAGACAGATGGGTGTCCAATCTCTTCTTATGCACCTCCAGTGCTGGAGGTAAGTTGAGGACTACCTGTAGTGTAAGACAGATGCCAATATGGGGGAGGAGGGTCAGATCCCAGGTAATCTAGTTCAGGGGGTCTCCAACTTTGGCAACTTTAAGCCTTGGCGGACTTCAACTCCCAGAATTATTTGCTGGCTGGGGATTTCTGGGAGTTGAAGTCCTCCAGCAAAGCAGGTTGGGGAATTCTGGGAGTTGAAGTCCTCCAGCTTTGCTGGCTGGGGAATTCTGGGAGTTGAAGTCCTCCAGCTTTGCTGGCTGGGGAATTCTGGGAGTTGAAGTCCTCCAGCAAAGCAGGTTGGGGAATTCTGGGAGTTGAAGTCCTCCAGGCTTAAAGTTACGGGTGGTTGGAGGCCCCTTTTTCAATCTAGCTTTTCCTTATTCATCTGACCGGGTCGCTGCTTTGCGAGTCAAGGGGCTTTAGAGAGGAATCGTCGTTAGAGATTAATTGGGGGGGGGGAAACAATTTACTGGAGCAGCAGAGCATTCATTTGAGGGGGGGCTGAGTGACCCAGGACCAATTATATTTCCTGAACAATTGTCCATTCACCACAACACAGTTGTCGTCAGTTGCTGTGGTGGGTGGGGGTGGGGTGGGTCTGGGGGGGATTTGGGGGGGGGTGGAGGGGATGGAGGGACGTCCAGATGACCCAATGACGCTTTCCCTCCCGATGCAAAACAACAAAACAAAAAACAAAACCTGGAGCGAGAGACCCGGGAATTTGCAGGGCAAAACGGAGGCTGGGCAAAGGCGGGGAGAAGCCGGCTCGCTTCCTGCCGCCGGTCCCAGGGATGCACAATATAGGGTGAAAGAAAGGCGAGGTGGGGGGACGGGGGTGGGGTGGGGGGAGAAAGAAAAGCAGGTCAGAGCCAGGACTCTCCTCTGTCAAATTGCTGTTGACAGGCTGGGCGAGAGGAGGACGAGGCGCCCCCAAAGCCGCTTTCAAGTCGGTGCGGCCGAGGTCGTAATTGCTCGTTATTTCCCCCCCTCCGCCCCCCCCCCCCGGGCTCCTCCTGCCCGGCAGAAGGAAAAACATCCTTCAGCGGTTTCATTTTTCTTTTCTTTTCTTTTCTTTTCTTTTCTTTTCTTTTCTTTTCTTTTCTTTTCTCTTTTCCTTCTTTCCCTTTCCTTGCTTTTCTTTCCTTTTCCTTTTCCTTTCCTTTCCCTCCCCTTCCCTCCCCTTCCTTTACCTCATTTTCCTTCTCTCTCCTTTCCTTTCCTTTCCTTTCCTTCTTTCCTTTCCTTTCCTCTCCTCTCCTTTCCTTCTTTCCATTTCCTTTCCTTTCCTCCTTTCCTTTCCTTTCCTCTTTCCTCTCCTCTCTTTTCCTTCTTTCCTTTCCTTTCCTCTCCTCTCTCCTCTCCTCTCCTTTCCTTCTTTCCTTTCCTTTCCTCTCCTCTCCTCTCCTTCTTTCCATTTCCTTTCCTTTCCTCCTTTCCTTTCCTTTCCTCTTTCCTCTCCTCTCTTTTCCTTCTTTCCTTTCCTTTCCTTCTTTCCTTTCCTTCCCTTCCCCTTCCCCTCCCTTCCCCTTCCCCTCCCTTCCCCTCCCTTCCCTTCCTATTCTTTTTTCCCCTTTCCTTTCCTCTCCTCTTTCCTCTCCTCTCCTCTCCTTCTTTCCTTTCCTTTCCTTCTTTCCTTTTCCTTTCCTTTCCTTTCCTTTCCCTCCCCTTTCTTTCCCTCCCTTTCCTTTCCTTTCCTTTCCTTTCCTTTCCTTTCCTTTCCTTTCCTTTCCTTTCCCTTCCCTTCCCCTCCCCTCCCCTCCCTTCCCTTCCCTTCCCTTCCCTTCCCTTCCTATTCTTCCCACCCCCCTTTCCTTTCCTTTCCTTTTTTAATTTTAGGGTTTCATCATTATGGAGAGAAGGCGGGAGGCGTTTTTCCATTTTTTTTGTTTTAAATTAACCGTCTTCATGTAGCCTTAAGGGGGAAAGGCGGATGCGCCAATTCAGGCTCCCTCACCCCAAAACGAGGCCTTTTCTCTTGCGCGTTTAAAACGGAACGCGTGTGGATGGTCCTCCTGGTTGGAGGAAGCGCAACCCCCTTGCATACCCCAAGCTCTCTGCCTGACTAACCCATCCACGGAGACGGTGCCTCCCTCCCACGCGCGCTTTGAGCTTTCCAAGACCTGTTTTGAGCGAGATGGCAGGTCACCCAACCTGCTCTTAAAAGATGTTGAGCGGAGCTGGACTCGTGGCTGGTCACCTTTTAGTTAGAAAGACGAATTTACTTTCGACGTTCCTTCCCTCTGCAGAGATTTAAGAGTTGAGATCGGCGAGGAACACGCGCTCTGTGGTGCACGGCGGGGTGTGTGTGTGTGTCAAGACCTTAAAAATGAAAGGAAGAACCGGATGACAAGTGGGGCTGTTTCATGTCCCGGGCAATCCGGAGGATGTGTGGCTGACAAGGATCCATGCGCAGTGAATGTTGTATGAAAGATGACATAAACGTTTATGTTGGCAAGCATGGGGTTCTTGGTGCTCTCTGAGTTTGGCTGTTTTCTTACAGACCTTTTGTCAGAGTTACGCAATAAATCAGAAGCTTCAAAAGATAACTGCATTTTGCTGATTCAAATAACTTCTTTATAAGTAGAATAAAACATTAACAATACCACACTTTGTTTCAGATCACATGTTGAGATGTTTTCATACTGGAGTATAATGGTGGACAGACTAAACCACACCCTTCTTCTTGCTAAGTTTCTGGACATGCTCAAATAACACTTCAGCCCAATTGGCTGACTCAATCACATGGCTCTCCCAGTCATGAATATTCCAACACTCCTCCCTTCATTACTGGGAGAGACATCAGACCTATTGGATTTAAACATTTCCTATAATGGACACCACCCAATGGTTTGGTCATCATGTCTGCTAAATTATCCTCTGAAGAACAATGATGTAAACGTATCAATTTTTCTTTTACAGCTTCCCTGACATTACAATACTTAATGTCCACATGTTTACTTCTGTTCTTCACTCTGTCACCTGTTGCCATTTTTATACAAGCAGCATTATCTTCATAAACAGTTACAGCTTCATTTACATTTACATTTAAATCTTGTAACAACTGTACATACCAAACTACTTCAGAACATAACTCAGACAATGCAATAAACTCTGCTTCTGCAGTTGAAATAGCAACCGTTGTTTGTTTTCTGGACTTCCAACCAATTAAAGCCCCTCCAAACATTATTACAATTCCAGAATTAGACTTTCTGGTTTTTACATCATTTGCATAATCACTATCAACATAACATTTCAATTTTAATTCTTCAGTGACCTGTATTTGAAGACCCAAATTCACAGTTCCCTTCAAATACCTGAGAATTCTTTTCACACCCATCCAATGCAACTTTGTAGGTGTAGCAGTAAAGCGACTTAGAATGCTCACTGCACAAGCTATGTCTGGTCTGGACCACTGTGACAGATATAACAAACTCCCTATTGCAGAGTGATATATCTCCTGATCACAGGCTTCACTTTTGTCCTCACCCAAACTATTGTAAAAATCTGTGCTCATAGGTGTAGGAGCAATATTACAATCTTTCATGTTATATTTCTCTAATAATTGTTCAATTTTTCTCCTTTGACTGAGAATATAACCACCTTTTTCAGTTTTTTGTATCTCTACACCGAGATAATTCTTTATTTCTCCCAAATTCTTTAATTCAAATTTCTTTTCTAACTTATTAGCAAATTCTTTAACTTGTGATGCATCCTTTGCAATGAAACAAAGATCATCCACAAATGCTAATAGTAGACAATTCCCACCTTGTAACTTTCCAGTGTATATGCAACCATCAGCTTTGCAACTCTTGAACCCAAGACCTTTCAATGCAGTATCTAAACAGATATTCCAATTTCTGGCTGACTGCTTCAGCCCATAAATGGCCTTGTTCAATTTATACACCATGTTAGGTTTTTTATTTTCATACCCTGGCGCTTGAACCATATAAATTTCTTCCTCTAATTCAGCATTGAGAAATGCAGTGGTTATATCAAAATGCCAAATTCTATGCCTGTATGCTGATGCTAATGCCAGTGCTAGTCTTATGCTCTCACCTTTTACAGTTGGCGCGAACACCTCATCATAGTGCACATTCTTTAATTGAGAAAAACCTTGTGCCACCAATCTTGCCTTATACTGTACTTCATTATTGGGTAATACCTTTTTCTTATATACCCACTTACATCCTACAGCTTTCGTACCCTGTGGCAAAGTCACAGATGTGAACACTTCATGATCGCCCATGGATTTCATCTCTTTATCCATGGCTTCCTTCCACTTTTCTTGTTCAACTTTTGGTAATGCCAATACTTCCTTATAGTTTCTTGGCTCATACCACACATTACACACTTTAACTTTACTGGCAGAATACCTGTCTGGCGGAACCCCTCTGTTCCTACGCTCTGACCTACGTGGCATTGCCTGTACTTGTGTTTCAAGCTTTTCTGGCTTCATATCTTGTTCAGACTCTCCTCCCTGAACATTGACACCTTCAGTAAATGATTCACCATCATTACATGAGTTATTGTCACTAAGTGGATCACCGTCGCTAAGTGGATCACCGTCACTAAGTGAGACATTTTCAGAATTTGCATCAATTCTGTTCCAATTTTGTTCTGCAAAACTAGCAGACCTTGAAATCACTATCCTTTTACTTCCATCGCTAAAGCGATACCCTTTTGAGCCTGGCTCATAGCCCACAAATCTGAGCTTTCTAGCCTTTTGTTGTCCCTTTCTTCTGATTGCCTTTGGAATATGTACCCAGGCAGTACTTCCAAATATTTTTAAATGTGCTAGAGAAGGCTTTCTCCCATATAGCATTGCATATGGAGTATTATTGATGGATGAACTCCACAACCTATTTACTAAATAATTGGCAGTCAGTATGTGTCAGAGTTACGCAATAAATCAGAAGCTTCAGAAGATAACTGCATTTTGCTGATTCAAATAACTTCTTTATAAGTAGAATAAAACATTAACAATACCACACTTTGTTTCAGATCACATGTTGAGATGTTTTCACAGCAAGCTTTAATGGTGGACAGAGTAAACCACGCCCTTCTTCTTGCTAAGTTTCTGGACATGCTCAATTAACACTTCAGCCCGATTGGCTGACTCAATCACATGGCTCTCCCAGTCATGAATATTCCAACACTCCTCCCTTCATTACTGGGAGAGACACCAGACCTATTGGATTTAAACATTTCCTGTAATGGACGCCACCCAATGGTTTGGTCATCATGTCTGCTAAATTATCCTCTGAAGAACAATGATGTAAACGTATCAATTTTTCTTTTACAGCTTCCCTGACATTACAATACTTAATGTCCACGTGTTTACTTCTGTTCTTCACTCTGTCACCTGTTGCCATTTTTATACAAGCAGCATTATCTTCATAAACAGTTACAGCTTCATTTACATTTACATTTAAATCTTGTAACAACTGTACATACCAAACTACTTCAGAACATAACTCAGACAATGCAATAAACTCTGCTTCTGCAGTTGAAATAGCAACCGTTGTTTGTTTTCTGGACTTCCAACCAATTAAAGCCCCTCCAAACATTATTACAATTCCAGAATTAGACTTTCTGGTTTTTACATCATTTGCATAATCACTATCAACATAACATTTCAATTTTAATTCTTCAGTGACCTGTATTTGAAGACCCAAATTCACAGTTCCCTTCAAATACCTGAGAATTCTTTTCACACCCATCCAATGCAACTTTGTAGGTGTAGCAGTAAAGTGACTTAAGATGCTCACTGCACAAGCTATGTCTGGTCTGGACCACTGTGACAGATATAACAGACTCCCTATTGCAGAGTGATATATCTCCTGATCACAGGCTTCACTTTTGTCCTCACCCAAACTATTGTAAAAATCTGTGCTCATAGGTGTAGGAGCAATATTACAATCTTTCATGTTATATTTCTCTAATAATTGTTCAATTTTTCTCCTTTGACTGAGAATATAACCACCTTTTTCAGTTTTTTGTATCTCTACACCGAGATAATTCTTTATTTCTCCCAAATTCTTTAATTCAAATTTCTTTTCTAACTTATTAGCAAATTCTTTAACTTGTGATGCATCCTTTGCAATGAAACAAAGATCATCCACAAATGCTAATAGTAGACAATTCCCACCTTGTAACTTTCCAGTGTATATGCAACCATCAGCTTTGCAACTCTTGAACCCAAGACCTTTCAATGCAGTATCTAAACAGATATTCCAATTTCTGGCTGACTGCTTCAGCCCATAAATAGCCTTGTTCAATTTATACACCATGTTAGGCTTTTTATTTTCATACCCTGGCGCTTGAACCATATAAATTTCTTCCTCTAATTCAGCATTGAGAAATGCAGTGGTTATATCAAAATGCCAAATTCTATGCCTGTATGCTGATGCTAATGCCAGTGCTAGTCTTATGCTCTCACCTTTTACAGTTGGCGCGAACACCTCATCATAGTGCACATTCTTTAATTGAGAAAAACCTTGTGCCACCAACCTTGCCTTATACTGTACTTCATTATTGGGTAATACCTTTTTCTTATATACCCACTTACATCCTACAGCTTTCGTACCCTGTGGCAAAGTCATAGATGTGAACACTTAATGATCGCCCATGGATTTCATCTCTTTATCCATGGCTTCCTTCCACTTTTCTTGTTCAACTTTTGGTAATGCCAATACTTCCTTATAGTTTCTTGGCTCATACCACACATTACACACTTTAACTTTACTGGCAGAATACCTGTCTGGCGGAACCCCTCTGTTCCTACGCTCTGACCTACGTGGCATTGCCTGTACTTGTGTTTCAAGCTTTTCTGGCTTCATATCTTGTTCAGACTCTCCTCCCTGAACATAGACACCTTCAGTAAATGATTCACCATCATTAAATGAGTTATTGTCACTAAGTGGATCACCGTCGCTAAGTGGATCACCGTCACTAAGTGAGACATTTTCAGAATTTGCATCAATTCTGTTCCAATTTTGTTCTGCAAAACTAGCAGATCTTGAAATCACTATCCTTTTACTTCCATCGCTAAAGCGATACCCTTTTGAGCCTGGCTCATAGCCCACAAATCTGAGCTTTCTAGCCTTTTGTTGTCCCTTTCTTCTGATTGCCTTTGGAATATGTACCCATGCAGTACTTCCAAATATTTTTAAATGTGCTAGAGAAGGCTTTTTCCCATATAGCATTGCATATGGAGTATTATTAATGGATGAACTCCACAGCCTATTTACTAAATAATTGGCAGTCAGTATGGCTTCGCCCCAATATGACCTGCTCATACCAGAATCCTCCAGTAATGAGTCTTTCATTGTTTGCAAAACACCATTTCTCCTTTCAGCCACTCCGTTCTCTCCCGGTGTGTAAGGATTTGTGCGCCTGTGTCTTATTCCCAATTGTCTCAACCATTGTTGAAAATTTGTTGACATAAATTCAGAACCTCTGTCAGTTTGCAACTGACATACCTGTTGTTTGTACCTTCTCTCTACAAAACTTAACCATTGCTTAAATTGCTGTAGCACCTCTGTTTTACTCTTAAGTAAGTAGCAAAACCCAAACCTGCTGTAGT
>JALIGW010000235.1:0-153644 GCA_023053685.1 Diadophis punctatus similis | reverse complement strand
TGAATCCTAAGGCGAATGCTGTGTTAGACTTTCGGCTAGCTCTTCAGGGTAGGCTCGGAATCGAAAATCAAGCGAGAATTTGGCTTTCCAGCCCGTGGGGAACAGGAATATGTGTTTCTTTTTCATTTCTGAGGTGTTTGTCAAAAGTGAGTTTTTTGGGCTGAATTGAGAAATAAGGCGAATGCTGTGTTAGACCTTGGGCTAGCTCTTCAGGGAAAGGTCGGAATCAAAAATCAAGCGAGAATTCGGCTTTCCAGACTGTGGGGAACAGGAATATGTGTTTCATTTTCATTTCTGAGGTGTTTGTCAAAAGTCATGTTTTTTGGCTGTATTGAGTCCTAAGGCGAATGCTGTGTTAGACTTTGGGCTAGCTCTTCAGGGTAGGCTTGGAATCGAAAATCAAGCGAGGAATTCGGCTTTCCAGCCTGTGGGGAACAGGAATATGTGTTTCATTTTCATTTCTGAGGTGTTTGTCAAAAGTCATGTTTTTTGGCTGTATTGAGTCCTAAGGCGAATGCTGTGTTAGACTTTGGGCTAGCTCTTCAGGGAAAGGTCGGAATCAAAAATCAAGCGAGAATTCGGCTTTCCAGCCTGTGGGGAACAGGAATATGTGTTTCATTTTCATTTTCTGAGGTGTTTGTCAAAAGTCATGTTTTTTGGCTGTATTGAGTCCTAAGGCGAATGCTGTGTTAGACTTTGGGCTAGCTCTTCAGGGTAGGCTCGGAATCAAAATTCAAGCGAGAATTCGGCTTTCCAGCCCGTGGGGAACAGGAATATGTGTTTCTTTTTCATTTCTGAGGTGTTTGTCAAAAGTGATGTTTTTGGGCTGAATTGAATCCTAAGGCGAATGCTGTGTTAGACTTTGGGCTAGCTCTTCAGGGTAGGCTCGGAATCGATAATCAAGCGAGAATTCGGCTTTCCAGCATGTGGGGAACAGGAATATGTGTTTCTTTTTCATTTCTGAGGTGTTTGTCAAAAGTGATGTTTTTGGACAATTGAATCCTAAGGCGAATGCTGTGTTAGACTTTGGGCTAGCTCTTCAGGGTAGGCTCGGAATCGAAAATCAAGCGAGGAATTCGGCTTTCCAGCATGTGGGGAACAGGAATATGTGTTTCTTTTTCATTTCTGAGGTGTTTGTCAAAAGTCATGTTTTTTGGCTGTATTGAGTCCTAAGGCGAATGCTGTGTTAGACCTTCGGCTAGCTCTTCAGGGAAAGGTCGGAATCAAAAATCAAGCGAGAATTCGGCTTTCCAGCCCGTGGGGAACAGGAATATGTCTTTCTTTTTCATTTCTGAGGTGTTTGTCAAAAGTGATGTTTTTGGGCTGAATTGATCCTAAGGCGAATGCTGTGTTAGACCTTGGGCTAGCTCTTCAGGGAAAGGTCGGAATCAACAATCAAGCGAGAATTCGGCTTTCCAGCCCATGGGGAACAGGAATATGTGTTTCTTTTTCATTTCTGAGGTGTTTGTCAAAAGTCATGTTTTTGGGCTGAATTGAGAAATAAGGCGAATGCTGTGTTAGACCTTGGGCTAGCTCTTCAGGGTAGGCTCGGAATCAAAATTCAAGCGAGAATTCGGCTTTCCAGCATGTGGGGAACAGGAATATGTGTTTCTTTTTCATTTCTGAGGTGTTTGTCAAAAGTCATGTTTTTTGGCTGTATTGAGTCCTAAGACGAATGCTGTGTTAGACCTTCGGCTAGCTCTTCAGGGAAAGGTCGGAATCAAAAATCAGGGGAGGGGCGAGAATTTGGCTTTCCAGCCCGTGGGGAACAGGAATATGTCTTTCTTTTTCATTTCTGAGGTGTTTGTCAAAAGTGATGTTTTTGGGCTGAATTGAATCCTAAGGCGAATGCTGTGTTAGACCTTGGGCTAGCTCTTCAGGGAAAGGTCGGAATCAAAAATCAAGCGAGAATTCGGCTTTCCAGCCCGTGGGGAACAGGAATATGTGTTTCTTTTTCATTTCTGAGGTGTTTGTCAAAAGTCATGTTTTTGGGCTGAATTGAGAAATAAGGCGAATGCTGTGTTAGACCTTGGGCTAGCTCTTCAGGGTAGGCTCGGAATCAAAATTCAAGCGAGAATTCGGCTTTCCAGCATGTGGGGAACAGGAATATGTGTTTTCTTTCTCATTTCTGATGTGTTTGTCAAAAGTGATGTTTTTTGGCTGAATTGAGTACTAAGGCGAATTCCGTGTTAGACATTGGGCTAGCTCTTCAGGGAAAGGTCGGAATCAAAAACCAAGAGAGAATTCAGCTTTCCCAGCCTGTGGGGAACAGGAATATGTGTTTCATTTTCATTTCTGAGGTGTTTGTCAAAAGTGATGTTTTTGGACTGAATTGAATCCTAAGGCGAATGCTGTGTTAGACTTTGGGCTAGCTCTTCAGGGTAGGCTCGGAATCGAAAATCAAGCGAGAATTCGGCTTTCCAGCCTGTGGGGAACAGGAATATGTGTTTCTTTTTCATTTCTGAGGTATTTGTCAAAAGTGATGTTTTTGGGCTGAATTGAGAAATAAGGCAAATGCTGGGTTAGACCTTGGGCTAGCTCTTCAGGGAAAGGTCGGAATCAAAAATCAAGCAAGAATTCAGCTTTCCAGCCTGTGGGGAACAGGAATATGTGTTTCATTTTCATTTCTGAGGTGTTTGTCAAAAGTCATGTTTTTTGGCTGTATTGAGTCCTAAGGCGAATTCCGTGTTAGACTTTGGGCTAGCTCTTCAGGGTAGGCTCGGAATCAAAATTCAAGCGAGAATTCGGCTTTCCAGCCCGTGGGGAACAGGAATATGTGTTTCTTTTTCATTTCTGAGGTGTTTGTCAAAAGTGATGTTTTTGGGCTGATTGAATCCTAAGGAGAATGCTGTGTTAGACTTTGGGCTAGCTCTTCAGGGTAGGCTCGGAATCGAAAATCAAGCGAGAATTCGGCTTTCCAGCATGTGGGGAACAGGAATATGTGTTTCTTTTTCATTTCTGAGGTGTTTGTCAAAAGTGATGTTTTTGGACAATTGAATCCTAAGGCGAATGCTGTGTTAGACTTTGGGCTAGCTCTTCAGGGTAGGCTCGGAATCGAAAATCAAGCGAGAATTCGGCTTTCCAGCATGTGGGGAACAGGAATATGTGTTTCTTTTTCATTTCTGAGGTGTTTGTCAAAAGTGATGTTTTTGGACAATTGAATCCTAAGGCGAATGCTGTGTTAGACTTTGGGCTAGCTCTTCAGGGTAGGCTCGGAATCGAAAATCAAGCGAGAATTTGGCTTTCCAGCACGTGGGGAACAGGAATATGTCTTTCTTTTTCATTTCTGAGGTGTTTGTCAAAAGTCATGTTTTTGGGCTGAATTGAATCCTAAGGCGAATGCTGTGTTAGACCTTGGGCTAGCTCTTCAGGGAAAGGTCGGAATCAAAAATCAAGCGAGAATTCGGCTTTCCAGCCCGTGGGGAACAGGAATATGTGTTTCTTTTTCATTTCTGAGGTGTTTGTCAAAAGTCATGGTTTTGGGCTGAATTGAGAAATAAGGCGAATGCTGTGTTAGACCTTGGGCTAGCTCTTCAGGGTAGGCTCGGAATCAAAATTCAAGCGAGAATTCGGCTTTCCAGCATGTGGGGAACACAAATATGTGTTTCTTTTTCATTTCTGATGTGTTTGTCAAAAGTGATGTTTTTTGGCTGAATTGAGAACTAAGGCGAATTCCGTGTTAGACATTGGGCTAGCTCTTCAGGGAAAGGTCGGAATCAAAAATCAAGAGAGAATTCAGCTTTCCAGCCTGTGGGGAACAGGAATATGTGTTTCATTTTCATTTCTGAGGTGTTTGTCAAAAGTGATGTTTTTGGGCTGAATTGAATCCTAAGGCGAATGCTTGTGTTAGACTTTGGGCTAGCTCTTCAGGGTAGGCTCGGAATCGAAAATCAAGCGAGAATTCGGCTTTCCAGCCTGTGGGGAACAGGAATATGTGTTTCATTTTCATTTCTGAGGTGTTTGTCAAAAGTGATGTTTTTGGGCTGAATTGAGAAATAAGGCGAATGCTGTTTTAGACCTTGGGCTAGCTCTTCAGGGAAAGGTCGGAATCAAAAATCAAGCGAGAATTCGGCTTTCCAGCCTGTGGGGAACAGGAATATGTGTTTCATTTTCATTTCTGAGGTGTTTGTCAAAAGTCATGTTTTTTGGCTGTATTGAGTCCTAAGGCGAATGCTGTGTTAGACTTTGGGCTAGCTCTTCAGGGTAGGCTCGGAATCAAAATTCAAGCGAGAATTCGGCTTTCCCAGCCCGTGGGGAACAGGAATATGTGTTTCATTTTCATTTCTGAGGTGTTTGTCAAAAGTGATGTTTTTGGGCTGAATTGAATCCTAAGGAGAATGCTGTGTTAGACTTTGGGCTAGCTCTTCAGGGTAGGCTCGGAATCGAAAATCAAGCGAGAATTCGGCTTTCCAGCATGTGGGGAACAGGAATATGTGTTTCTTTTTCATTTCTGAGGTGTTTGTCAAAAGTGATGTTTTTGGACAATTGAATCCTAAGGCGAATGCTGTGTTAGAATTTGGGCTAGCTCTTCAGGGTAGGCTCGGAATCGAAAATCAAGCGAGAATTCGGCTTTCCAGCATGTGGGGAACAGGAATATGTGTTTCTTTTTCATTTCTGAGGTGTTTGTCAAAAGTGATGTTTTTTGGCTGAATTGAGAACTAAGGCGAATTCCGTGTTAGACATTGGGCTAGCTCTTCAGGGAAAGGTCGGAATCAAAAATCAAGAGAGAATTCAGCTTTCCAGCCTGTGGGGAACAGGAATATGTGTTTCATTTTCATTTCTGATGTGTTTGTCAAAAGTCATGTTTTTTGGCTGTATTGAGTCCTAAGGCGAATGCTGTGTTAGACTTTGGGCTAGCTCTTCAGGGTAGGCTCGGAATCAAAATTCAAGCGAGAATTCGGCTTTCCAGCCCATGGGGAACAGGAATATGTGTTTCTTTTTCATTTCTGAGGTGTTTGTCAAAAGTGATGTTTTTGGGCTGAATTGAATCCTAAGGCGAATGCTGTGTTAGACTTTGGGCTAGCTCTTCAGGGTAGGCTCGGAATCGAAAATCAAGCGAGAAATTCGGCTTTCCAGCATGTGGGGAACAGGAATATGTGTTTCTTTTTCATTTCTGAGGTGTTTGTCAAAAGTGATGTTTTTGGACAATTGAATCCTAAGGCGAATGCTGTGTTAGACATTGGGCTAGCTCTTTAGGGTAGGCTCGGAATCGAAAATCAAGCGAGAATTTGGCTTTCCAGCACGTGGGGAACAGGAATATTTCTTTCTTTTTCATTTCTGAGGTGTTTGTCAAAAGTGATGTTTTTGGGCTGAATTGAGAAATAAGGCGAATGCTGTGTTAGACCTTGGGCTAGCTCTTCAGGGTAGGCTCGGAATCAAAATTCAAGCGAGAATTCGGCTTTCCAGCCCGTGGGGAACAGGAATATGTGTTTCTTTTTCATTTCTGAGGTGTTTGTCAAAAGTCATGTTTTTTGGCTGTATTGAGTCCTAAGGTGAATGCTGTGTTAGACTTTGGGCTAGCTCTTCAGGGTAGGCTCGGAATCAAAATTCAAGCGAGAATTCGGCTTTCCAGCCCGTGGGGAACAGGAATATGTGTTTCTTTTTCATTTCTGAGGTGTTTGTCAAAAGTGATGTTTTTGGGCTGAATTGAATCCTAAGGCGAATGCTGTGTTAGACTTTGGGCTAGCTCTTCAGGGTAGGCTCGGAATCGAAAATCAAGCGAGAATTCAGCTTTCCAGCATGTGGGGAACAGGAATATGTCTTTCTTTTTCATTTCTGAGGTGTTTGTCAAAAGTGATGTTTTTGTGCTGAATTGAATCCTAAGGCGAATGCTGTGTTAGACATTGGGCTAGCTCTTCAGGGAAAGGTCGGAATCAAAAATCAAGAGAGAATTCAGCTTTCCAGCCTGTTGGGAACAGGAATATGTGTTTCTTTTTCATTTCTGAGGTGTTTGTCAAAAGTGATGTTTTTGGACAATTGAATCCTAAGGCGAATGCTGTGTTAGACATTGGGCTAGCTCTTTAGGGTAGGCTCGGAATCGAAAATCAAGCGAGAATTTGGCTTTCCAGCACGTGGGGAACAGGAATATTTCTTTCTTTTTCATTTCTGAGGTGTTTGTCAAAAGTGATGTTTTTGGGCTGAATTGAGAAATAAGGCGAATGCTGTGTTAGACCTTGGGCTAGCTCTTCAGGGTAGGCTCGGAATCAAAATTCAAGCGAGAATTCGGCTTTCCAGCCCATGGGGAACAGGAATATGTGTTTCTTTTTCATTTCTGAGGTGTTTGTCAAAAGTCATGTTTTTTGGCTGTATTGAGTCCTAAGGTGAATGCTGTGTTAGACTTTGGGCTAGCTCTTCAGGGTAGGCTCGGAATCAAAATTCAAGCGAGAATTCGGCTTTCCAGCCCGTGGGGAACAGGAATATGTGTTTCTTTTTCATTTCTGAGGTGTTTGTCAAAAGTGATGTTTTTGGGCTGAATTGAATCCTAAGGCGAATGCTGTGTTAGACTTTGGGCTAGCTCTTCAGGGTAGGCTCGGAATCGAAAATCAAGCGAGAATTCAGCTTTCCAGCATGTGGGGAACAGGAATATGTCTTTCTTTTTCATTTCTGAGGTGTTTGTCAAAAGTGATGTTTTTGGGCTGAATTGAATCCTAAGGCGAATGCTGTGTTAGACCTTGGGCTAGCTCTTCAGGGAAAGGTCGGAATCAAAAATCAAGCGAGAATTCGGCTTTCCAGCCCATGGGGAACAGGAATATGTGTTTCTTTTTCATTTCTGAGGTGTTTGTCAAAAGTGATGTTTTTGGGCTGAATTGAATCCTAAGGCGAATGCTGTGTTAGACTTTGGGCTAGCTCTTCAGGGTAGGCTCGGAATCGAAAATCAAGCGAGAATTTGGCTTTCCAGCACGTGGGGAACAGGAATATGTCTTTCTTTTTCATTTCTGAGGTGTTTGTCAAAAGTGATGTTTTTGGGCTGAATTGAATCCTAAGGCGAATGCTGTGTTAGACCTTGGGCTAGCTCTTCAGGGGAAAGTTCGGAATCAAAAATCAAGCGAGAATTTGGCTTTTCCAGCCTGTGGGGAACAGGAATATGTGTTTCTTTTTCATTTCTGAGGTGTTTGTCAAAAGTGATGTTTTTGGGCTGAATTGAGAAATAAGGCGAATGCTGTGTTAGACCTTGGGCTAGCTCTTCAGGGTAGGCTCGGAATCAAAATTCAAGCGAGAATTCGGCTTTCCAGCATGTGGGGAACAGGAATATGTGTTTCTTTTTCATTTCTGATGTGTTTGTCAAAAGTGATGTTTTTTGGCTGAATTGAGAACTAAGGCGAATTCCGTGTTAGACATTGGGCTAGCTCTTCAGGGAAAGGTCGGAATCAAAAATCAAGAGAGAATTCAGCTTTCCAGCCTGTGGGGAACAGGAATATGTGTTTCATTTTCATTTCTGAGGTGTTTGTCAAAAGTGATGTTTTTTGGCTGAATTGAGAAATAAGGCGAATGCTGTGTTAGACCTTGGGCTACCTCTTCAAGGGTAGGCTCGGAATCAAAATTCAAGCGAGAATTTGGCTTTCCAGCCTGTGGGGAACAGGAATATGTGTTTCTTTTTCATTTCTGATGTGTTTGTCAAAAGTGATGTTTTTTGGCTGAATTGAGAACTAAGGCGAATTCCGTGTTAGACATTGGGCTAGCTCTTCAGGGAAAGGTCGGAATCAAAAATCAAGAGAGAATTCAGCTTTCCAGCCTGTGGGGAACAGGAATATGTGTTTCATTTTCATTTCTGAGGTGTTTGTCAAAAAGTGATGTTTTTGGACTGAATTGAATCCTAAGGCGAATGCTGTGTTAGACTTTGGGCTAGCTCTTCAGGGTAGGCTCGGAATCGAAAATCAAGCGAGAATTCGGCTTTCCAGCATGTGGGGAACAGGAATATGTGTTTCTTTTTCATTTCTGAGGTGTTTGTCAAAAGTGATGTTTTTGGACAATTGAACCCTAAGGGGAATGCTGTGTTAGACTTTGGGCTAGCTCTTTAGGGTAGGCTCGGAATCGAAAATCAAGCGAGAATTTGGCTTTCCAGCACGTGGGGAACAGGAATATTTCTTTCTTTTTCATTTCTGAGGTGTTTGTCAAAGTGATGTTTTTGGGCTGAATTGAGAAATAAGGCGAATGCTGTGTTAGACCTTGGGCTAGCTCTTCAGGGTAGGCTCGGAATCAAAATTCAAGCGAGAATTCGGCTTTCCAGCCCGTGGGGAACAGGAATATGTGTTTCTTTTTCATTTCTGAGGTGTTTGTCAAAAGTCATGTTTTTTGGCTGTATTGCGTCCTAAGGCGAATGCTGTGTTAGACCTTGGGCTAGCTCTTCAGGGAAAGGTCGGAATCAAAAATCAAGCGAGAATTCGGCTTTCCATCCTGTGGGGAACAGGAATATGTGTTTCATTTTCATTTCTGAGGTGTTTGTCAAAAGTCATGTTTTTTGGCTGTATTGAATCCTAATGTGAATGCTGTGTTAGACTTTGGGCTAGCTCTTCAGGGTAGGCTCGGAATCAAAATTCAAGCGAGAATTCGGCTTTCCAGCCCGTGGGGAACAGGAATATGTGTTTCTTTTTCATTTCTGAGGTGTTTGTCAAAAGTGATGTTTTTGGGCTGAATTGAATCCTAAGGCGAATGCTGTGTTAGAGTTTGGGCTAGCTCTTCAGGGTAGGCTCGGAATCGAAAATCAAGCGAGAATTCGGCTTTCCAGCATGTGGGGAACAGGAATATGTGTTTCTTTTTCATTTCTGAGGTGTTTGTCAAAAGTGATGTTTTTGGGCTGAATTGAGAAATATGGCGAATGCTGTGTTAGACTTTGGGCTAGCTCTTCAGGGTAGGCTCGGAATCAAAATTCAAGCGAGAATTCGGCTTTCCAGCCTGTGGGGAACAGGAATATGTGTTTCTTTTTCATTTCTGAGGTGTTTGTCAAAAGTCATGTTTTTTCGCTGTATTGAGTCCTAAGGCGAATGCTGTGTTAGACTTTCGGCTAGCTCTTCAGGGTAGGCTCGGAATCGAAAATCAAGCGAGAATTTGGCTTTCCAGCACGTGGGGAACAGGAATATGTCTTTCTTTTCATTTCTGAGGTGTTTGTCAAAAGTGATGTTTTTGGGCTGAATTGAGAAATATGGCGAATGCTGTGTTAGACCTTGGGCTAGCTCTTCAGGGTAGGCTCGGAATCGAAAATCAAGCGAGAATTCGGCTTTCCAGCACGTGGGGAACAGGAATATGTGTATCTTTTTCATTTCTGAGGTGTTTGTCAAAAGTGATGTTTTTGGGCTGAATTGAGAACTAAGGCGAATTCCGTGTTAGACATTGGGCTTTCTCTTCAGGGAAAGCTCGGAATCAAAAATCAAGTGAAAATTCGGCTTTCCAGCCTGTGGGGAACAGGAATATGTGTTTTCATTTTCATTTCTGAGGTGTTTGTCAAAAGTCATGTTTTTTGGCTGTATTGAGTCCTAAGGCGAATGCTGTGTTAGACTTTGGGCTAGCTCTTCAGGGTAGGCTCGGAATCAAAATTCAAACGAGAATTCGGCTTTCCAGCACGTGGGGAACAGGAATATGTGTTTCTTTTTCATTTCTGAGGTGTTTGTCAAAAGTGATGTTTTTGGGCTGAATTGAGAACTAAGGCGAATTCCGTGTTAGACATTGGGCTTTCTCTTCAGGGAAAGGTCGGAATCAAAAATCAAGCAAGAATTCGGCTTTCCAGCCCGTGGGGAACAGGAATATGTGTTTCTTTTTCATTTCTGAGGTGTTTGTCAAAAGTGATGTTTTTGGACTGAATTGAATCCTAAGGCGAATGCTGTGTTAGACTTTCGGCTAGCTCTTCAGGGTAGGTTCGGAATCGAAAATCAAGCGAGAATTTGGCTTTCCAGCCCGTGGGGAACAGGAATATGTGTTTCTTTTTCATTTCTGAGGTGTTTGTCAAAAGTGATGTTTTTGGGCTGAATTGAGAAATATGGCGAATGCTGTGTTAGACCTTGGGCTAGCTCTTCAGGGAAAGGTCGGAATCAAAAATCAAGCGAGAATTCGGCTTTCCAGCCTGTGGGGAACAGGAATATGTGTTTCATTTTCATTTCTGAGGTGTTTGTCAAAAGTCATGTTTTTTGGCTGTATTGAATCCTAATGTGAATGCTGTGTTAGACTTTGGGCTAGCTCTTCAGGGTAGGCTCGGAATCAAAATTCAAGCGAGAATTCGGCTTTCCAGCCCGTGGGGAACAGGAATATGTGTTTCTTTTTCATTTCTGAGGTGTTTGTCAAAAGTGATGTTTTTGGGCTGAATTGAATCCTAAGGCGAATGCTGTGTTAGAGTTTGGGCTAGCTCTTCAGGGTAGGCTCGGAATCGAAAATCAAGCGAGAATTCGGCTTTCCAGCATGTGGGGAACAGGAATATGTGTTTCTTTTTCATTTCTGAGGTGTTTGTCAAAAGTGATGTTTTTGGGCTGAATTGAGAAATAAGGCGAATGCTGTGTTAGACCTTGGGCTTGCTCTTCAGGGTAGGCTCGGAATCAAAATTCAAGCGAGAATTCGGCTTTCCAGCCCGTGGGGAACAGGAATATGTGTTTCTTTTTCATTTCTGAGGTGTTTGTCAAAAGTCATGTTTTTTGGCTGTATTGAGTCCTAAGGCGAATGCTGTGTTAGACTTTGGGCTAGCTCTTCAGGGTAGGCTCGGAATCAAAATTCAAGCGAGAATTCGGCTTTCCAGCCCGTGGGGAACAGGAATATGTGTTTCTTTTTCATTTCTGAGGTGTTTGTCAAAAGTCATGTTTTTTCGCTGTATTGAGTCCTAAGGCGAATGCTGTGTTAGACTTTCGGCTAGCTCTTCAGGGTAGGCTCGGAATCGAAAATCAAGCGAGAATTTGGCTTTCCAGCACGTGGGGAACAGGAATATGTCTTTCTTTTTCATTTCTGAGGTGTTTGTCAAAAGTGATGTTTTTGGGCTGAATTGAATCCTAAGGCGAATGCTGTGTTAGACCTTGGGCTAGCTCTTCAGGGTAGGCTTGGAATCAAAATTCAAGCGAGAATTCGGCTTTCCAGCCCGTGGGGAACAGGAATATGTGTTTCTTTTTCATTTCTGAGGTGTTGGTCAAAAGTGATGTTTTTGGGCTGAATTGAGAAATAAGGCGAATGCTGTGTTAGACTTTGGGCTAGCTCTTCAGGTTGGCTCGGAATCGAAAATCAAGCGAGAATTCGGCTTTCCAGCACGTGGGGAACAGGAATATGTGTTTCTTTTTCATTTCTGAGGTGTTTGTCAAAGGTGATGTTTTTGGGCTGAATTGAGAACTAAGGCGAATTCCGTGTTAGACATTGGGCTTTCTCTTCAGGGAAAGCTCGGAATCAAAAATCAAGCGAGAATTCGGCTTTCCAGCCTGTGGGGAACAGGAATATGTGTTTCATTTTCATTTCTGAGGTGTTTGTCAAAAGTCATGTTTTTTGGCTGTATTGAGTCCTAAGGCGAATGCTGTGTTAGACTTTGGGCTAGCTCTTCAGGGTAGGCTCGGAATCAAAATTCAAGCGAGAATTCGGCTTTCCAGCACGTGGGGAACAGGAATATGTGTTTCTTTTTCATTTCTGAGGTGTTTGTCAAAAGTGATGTTTTTGGGCTGAATTGAGAAATAAGGCGAATGCTGTGTTGGACCTTGGGCTAGCTCTTCAGGGTAGGCTCGGAATCAAAATTCAAGCGAGAATTCGGCTTTCCAGCATGTGGGGAACAGGAATATGTGTTTCTTTTTCATTTCTGAGGTGTTTGTCAAAAGTGATGTTTTTGGGCTGAATTGAGAAATAAGGCGAATGCTGTGTTAGACCTTGGGCTTGCTCTTCAGGGTAGGCTCGGAATCAAAATTCAAGCGAGAATTCGGCTTTCCAGCCCGTGGGGAACAGGAATATGTGTTTCTTTTTCATTTCTGAGGTGTTTGTCAAAAGTCATGTTTTTTGGCTGTATTGAGTCCTAAGGCGAATGCTGTGTTAGACTTTGGGCTAGCTCTTCAGGGTAGGCTCGGAATCAAAATTCAAGCGAGAATTCGGCTTTCCAGCCCGTGGGGAACAGGAATATGTGTTTCTTTTTCATTTCTGAGGTGTTTGTCAAAAGTCATGTTTTTTCGCTGTATTGAGTCCTAAGGCGAATGCTGTGTTAGACTTTCGGCTAGCTCTTCAGGGTAGGCTCGGAATCGAAAATCAAGCGAGAATTTGGCTTTCCAGCACGTGGGGAACAGGAATATGTGTTTCATTTTCATTTCTGAGGTGTTTGTCAAAAGTCATGTTTTTTGGCTGTATTGAGTCCTAAGGCGAATGCTGTGTTAGACTTTGGGCTAGCTCTTCAGGGTAGGCTCGGAATCAAAATTCAAACGAGAATTCGGCTTTCCAGCACGTGGGGAACAGGAATATGTGTTTCTTTTTCATTTCTGAGGTGTTTGTCAAAAGTGATGTTTTTGGGCTGAATTGAGAACTAAGGCGAATTCCGTGTTAGACATTGGGCTTTCTCTTCAGGGAAAGGTCGGAATCAAAAATCAAGCAAGAATTCGGCTTTCCAGCCCGTGGGGAACAGGAATATGTGTTTCTTTTTCATTTCTGAGGTGTTTGTCAAAAGTGATGTTTTTGGACTGAATTGAATCCTAAGGCGAATGCTGTGTTAGACTTTCGGCTAGCTCTTCAGGGTAGGTTCGGAATCGAAAATCAAGCGAGAATTTGGCTTTCCAGCCCGTGGGGAACAGGAATATGTGTTTCTTTTTCATTTCTGAGGTGTTTGTCAAAAGTGATGTTTTTGGGCTGAATTGAGAAATATGGCGAATGCTGTGTTAGACCTTGGGCTAGCTCTTCAGGGAAAGGTCGGAATCAAAAATCAAGCGAGAATTCGGCTTTCCAGCCTGTGGGGAACAGGAATATGTGTTTCATTTTCATTTCTGAGGTGTTTGTCAAAAGTCATGTTTTTTGGCTGTATTGAATCCTAATGTGAATGCTGTGTTAGACTTTGGGCTAGCTCTTCAGGGTAGGCTCGGAATCAAAATTCAAGCGAGAATTCGGCTTTCCAGCCCGTGGGGAACAGGAATATGTGTTTCTTTTTCATTTCTGAGGTGTTTGTCAAAAGTGATGTTTTTGGGCTGAATTGAATCCTAAGGCGAATGCTGTGTTAGAGTTTGGGCTAGCTCTTCAGGGTAGGCTCGGAATCGAAAATCAAGCGAGAATTCGGCTTTCCAGCATGTGGGGAACAGGAATATGTGTTTCTTTTTCATTTCTGAGGTGTTTGTCAAAAGTGATGTTTTTGGGCTGAATTGAGAAATAAGGCGAATGCTGTGTTAGACCTTGGGCTTGCTCTTCAGGGTAGGCTCGGAATCAAAATTCAAGCGAGAATTCGGCTTTCCAGCCCGTGGGGAACAGGAATATGTGTTTCTTTTTCATTTCTGAGGTGTTTGTCAAAAGTCATGTTTTTTGGCTGTATTGAGTCCTAAGGCGAATGCTGTGTTAGACTTTGGGCTAGCTCTTCAGGGTAGGCTCGGAATCAAAATTCAAGCGAGAATTCGGCTTTCCAGCCCGTGGGGAACAGGAATATGTGTTTCTTTTTCATTTCTGAGGTGTTTGTCAAAAGTCATGTTTTTTCGCTGTATTGAGTCCTAAGGCGAATGCTGTGTTAGACTTTCGGCTAGCTCTTCAGGGTAGGCTCGGAATCGAAAATCAAGCGAGAATTTGGCTTTCCAGCACGTGGGGAACAGGAATATGTCTTTCTTTTTCATTTCTGAGGTGTTTGTCAAAAGTGATGTTTTTGGGCTGAATTGAATCCTAAGGCGAATGCTGTGTTAGACCTTGGGCTAGCTCTTCAGGGTAGGCTTGGAATCAAAATTCAAGCGAGAATTCGGCTTTCCAGCCCGTGGGGAACAGGAATATGTGTTTCTTTTTCATTTCTGAGGTGTTGGTCAAAAGTGATGTTTTTGGGCTGAATTGAGAAATAAGGCGAATGCTGTGTTAGACTTTGGGCTAGCTCTTCAGGTTGGCTCGGAATCGAAAATCAAGCGAGAATTCGGCTTTCCAGCACGTGGGGAACAGGAATATGTGTTTCTTTTTCATTTCTGAGGTGTTTGTCAAAGGTGATGTTTTTGGGCTGAATTGAGAACTAAGGCGAATTCCGTGTTAGACATTGGGCTTTCTCTTCAGGGAAAGCTCGGAATCAAAAATCAAGCGAGAATTCGGCTTTCCAGCCTGTGGGGAACAGGAATATGTGTTTCATTTTCATTTCTGAGGTGTTTGTCAAAAGTCATGTTTTTTGGCTGTATTGAGTCCTAAGGCGAATGCTGTGTTAGACTTTGGGCTAGCTCTTCAGGGTAGGCTCGGAATCAAAATTCAAGCGAGAATTCGGCTTTCCAGCACGTGGGGAACAGGAATATGTGTTTCTTTTTCATTTCTGAGGTGTTTGTCAAAAGTGATGTTTTTGGGCTGAATTGAGAAATAAGGCGAATGCTGTGTTGGACCTTGGGCTAGCTCTTCAGGGTAGGCTCGGAATCAAAATTCAAGCGAGAATTCGGCTTTCCAGCATGTGGGGAACAGGAATATGTGTTTCTTTTTCATTTCTGAGGTGTTTGTCAAAAGTGATGTTTTTGGGCTGAATTGAGAAATAAGGCGAATGCTGTGTTAGACCTTGGGCTTGCTCTTCAGGGTAGGCTCGGAATCAAAATTCAAGCGAGAATTCGGCTTTCCAGCCCGTGGGGAACAGGAATATGTGTTTCTTTTTCATTTCTGAGGTGTTTGTCAAAAGTCATGTTTTTTGGCTGTATTGAGTCCTAAGGCGAATGCTGTGTTAGACTTTGGGCTAGCTCTTCAGGGTAGGCTCGGAATCAAAATTCAAGCGAGAATTCGGCTTTCCAGCCCGTGGGGAACAGGAATATGTGTTTCTTTTTCATTTCTGAGGTGTTTGTCAAAAGTCATGTTTTTTCGCTGTATTGAGTCCTAAGGCGAATGCTGTGTTAGACTTTCGGCTAGCTCTTCAGGGTAGGCTCAGAATCGAAAATCAAGCGAGAATTTGGCTTTCCAGCACGTGGGGAACAGGAATATGTCTTTCTTTTTCATTTCTGAGGTGTTTGTCAAAAGTGATGTTTTTGGGCTGAATTGAATCCTAAGGCGAATGCTGTGTTAGACCTTGGGCTAGCTCTTCAGGGTAGGCTTGGAATCAAAATTCAAGCGAGAATTCGGCTTTCCAGCCCGTGGGGAACAGGAATATGTGTTTCTTTTTCATTTCTGAGGTGTTGGTCAAAAGTGATGTTTTTGGGCTGAATTGAGAAATAAGGCGAATGCTGTGTTAGACTTTGGGCTAGCTCTTCAGGTTGGCTCGGAATCGAAAATCAAGCGAGAATTCGGCTTTCCAGCACGTGGGGAACAGGAATATGTGTTTCTTTTTCATTTCTGAGGTGTTTGTCAAAGGTGATGTTTTTGGGCTGAATTGAGAACTAAGGCGAATTCCGTGTTAGACATTGGGCTTTCTCTTCAGGGAAAGCTCGGAATCAAAAATCAAGCGAGAATTCGGCTTTCCAGCCTGTGGGGAACAGGAATATGTGTTTCATTTTCATTTCTGAGGTGTTTGTCAAAAGTCATGTTTTTTGGCTGTATTGAGTCCTAAGGCGAATGCTGTGTTAGACTTTGGGCTAGCTCTTCAGGGTAGGCTCGGAATCAAAATTCAAGCGAGAATTCGGCTTTCCAGCACGTGGGGAACAGGAATATGTGTTTCTTTTTCATTTCTGAGGTGTTTGTCAAAAGTGATGTTTTTGGGCTGAATTGAGAAATAAGGCGAATGCTGTGTTGGACCTTGGGCTAGCTCTTCAGGGTAGGCTCGGAATCAAAATTCAAGCGAGAATTCGGCTTTCCAGCATGTGGGGAACAGGAATATGTGTTTCTTTTTCATTTCTGATGTGTTTGTCAAAAGTGATGTTTTTTGGCTGAATTGAGACCTAAGGCGAATTCCGTGTTAGACATTGGGCTAGCTCTTCAGCGAAAGGTCGGAATCGAAAATCAAGTGAGAATTCGGCTTTCCAGCCTGTGGGGAACAGGAATATGTGTTTCATTTTCATTTCTGAGGTGTTTGTCAAAAGTCATGTTTTTTGGCTGTATTGAGTCCTAAGGCGAATGCTGTGTTAGACTTTGGGCTAGCTCTTCAGGGTAGGCTCTGAATCGAAAATCAAGCGAGAATTCGGCTTTCCAGCATGTGGGGAACAGGAATATGTGTTTCTTTTTCATTTCTGAGGTGTTTGTCAAAAGTGATGTTTTTGGACAATTGAATCCTAAGGGGAATGCTGTGTTAGACTTTGGGCTAGCTCTTTAGGGTAGGCTCGGAATCGAAAATCAAGCGAGAATTCGGCTTTCCAGCATGTGGGGAAAAGGAATATGTGTTTCTTTTTCATTTCTGAGGTGTTTGTCAAAAGTGATGTTTTTGGGCTGAATTGAGAACTAAGGCGAATGCTGTGTTAGACTTTGGGCTAGCTCTTCAGGGTAGGCTCGGAATCAAAATTCAAGCGAGAATTCGGCTTTCCAGCACGTGGGGAACAGGAATATGTGTTTCTTTTTCATTTCTGAGGTGTTTGTCAAAAGTGATGTTTTTGGACTGAATTGAATCCTAAGGCGAATGCTGTGTTAGACTTTCGGCTAGCTCTTCAGGGTAGGCTCGGAATCGAAAATCAAGCGAGAATTTGGCTTTCCAGCCCGTGGGGAACAGGAATATGTGTTTCTTTTTCATTTCTGAGGTGTTTGTCAAAAGTGAGTTTTTTGGGCTGAATTGAGAAATAAGGCGAATGCTGTGTTAGACCTTGGGCTAGCTCTTCAGGGAAAGGTCGGAATCAAAAATCAAGCGAGAATTCGGCTTTCCAGACTGTGGGGAACAGGAATATGTGTTTCATTTTCATTTCTGAGGTGTTTGTCAAAAGTCATGTTTTTTGGCTGTATTGAGTCCTAAGGCGAATGCTGTGTTAGACTTTGGGCTAGCTCTTCAGGGTAGGCTTGGAATCGAAAATCAAGCGAGAATTCGGCTTTCCAGCCTGTGGGGAACAGGAATATGTGTTTCATTTTCATTTCTGAGGTGTTTGTCAAAAGTCATGTTTTTTGGCTGTATTGAGTCCTAAGGCGAATGCTGTGTTAGACTTTGGGCTAGCTCTTCAGGGAAAGGTCGGAATCAAAAATCAAGCGAGAATTCGGCTTTCCAGCCTGTGGGGAACAGGAATATGTGTTTCATTTTCATTTCTGAGGTGTTTGTCAAAAGTCATGTTTTTTGGCTGTATTGAGTCCTAAGGCGAATGCTGTGTTAGACTTTGGGCTAGCTCTTCAGGGTAGGCTCGGAATCAAAATTCAAGCGAGAATTCGGCTTTCCAGCCCGTGGGGAACAGGAATATGTGTTTCTTTTTCATTTCTGAGGTGTTTGTCAAAAGTGATGTTTTTGGGCTGAATTGAATCCTAAGGCGAATGCTGTGTTAGACTTTGGGCTAGCTCTTCAGGGTAGGCTCGGAATCGATAATCAAGCGAGAATTCGGCTTTCCAGCATGTGGGGAACAGGAATATGTGTTTCTTTTTCATTTCTGAGGTGTTTGTCAAAAGTGATGTTTTTGGACAATTGAATCCTAAGGCGAATGCTGTGTTAGACTTTGGGCTAGCTCTTCAGGGTAGGCTCGGAATCGAAAATCAAGCGAGAATTCGGCTTTCCAGCATGTGGGGAACAGGAATATGTGTTTCTTTTTCATTTCTGAGGTGTTTGTCAAAAGTCATGTTTTTTGGCTGTATTGAGTCCTAAGGCGAATGCTGTGTTAGACCTTCGGCTAGCTCTTCAGGGAAAGGTCGGAATCAAAAATCAAGCGAGAATTCGGCTTTCCAGCCCGTGGGGAACAGGAATATGTCTTTCTTTTTCATTTCTGAGGTGTTTGTCAAAAGTGATGTTTTTGGGCTGAATTGAATCCTAAGGCGAATGCTGTGTTAGACCTTGGGCTAGCTCTTCAGGGAAAGGTCGGAATCAAAAATCAAGCGAGAATTCGGCTTTCCAGCCCATGGGGAACAGGAATATGTGTTTCTTTTTCATTTCTGAGGTGTTTGTCAAAAGTCATGTTTTTGGGCTGAATTGAGAAATAAGGCGAATGCTGTGTTAGACCTTGGGCTAGCTCTTCAGGGTAGGCTCGGAATCAAAATTCAAGCGAGAATTCGGCTTTCCAGCATGTGGGGAACAGGAATATGTGTTTCTTTTTCATTTCTGAGGTGTTTGTCAAAAGTCATGTTTTTTGGCTGTATTGAGTCCTAAGACGAATGCTGTGTTAGACCTTCGGCTAGCTCTTCAGGGAAAGGTCGGAATCAAAAATCAAGCGAGAATTCGGCTTTCCAGCCCGTGGGGAACAGGAATATGTCTTTCTTTTTCATTTCTGAGGTGTTTGTCAAAAGTGATGTTTTTGGGCTGAATTGAATCCTAAGGCGAATGCTGTGTTAGACCTTGGGCTAGCTCTTCAGGGAAAGGTCGGAATCAAAAATCAAGCGAGAATTCGGCTTTCCAGCCCGTGGGGAACAGGAATATGTGTTTCTTTTTCATTTCTGAGGTGTTTGCCAAAAGTCATGTTTTTGGGCTGAATTGAGAAATAAGGCGAATGCTGTGTTAGACCTTGGGCTAGCTCTTCAGGGTAGGCTCGGAATCAAAATTCAAGCGAGAATTCGGCTTTCCAGCATGTGGGGAACAGGAATATGTGTTTCTTTTTCATTTCTGATGTGTTTGTCAAAAGTGATGTTTTTTGGCTGAATTGAGTACTAAGGCGAATTCCGTGTTAGACATTGGGCTAGCTCTTCAGGGAAAGGTCGGAATCAAAAATCAAGAGAGAATTCAGCTTTCCAGCCTGTGGGGAACAGGAATATGTGTTTCATTTTCATTTCTGAGGTGTTTGTCAAAAGTGATGTTTTTGGACTGAATTGAATCCTAAGGCGAATGCTGTGTTAGACTTTGGGCTAGCTCTTCAGGGTAGGCTCGGAATCGAAAATCAAGCGAGAATTCGGCTTTCCAGCCTGTGGGGAACAGGAATATGTGTTTCTTTTTCATTTCTGAGGTATTTGTCAAAAGTGATGTTTTTGGGCTGAATTGAGAAATAAGGCAAATGCTGGGTTAGACCTTGGGCTAGCTCTTCAGGGAAAGGTCGGAATCAAAAATCAAGCAAGAATTCAGCTTTCCAGCCTGTGGGGAACAGGAATATGTGTTTCATTTTCATTTCTGAGGTGTTTGTCAAAAGTCATGTTTTTTGGCTGTATTGAGTCCTAAGGCGAATTCCGTGTTAGACTTTGGGCTAGCTCTTCAGGGTAGGCTCGGAATCAAAATTCAAGCGAGAATTCGGCTTTCCAGCCCGTGGGGAACAGGAATATGTGTTTCTTTTTCATTTCTGAGGTGTTTGTCAAAAGTGATGTTTTTGGGCTGAATTGAATCCTAAGGAGAATGCTGTGTTAGACTTTGGGCTAGCTCTTCAGGGTAGGCTCGAAATCAAAAATCAAGCAAGAATTCAGCTTTCCAGCCTGTGGGGAACAGGAATATGTGTTTCATTTTCATTTCTGAGGTGTTTGTCAAAAGTCATGTTTTTTGGCTGTATTGAGTCCTAAGGCGAATTCCGTGTTAGACTTTGGGCTAGCTCTTCAGGGTAGGCTCGGAATCAAAATTCAAGCGAGAATTCGGCTTTCCAGCCCGTGGGGAACAGGAATATGTGTTTCTTTTTCATTTCTGAGGTGTTTGTCAAAAGTGATGTTTTTGGGCTGAATTGAATCCTAAGGAGAATGCTGTGTTAGACTTTGGGCTAGCTCTTCAGGGTAGGCTCGAAATCGAAAATCAAGCGAGAATTCGGCTTTCCAGCATGTGGGGAACAGGAATATGTGTTTCTTTTTCATTTCTGAGGTGTTTGTCAAAAGTGATGTTTTTGGACAATTGAATCCTAAGGCGAATGCTGTGTTAGACTTTGGGCTAGCTCTTCAGGGTAGGCTCGGAATCGAAAATCAAGCGAGAATTCGGCTTTCCAGCATGTGGGGAACAGGAATATGTGTTTCTTTTTCATTTCTGAGGTGTTTGTCAAAAGTGATGTTTTTGGACAATTGAATCCTAAGGCGAATGCTGTGTTAGACTTTGGGCTAGCTCTTCAGGGTAGGCTCGGAATCGAAAATCAAGCGAGAATTCGGCTTTCCAGCATGTGGGGAACAGGAATATGTGTTTCTTTTTCATTTCTGAGGTGTTTGTCAAAAGTCATGTTTTTTGGCTGTATTGAGTCCTAAGGCGAATGCTGTGTTAGACTTTCGGCTAGCTCTTCAGGGTAGGCTCGGAATCGAAAATCAAGCGAGAATTTGGCTTTCCAGCACGTGGGGAACAGGAATATGTCTTTCTTTTTCATTTCTGAGGTGTTTGTCAAAAGTGATGTTTTTGGGCTGAATTGAATCCTAAGGCGAATGCTGTGTTAGACCTTGGGCTAGCTCTTCAGGGAAAGGTCGGAATCAAAAATCAAGCGAGAATTCGGCTTTCCAGCCCGTGGGGAACAGGAATATGTGTTTCTTTTTCATTTCTGAGGTGTTTGTCAAAAGTCATGGTTTTGGGCTGAATTGAGAAATAAGGCGAATGCTGTGTTAGACCTTGGGCTAGCTCTTCAGGGTAGGCTCGGAATCAAAATTCAAGCGAGAATTCGGCTTTCCAGCATGTGGGGAACACAAATATGTGTTTCTTTTTCATTTCTGATGTGTTTGTCAAAAGTGATGTTTTTTGGCTGAATTGAGAACTAAGGCGAATTCCGTGTTAGACATTGGGCTAGCTCTTCAGGGAAAGGTCGGAATCAAAAATCAAGAGAGAATTCAGCTTTCCAGCCTGTGGGGAACAGGAATATGTGTTTCATTTTCATTTCTGAGGTGTTTGTCAAAAGTGATGTTTTTGGGCTGAATTGAATCCTAAGGCGAATGCTGTGTTAGACTTTGGGCTAGCTCTTCAGGGTAGGCTCGGAATCGAAAATCAAGCGAGAATTCGGCTTTCCAGCCTGTGGGGAACAGGAATATGTGTTTCATTTTCATTTCTGAGGTGTTTGTCAAAAGTGATGTTTTTGGGCTGAATTGAGAAATAAGGCGAATGCTGTTTTAGACCTTGGGCTAGCTCTTCAGGGAAAGGTCGGAATCAAAAATCAAGCGAGAATTCGGCTTTCCAGCCTGTGGGGAACAGGAATATGTGTTTCATTTTCATTTCTGAGGTGTTTGTCAAAAGTCATGTTTTTTGGCTGTATTGAGTCCTAAGGCGAATGCTGTGTTAGACTTTGGGCTAGCTCTTCAGGGTAGGCTCGGAATCAAAATTCAAGCGAGAATTCGGCTTTCCAGCCCGTGGGGAACAGGAATATGTGTTTCATTTTCATTTCTGAGGTGTTTGTCAAAAGTGATGTTTTTGGGCTGAATTGAATCCTAAGGAGAATGCTGTGTTAGACTTTGGGCTAGCTCTTCAGGGTAGGCTCGGAATCGAAAATCAAGCGAGAATTCGGCTTTCCAGCATGTGGGGAACAGGAATATGTGTTTCTTTTTCATTTCTGAGGTGTTTGTCAAAAGTGATGTTTTTGGACAATTGAATCCTAAGGCGAATGCTGTGTTAGAATTTGGGCTAGCTCTTCAGGGTAGGCTCGGAATCGAAAATCAAGCGAGAATTCGGCTTTCCAGCATGTGGGGAACAGGAATATGTGTTTCTTTTTCATTTCTGAGGTGTTTGTCAAAAGTCATGTTTTTTGGCTGTATTGAGTCCTAAGGCGAATGCTGTGTTAGACTTTCGGCTAGCTCTTCAGGGTAGGCTCGGAATCGAAAATCAAGCGAGAATTTGGCTTTCCAGCACATGGGGAACAGGAATATGTCTTTCTTTTTCATTTCTGAGGTGTTTGTCAAAAGTGATGTTTTTGGGCTGAATTGAATCCTAAGGCGAATGCTGTGTTAGACCTTGGGCTAGCTCTTCAGGGAAAGGTCGGAATCAAAAATCAAGCGAGAATTCGGCTTTCCAGCCCGTGGGGAACAGGAATATGTGTTTCTTTTTCATTTCTGAGGTGTTTGTCAAAAGTCATGTTTTTGGGCTGAATTGAGAAATAAGGCGAATGCTGTGTTAGACCTTGGGCTAGCTCTTCAGGGTAGGCTCGGAATCAAAATTCAAGCGAGAATTCGGCTTTCCAGCATGTGGGGAACAGGAATATGTGTTTCTTTTTCATTTCTGATGTGTTTGTCAAAAGTGATGTTTTTTGGCTGAATTGAGAACTAAGGCGAATTCCGTGTTAGACATTGGGCTAGCTCTTCAGGGAAAGGTCGGAATCAAAAATCAAGAGAGAATTCAGCTTTCCAGCCTGTGGGGAACAGGAATATGTGTTTCATTTTCATTTCTGATGTGTTTGTCAAAAGTCATGTTTTTTGGCTGTATTGAGTCCTAAGGCGAATGCTGTGTTAGACTTTGGGCTAGCTCTTCAGGGTAGGCTCGGAATCAAAATTCAAGCGAGAATTCGGCTTTCCAGCCCATGGGGAACAGGAATATGTGTTTCTTTTTCATTTCTGAGGTGTTTGTCAAAAGTGATGTTTTTGGGCTGAATTGAATCCTAAGGCGAATGCTGTGTTAGACTTTGGGCTAGCTCTTCAGGGTAGGCTCGGAATCGAAAATCAAGCGAGAATTCGGCTTTCCAGCATGTGGGGAACAGGAATATGTGTTTCTTTTTCATTTCTGAGGTGTTTGTCAAAAGTGATGTTTTTGGACAATTGAATCCTAAGGCGAATGCTGTGTTAGACATTGGGCTAGCTCTTTAGGGTAGGCTCGGAATCGAAAATCAAGCGAGAATTTGGCTTTCCAGCACGTGGGGAACAGGAATATTTCTTTCTTTTTCATTTCTGAGGTGTTTGTCAAAAGTGATGTTTTTGGGCTGAATTGAGAAATAAGGCGAATGCTGTGTTAGACCTTGGGCTAGCTCTTCAGGGTAGGCTCGGAATCAAAATTCAAGCGAGAATTCGGCTTTCCAGCCCGTGGGGAACAGGAATATGTGTTTCTTTTTCATTTCTGAGGTGTTTGTCAAAAGTCATGTTTTTTGGCTGTATTGAGTCCTAAGGTGAATGCTGTGTTAGACTTTGGGCTAGCTCTTCAGGGTAGGCTCGGAATCAAAATTCAAGCGAGAATTCGGCTTTCCAGCCCGTGGGGAACAGGAATATGTGTTTCTTTTTCATTTCTGAGGTGTTTGTCAAAAGTGATGTTTTTGGGCTGAATTGAATCCTAAGGCGAATGCTGTGTTAGACTTTGGGCTAGCTCTTCAGGGTAGGCTCGGAATCGAAAATCAAGCGAGAATTCAGCTTTCCAGCATGTGGGGAACAGGAATATGTCTTTCTTTTTCATTTCTGAGGTGTTTGTCAAAAGTGATGTTTTTGTGCTGAATTGAATCCTAAGGCGAATGCTGTGTTAGACATTGGGCTAGCTCTTCAGGGAAAGGTCGGAATCAAAAATCAAGAGAGAATTCAGCTTTCCAGCCTGTTGGGAACAGGAATATGTGTTTCTTTTTCATTTCTGAGGTGTTTGTCAAAAGTGATGTTTTTGGACAATTGAATCCTAAGGCGAATGCTGTGTTAGACATTGGGCTAGCTCTTTAGGGTAGGCTCGGAATCGAAAATCAAGCGAGAATTTGGCTTTCCAGCACGTGGGGAACAGGAATATTTCTTTCTTTTTCATTTCTGAGGTGTTTGTCAAAAGTGATGTTTTTGGGCTGAATTGAGAAATAAGGCGAATGCTGTGTTAGACCTTGGGCTAGCTCTTCAGGGTAGGCTCGGAATCAAAATTCAAGCGAGAATTCGGCTTTCCAGCCCATGGGGAACAGGAATATGTGTTTCTTTTTCATTTCTGAGGTGTTTGTCAAAAGTCATGTTTTTTGGCTGTATTGAGTCCTAAGGTGAATGCTGTGTTAGACTTTGGGCTAGCTCTTCAGGGTAGGCTCGGAATCAAAATTCAAGCGAGAATTCGGCTTTCCAGCCCGTGGGGAACAGGAATATGTGTTTCTTTTTCATTTCTGAGGTGTTTGTCAAAAGTGATGTTTTTGGGCTGAATTGAATCCTAAGGCGAATGCTGTGTTAGACTTTGGGCTAGCTCTTCAGGGTAGGCTCGGAATCGAAAATCAAGCGAGAATTCAGCTTTCCAGCATGTGGGGAACAGGAATATGTCTTTCTTTTTCATTTCTGAGGTGTTTGTCAAAAGTGATGTTTTTGGGCTGAATTGAATCCTAAGGCGAATGCTGTGTTAGACCTTGGGCTAGCTCTTCAGGGAAAGGTCGGAATCAAAAATCAAGCGAGAATTCGGCTTTCCAGCCCATGGGGAACAGGAATATGTGTTTCTTTTTCATTTCTGAGGTGTTTGTCAAAAGTGATGTTTTTGGGCTGAATTGAATCCTAAGGCGAATGCTGTGTTAGACTTTGGGCTAGCTCTTCAGGGTAGGCTCGGAATCGAAAATCAAGCGAGAATTCGGCTTTCCAGCATGTGGGGAACAGGAATTTGTGTTTCTTTTTCATTTCTGAGGTGTTTGTCAAAAGTGATGTTTTTGGACTGAATTGAATCCTAAGGTGAATGCTGTGTTAGACTTTCGGCTAGCTCTTCAGGGTAGGCTCGGAATCGAAAATCAAGCGAGAATTTGGCTTTCCAGCACGTGGGGAACAGGAATATGTCTTTCTTTTTCATTTCTGAGGTGTTTGTCAAAAGTGATGTTTTTGGGCTGAATTGAATCCTAAGGCGAATGCTGTGTTAGACCTTGGGCTAGCTCTTCAGGGAAAGTTCGGAATCAAAAATCAAGCGAGAATTTGGCTTTCCAGCCTGTGGGGAACAGGAATATGTGTTTCTTTTTCATTTCTGAGGTGTTTGTCAAAAGTGATGTTTTTGGGCTGAATTGAGAAATAAGGCGAATGCTGTGTTAGACCTTGGGCTAGCTCTTCAGGGTAGGCTCGGAATCAAAATTCAAGCGAGAATTCGGCTTTCCAGCATGTGGGGAACAGGAATATGTGTTTCTTTTTCATTTCTGATGTGTTTGTCAAAAGTGATGTTTTTTGGCTGAATTGAGAACTAAGGCGAATTCCGTGTTAGACATTGGGCTAGCTCTTCAGGGAAAGGTCGGAATCAAAAATCAAGAGAGAATTCAGCTTTCCAGCCTGTGGGGAACAGGAATATGTGTTTCATTTTCATTTCTGAGGTGTTTGTCAAAAGTGATGTTTTTTGGCTGAATTGAGAAATAAGGCGAATGCTGTGTTAGACCTTGGGCTACCTCTTCAAGGTAGGCTCGGAATCAAAATTCAAGCGAGAATTTGGCTTTCCAGCCTGTGGGGAACAGGAATATGTGTTTCTTTTTCATTTCTGATGTGTTTGTCAAAAGTGATGTTTTTTGGCTGAATTGAGAACTAAGGCGAATTCCGTGTTAGACATTGGGCTAGCTCTTCAGGGAAAGGTCGGAATCAAAAATCAAGAGAGAATTCAGCTTTCCAGCCTGTGGGGAACAGGAATATGTGTTTCATTTTCATTTCTGAGGTGTTTGTCAAAAGTGATGTTTTTGGACTGAATTGAATCCTAAGGCGAATGCTGTGTTAGACTTTGGGCTAGCTCTTCAGGGTAGGCTCGGAATCGAAAATCAAGCGAGAATTCGGCTTTCCAGCATGTGGGGAACAGGAATATGTGTTTCTTTTTCATTTCTGAGGTGTTTGTCAAAAGTGATGTTTTTGGACAATTGAATCCTAAGGGGAATGCTGTGTTAGACTTTGGGCTAGCTCTTTAGGGTAGGCTCGGAATCGAAAATCAAGCGAGAATTTGGCTTTCCAGCACGTGGGGAACAGGAATATTTCTTTCTTTTTCATTTCTGAGGTGTTTGTCAAAAGTGATGTTTTTGGGCTGAATTGAGAAATAAGGCGAATGCTGTGTTAGACCTTGGGCTAGCTCTTCAGGGTAGGCTCGGAATCAAAATTCAAGCGAGAATTCGGCTTTCCAGCCCGTGGGGAACAGGAATATGTGTTTCTTTTTCATTTCTGAGGTGTTTGTCAAAAGTCATGTTTTTTGGCTGTATTGCGTCCTAAGGCGAATGCTGTGTTAGACTTTGGGCTAGCTCTTCAGGGTAGGCTCGGAATCAAAATTCAAGCGAGAATTCGGCTTTCCAGCCCGTGGGGAACAGGAATATGTGTTTCTTTTTCATTTCTGAGATGTTTGTCAAAAGTGATGTTTTTGGACTGAATTGAATCCTAAGGCGAATGCTCTGTTAGACTTTGGGCTAGCTCTTCAGGGTAGGCTCGGAATCGAAAATCAAGCGAGAATTCGGCTTTCCAGCCTGTGGGGAACAGGAATATGTGTTTCATTTTCATTTCTGAGGTGTTTGTCAAAAGTCATGTTTTTTGGCTTTATTGAGTCCTAAGGCGAATGCTGTGTTAGACTTTGGGCTAGCTCTTCAGGGAAAGGTCGGAATCAAAAATCAAGCGAGAATTTGGCTTTCCAGCCTGTGGGGAACAGGAATATGTGTTTCATTTTCATTTCTGAGGTGTTTGTCAAAAGTCATGTTTTTTGGCTGTATTGAGTCCTAAGGCGAATGCTGTGTTAGACTTTCGGCTAGCTCTTCAGGGTAGGCTCGGAATCGAAAATCAAGCGAGAATTTGGCTTTCCAGCACGTGGGGAACAGGAATATGTCTTTCTTTTTCATTTCTGAGGTGTTTGTCAAAAGTGATGTTTTTGGGCTGAATTGAATCCTAAGGCGAATGCTGTGTTAGACCTTGGGCTAGCTCTTCAGGGTAGGCTCGGAATCAAAAATCAAGCGAGAATTCGGCTTTCCAGCCCGTGGGGAACAGGAATATGTGTTTCTTTTTCATTTCTGAGGTGTTTGTCAAAAGTCATGTTTTTGGGCTGAATTGAGAAATAAGGCGAATGCTGTGTTAGACCTTGGGCTAGCTCTTCAGGGTAGGCTCGGAATCAAAATTCAAGCGAGAATTCGGCTTTCCAGCATGTGGGGAACAGGAATATGTGTTTCTTTTTCATTTCTGATGTGTTTGTCAAAAGTGATGTTTTTTGGCTGAATTGAGAACTAAGGCGAATTCCGTGTTAGACATTGGGCTAGCTCTTCAGGGAAAGGTCGGAATCAAAAATCAAGAGAGAATTCAGCTTTCCAGCCTGTGGGGAAGAGGAATATGTGTTTCAATTTTCATTTCTGAGGTGTTTGTCAAAAGTGATGTTTTTGGACTGAATTGAATCCTAAGGCGAATGCTGTGTTAGACTTTGGGCTAGCTCTTCAGGGTAGGCTCGGAATCGAAAATCAAGCGAGAATTCGGCTTTCCAGCCTGTGGGGAACAGGAATATGTGTTTCATTTTCATTTCTGAGGTGTTTGTCAAAAGTCATGTTTTTTGGCTGTATTGAGTCCTAAGGCGAATGCTGTGTTAGACTTTGGGCTAGCTCTTCAGGGTAGGCTCGGAATCGAAAATCAAGCGAGAATTCGGCTTTCCAGCACGTGGGGAACAGGAATATGTGTTTCTTTTTCATTTCTGAGGTGTTTGTCAAAAGTGATGTTTTTGGCCTGAATTGAGAACTAAGGCGAATTCCGTGTTAGACATTGGGCTTTCTCTTCAGGGAAAGCTCGGAATCAAAAATCAGGCGAGAATTCGGCTTCCCAGCCTGTGGGGAACAGGAATATGTGTTTCTTTTTCATTTCTGAGGTGTTTGTCAAAAGTGATGTTTTTGGACTGAATTTAATCCTAAGGCGAATGCTGTGTTAGACTTTCGGCTAGCTCTTCAGGGTAGGTTCGGAATCGAAAATCAAGCGAGAATTTGGCTTTCCAGCCCGTGGGGAACAGGAATATGTGTTTCTTTTTCATTTCTGAGGTGTTTGTCAAAAGTGATGTTTTTGGGCTGAATTGAGAAATATGGCGAATGCTGTGTTAGACCTTGGGCTAGCTCTTCAGGGAAAGGTCGGAATCAAAAATCAAGCGAGAATTCGGCTTTCCAGCCTGTGGGGAACAGGAATATATGTTTCATTTTCATTTCTGAGGTGTTTGTCAAAAGTCATGTTTTTTGGCTGTATTGAGTCCTAAGGCGAATGCTGTGTTAGACTTTGGGCTAGCTCTTCAGGGTAGGCTCGGAATCAAAATTCAAGCGAGAATTCGGCTTTCCAGCCCGTGGGGAACAGGAATATGTGTTTCTTTTTCATTTCTGAGGTGTTTGTCAAAAGTGATGTTTTTGGACTGAATTGAATCCTAAGGCGAATGCTCTGTTAGACTTTGGGCTAGCTCTTCAGGGTAGGCTCGGAATCGAAAATCAAGCGAGAATTCGGCTTTCCAGCCTGTGGGGAACAGGAATATGTGTTTCATTTTCATTTCTGAGGTGTTTGTCAAAAGTCATGTTTTTTGGCTGTATTGAGTCCTAAGGCGAATGCTGTGTTAGACTTTGGGCTAGCTCTTCAGGGAAAGGTCGGAATCAAAAATCAAGCGAGAATTCGGCTTTCCAGCCTGTGGGGAACAGGAATATGTGTTTCATTTTCATTTCTGAGGTGTTTGTCAAAAGTGATGTTTTTGGGCTGAATTGAATCCTAAGGCGAATGCTGTGTTAGAACTTGGGCTAGCTCTTCAGGGTAGGCTCGGAATCAAAAATCAAGCGAGAATTCGGCTTTCCA
Source organism: Diadophis punctatus similis (assembly GCA_023053685.1). NCBI lineage: Eukaryota > Metazoa > Chordata > Lepidosauria > Squamata > Dipsadidae > Diadophis > Diadophis punctatus. The sequence continues at coordinate 125,018 of JALIGW010000235.1, read as the reverse complement.
GCCTGTGGGGAACAGGAATATGTGTTTCTTTTTCATTTCTGAGGTGTTTGTCAAAAGTCATGTTTTTGGGCTGAATTGAGAAATAAGGCGAATGCTGTGTTAGACCTTGGGCTAGCTCTTCAGGGTAGGCTCGGAATCAAAATTCAAGCGAGAATTCGGCTTTCCAGCATGTGGGGAACAGGAATATGTGTTTCTTTTTCATTTCTGATGTGTTTGTCAAAAGTGATGTTTTTTGGCTGAATTGAGAACTAAGGCGAATTCCGTGTTAGACATTGGGCTAGCTCTTCAGGGAAAGGTCGGAATCAAAAATCAAGAGAGAATTCAGCTTTCCAGCCTGTGGGGAACAGGAATATGTGTTTCATTTTCATTTCTGAGGTGTTTGTCAAAAGTGATGTTTTTGGACTGAATTGAATCATAAGGCGAATGCTGTGTTAGACTTTGGGCTAGCTCTTCAGGGTAGGCTCGGAATCGAAAATCAAGCGAGAATTTGGCTTTCCAGCCTGTGGGGAACAGGAATATGTGTTTCATTTTCATTTCTGAGGTGTTTGTCAAAAGTCATGTTTTTTGGCTGTATTGAGTCCTAAGGCGAATGCTGTGTTAAACTTTGGGCTAGCTCTTCAGGGAAGGGTCGGAATCAAAAATCAAGCGAGAATTCGGCTTTCCAGCCTGTGGGGAACAGGAATATGTGTTTCATTTTCATTTCTGAGGTGTTTGTCAAAAGTCATGTTTTTTGGCTGTATTGAGTCCTAAGGCGAATGCTGTGTTAGACTTTGGGCTAGATCTTCAGGTAGGCTCGGAATCGAAATTCAAGCGAGAATTCGGCTTTCCAGCACGTGGGGAACAGGAATATGTGTTTCTTTTTCATTTCTGAGGTGTTTGTCAAAAGTGATGTTTTTGGACTGAATTGAATCCTAAGGCGAATGCTGTGTTAGACTTTCGGCTAGCTCTTCAGGGTAGGTTCGGAATCGAAAATCAAGCGAGAATTTGGCTTTCCAGCCCGTGGGGAACAGGAATATGTGTTTCTTTTTCATTTCTGAGGTGTTTGTCAAAAGTGATGTTTTTGGGCTGAATTGAGAAATATGGCGAATGCTGTGTTAGACCTTGGGCTAGCTCTTCAGGGAAAGGTCGGAATCAAAAATCAAGCGAGAATTCGGCTTTCCAGCCTGTGGGGAACAGGAATATATGTTTCATTTTCATTTCTGAGGTGTTTGTCAAAAGTCATGTTTTTTGGCTGTATTGAGTCCTAAGGCGAATGCTGTGTTAGACTTTGGGCTAGCTCTTCAGGGTAGGCTCGGAATCAAAATTCAAGCGAGAATTCGGCTTTCCAGCCCGTGGGGAACAGGAATATGTGTTTCTTTTTCATTTCTGAGGTGTTTGTCAAAAGTGATGTTTTTGGGCTGAATTGAATCCTAAGGCGAATGCTGTGTTAGAATTTGGGCTAGCTCTTCAGGGTAGGCTCGGAATCGAAAATCAAGCGGGAATTCGGCTTTCCAGCATGTGGGGAACAGGAATATGTGTTTCTTTTTCATTTCTGAGGTGTTTGTCAAAAGTGATGTTTTTGGACAATTGAATCCTAAGGGGAATGCTGTGTTAGACTTTGGGCTAGCTCTTTAGGGTAGGCTCGGAATCGAAAATCAAGCGAGAATTTGGCTTTCCAGCACGTGGGGAACAGGAATATTTCTTTCTTTTTCATTTCTGAGGTGTTTGTCAAAAGTGATGTTTTTGGGCTGAATTGAGAAATAAGGCGAATGCTGTGTTAGACCTTGGGCTAGCTCTTCAGGGTAGGCTCGGAATCAAAATTCAAGCGAGAATTCGGCTTTCCAGCCCGTGGGGAACAGGAATATGTGTTTCTTTTTCATTTCTGAGGTGTTTGTCAAAAGTCATGTTTTTTAGCTGTATTGAGTCCTAAGGCGAATGCTGTGTTAGACTTTCGGCTAGCTCTTCAGGGTAGGCTCGGAATCAAAATTCAAGCGAGAATTCGGCTTTCCAGCCCATGGGGAACAGGAATATGTGTTTCTTTTTCATTTCTGAGGTGTTTGTCAAAAGTGATGTTTTTGGACTGAATTGAATCCTAAGGCGAATGCTCTGTTAGACTTTGGGCTAGCTCTTCAGGGTAGGCTCGGAATCGAAAATCAAGCGAGAATTCGGCTTTCCAGCCTGTGGGGAACAGGAATATGTGTTTCATTTTCATTTCTGAGGTGTTTGTCAAAAGTCATGTTTTTTGGCTGTATTGAGTCCTAAGGCGAATGCTGTGTTAGACTTTGGGCTAGCTCTTCAGGGAAAGGTCGGAATCAAAAATCAAGCGAGAATTCGGCTTTCCAGCCTGTGGGGAACAGGAATATGTGTTTCATTTTCATTTCTGAGGTGTTTGTCAAAAGTCATGTTTTTTGGCTGTATTGAGTCCTAAGGCGAATGCTGTGTTAGACTTTCGGCTAGCTCTTCAGGGTAGGCTCGGAATCGAAAATCAAGCGAGAATTTGGCTTTCCAGCACGTGGGGAACAGGAATATGTCTTTCTTTTTCATTTCTGAGGTGTTTGTCAAAAGTGATGTTTTTGGGCTGAATTGAGAACTAAGGCGAATTCCGTGTTAGACATTGGGCTTTCTCTTCAGGGAAAGCTCGGAATCAAAAATCAAGTGAAAATTCGGCTTTCCAGCCTGTGGGGAACAGGAATATGTGTTTCATTTTCATTTCTGAGGTATTTGTCAAAAGTCATGTTTTTTGGCTGTATTGAGTCCTAAGGCGAATGCTGTGTTAGACTTTGGGCTAGCTCTTCAGGGTAGGCTCGGAATCAAAATTCAAACGAGAATTCGGCTTTCCAGCACGTGGGGAACAGGAATATGTGTTTCTTTTTCATTTCTGAGGTGTTTGTCAAAAGTGATGTTTTTGGGCTGAATTGAGAACTAAGGCGAATTCCGTGTTAGACATTGGGCTTTCTCTTCAGGGAAAGCTCGGAATCAAAAATCAAGGGAGAATTCAGCTTTCCAGCCTGTGGGGAACAGGAATATGTGTTTCATTTTCATTTCTGAGGTGTTTGTCAAAAGTCATGTTTTTTGGCTGTATTGAGTCCTAAGGCGAATGCTGTGTTTGACTTTGGGCTAGCTCTTCAGGGTAGGCTCGGAATCAAAATTCAAGCGAGAATTCGGCTTTCCAGCCCGTGGGGAACAGGAATATGTGTTTCTTTTTCATTTCTGAGGTGTTTGTCAAAAGTGATGTTTTTGGGCTGAATTGAGAACTAAGGCGAATTCCGTGTTAGACATTGGGCTTTCTCTTCAGGGAAAGCTCGGAATCAAAAATCAAGGGAGAATTCAGCTTTCCAGCCTGTGGGGAACAGGAATATGTGTTTCATTTTCATTTCTGAGGTGTTTGTCAAAAGTCATGTTTTTTGGCTGTATTGAGTCCTAAGGCGAATGCTGTGTTAGACTTTGGGCTAGCTCTTCAGGGTAGGCTCGGAATCAAAATTCAAACGAGAATTCGGCTTTCCAGCACGTGGGGAACAGGAATATGTGTTTCTTTTTCATTTCTGAGGTGTTTGTCAAAAGTGATGTTTTTGGGCTGAATTGAGAACTAAGGCGAATTCCGTGTTAGACATTGGGCTTTCTCTTCAGGGAAAGCTCGGAATCAAAAATCAAGGGAGAATTCAGCTTTCCAGCCTGTGGGGAACAGGAATATGTGTTTCATTTTCATTTCTGAGGTGTTTGTCAAAAGTCATGTTTTTTGGCTGTATTGAGTCCTAAGGCGAATGCTGTGTTAGACTTTGGGCTAGCTCTTCAGGGTAGGCTCGGAATCAAAATTCAAACGAGAATTCGGCTTTCCAGCACGTGGGGAACAGGAATATGTGTTTCTTTTTCATTTCTGAGGTGTTTGTCAAAAGTGATGTTTTTGGGCTGAATTGAGAAATAAGGCGAATGCTGTGTTAGACCTTGGGCTAGCTCTTCAGGGAAAGGTCGGAATCAAAAATCAAGCGAGAATTCGGCTTTCCAGCCCGTGGGGAACAGGAATATGTGTTTCTTTTTCATTTCTGAGGTGTTTGTCAAAAGTGATGTTTTTGGACTGAATTGAATCCTAAGGCGAATGCTGTGTTAGACTTTCGGCTAGCTCTTCAGGGTAGGTTCGGAATCGAAAATCAAGCGAGAATTTGGCTTTCCAGCCCGTGGGGAACAGGAATATGTGTTTCTTTTTCATTTCTAAGGTGTTTGTCAAAAGTGATGTTTTTGGGCTGAATTGAGAAATATGGCGAATGCTGTGTTAGACCTTGGGCTAGCTCTTCAGGGAAAGGTCGGAATCAAAAATCAAGCGAGAATTCGGCTTTCCAGCCTGTGGGGAACAGGAATATGTGTTTCATTTTCATTTCTGAGGTGTTTGTCAAAAGTCATGTTTTTTGGCTGTATTGAGTCCTAAGGCGAATGCTGTGTTAGACTTTGGGCTAGCTCTTCAGGGTAGGCTCGGAATCAAAATTCAAGCGAGAATTCGGCTTTCCAGCCCGTGGGGAACAGGAATATGTGTTTCTTTTTCATTTCTGAGGTGTTTGTCAAAAGTGATGTTTTTGGGCTGAATTGAATCCTAAGGCGAATGCTGTGTTACAGTTTGGGCTAGCTCTTCAGGGTAGGCTCGGAATCGAAAATCAAGCGAGAATTCGGCTTTCCAGCATGTGGGGAACAGGAATATGTGTTTCTTTTTCATTTCTGAGGTGTTTGTCAAAAGTGATGTTTTTGGGCTGAATTGAGAAATATGGCGAATGCTGTGTTAGACCTTGGGTAGCTCTTCAGGGTAGGCTCGGAATCAAAATTCAAACGAGAATTCGGCTTTCCAGCACGTGGGGAACAGGAATATGTGTTTCTTTTTCATTTCTGAGGTGTTTGTCAAAAGTGATGTTTTTGGGCTGAATTGAGAACTAAGGCGAATTCCGTGTTAGACATTGGGCTTTCTCTTCAGGGAAAGCTCGGAATCAAAAATCAAGGGAGAATTCAGCTTTCCAGCCTGTGGGGAACAGGAATATGTGTTTCATTTTCATTTCTGAGGTGTTTGTCAAAAGTCATGTTTTTTGGCTGTATTGAGTCCTAAGGCGAATGCTGTGTTTGACTTTGGGCTAGCTCTTCAGGGTAGGCTCGGAATCAAAATTCAAGCGAGAATTCGGCTTTCCAGCCCGTGGGGAACAGGAATATGAGTTTCTTTTTCATTTCTGAGGTGTTTGTCAAAAGTGATGTTTTTGGGCTGAATTGAGAACTAAGGCGAATTCCGTGTTAGACATTGGGCTAGCTCTTCAGGGAAAGGTCGGAATCAAAAATCAAGCGAGAATTCGGCTTTCCAGCCTGTGGGGAACAGGAATATGTGTTTCATTTTCATTTCTGAGGTGTTTGTCAAAAGTCATGTTTTTTGGCTGTATTGAGTCCTAAGGCGAATGCTGTGTTAGACTTTGGGCTAGCTCTTCAGGGTAGGCTCGGAATCAAAATTCAAACGAGAATTCGGCTTTCCAGCACGTGGGGAACAGGAATATGTGTTTCTTTTTCATTTCTGAGGTGTTTGTCAAAAGTGATGTTTTTGGGCTGAATTGAGAAATAAGGCGAATGCTGTGTTAGACCTTGGGCTAGCTCTTCAGGGAAAGGTCGGAATCAAAAATCAAGCGAGAATTCGGCTTTCCAGCCCGTGGGGAACAGGAATATGTGTTTCTTTTTCATTTCTGAGGTGTTTGTCAAAAGTGATGTTTTTGGACTGAATTGAATCCTAAGGCGAATGCTGTGTTAGACTTTCGGCTAGCTCTTCAGGGTAGGTTCGGAATCGAAAATCAAGCGAGAATTTGGCTTTCCAGCCCGTGGGGAACAGAAATATGTGTTTCTTTTTCATTTCTAAGGTGTTTGTCAAAAGTGATGTTTTTGGGCTGAATTGAGAAATATGGCGAATGCTGTGTTAGACCTTGGGCTAGCTCTTCAGGGAAAGGTCGGAATCAAAAATCAAGCGAGAATTCGGCTTTCCAGCCTGTGGGGAACAGGAATATGTGTTTCATTTTCATTTCTGAGGTGTTTGTCAAAAGTCATGTTTTTTGGCTGTATTGAGTCCTAAGGCGAATGCTGTGTTAGACTTTGGGCTAGCTCTTCAGGGTAGGCTCGGAATCAAAATTCAAGCGAGAATTCGGCTTTCCAGCCCGTGGGGAACAGGAATATGTGTTTCTTTTTCATTTCTGAGGTGTTTGTCAAAAGTGATGTTTTTGGGCTGAATTGAATCCTAAGGCGAATGCTGTGTTAGAGTTTGGGCTAGCTCTTCAGGGTAGGCTCGGAATCGAAAATCAAGCGAGAATTCGGCTTTCCAGCATGTGGGGAACAGGAATATGTGTTTCTTTTTCATTTCTGAGGTGTTTGTCAAAAGTGATGTTTTTGGGCTGAATTGAGAAATAAGGCGAATGCTGTGTTAGACCTTGGGCTAGCTCTTCAGGGTAGGCTCGGAATCAAAATTCAAGCGAGAATTCGGCTTTCCAGCCCGTGGGGAACAGGAATATGTGTTTCTTTTTCATTTCTGAGGTGTTTGTCAAAAGTCATGTTTTTTGGCTGTATTGAGTCCTAAGGCGAATGCTGTGTTAGACTTTGGGCTAGCTCTTCAGGGTAGGCTCGGAATCAAAATTCAAGCGAGAATTCGGCTTTCCAGCCTGTGGGGAACAGGAATATGTGTTTCATTTTCATTTCTGAGGTGTTTGTCAAAAGTCATGTTTTTTGGCTGTATTGAGTCCTAAGGCGAATGCTGTGTTAGACTTTGGGCTAGCTCTTCAGGGTAGGCTCGGAATCGAAAATCAAGCGAGAATTCGGCTTTCCAGCCTGTGGGGAACAGGAATATGTGTTTCATTTTCATTTCTGAGGTGTTTGTCAAAAGTCATGTTTTTTGGCTGTATTGAGTCCTAAGGCGAATGCTGTGTTAGACTTTGGGCTAGCTCTTCAGGGAAAGGTCGGAATCAAAAATCAAGCGAGAATTCGGCTTTCCAGCCTGTGGGCAACAGGAATATGTGTTTCATTTTCATTTCTGAGGTGTTTGTCAAAAGTGATGTTTTTGGACTGAATTGAATCCTAAGGCGAATGCTGTGTTAGACTTTGGGCTAGCTCTTCAGGGTAGGCTCGGAATCGAAAATCAAGCGAGAATTCGGCTTTCCAGCCTGTGGGGAACAGGAATATGTGTTTCATTTTCATTTCTGAGGTGTTTGTCAAAAGTCATGTTTTTTGGCTGTATTGAGTCCTAAGGCGAATGCTGTGTTAGACTTTGGGCTAGCTCTTCAGGGAAAGGTCGGAATCAAAAATCAAGCGAGAATTCGGCTTTCCAGCCTGTGGGGAACAGGAATATGTGTTTCATTTTCATTTCTGAGGTGTTTGTCAAAAGTCATGTTTTTTGGCTGTATTGAGTCCTAAGGCGAATGCTGTGTTAGACTTTGGGCTAGCTCTTCAGGGAAGGTCGGAATCAAAATTCAAGCGAGAATTCGGCTTTCCAGCCTGTGGGGAACAGGAATATGTGTTTCATTTTCATTTCTGAGGTGTTTGTCAAAAGTCATGTTTTTTGGCTGTATTGAGTCCTAAGGCGAATGCTGTGTTAGACTTTGGGCTAGCTCTTCAGGGTAGGCTCGGAATCGAAAATCAAGCGAGAATTCGGCTTTCCAGCCTGTGGGGAACAGGAATATGTGTTTCATTTTCATTTCTGAGGTGTTTGTCAAAAGTCATGTTTTTTGGCTGTATTGAGTCCTAAGGCGAATGCTGTGTTAGACTTTGGGCTAGCTCTTCAGGGGAAAGGTCGGAATCAAAAATCAAGCGAGAATTCGGCTTTCCAGCCTGTGGGGAACAGGAATATGTGTTTCATTTTCATTTCTGAGGTGTTTGTCAAAAGTCATGTTTTTTGGCTGTATTGAGTCCTAAGGCGAATGCTGTGTTAGACTTTGGGCTAGCTCTTCAGGGTAGGCTCGGAATCGAAAATCAAGCGAGAATTCGGCTTTCCAGCCTGTGGGGAACAGGAATATGTGTTTCATTTTCATTTCTGAGGTGTTTGTCAAAAGTCATGTTTTTTGGCTGTATTGAGTCCTAAGGCGAATCTGTGTTAGACTTTGGGCTAGCTCTTCAGGGAAAGGTCGGAATCAAAAATCAAGCGAGAATTCGGCTTTCCAGCCTGTGGGCAACAGGAATATGTGTTTCATTTTCATTTCTGAGGTGTTTGTCAAAAGTGATGTTTTTGGACTGAATTGAATCCTAAGGCGAATGCTGTGTTAGACTTTGGGCTAGCTCTTCAGGGTAGGCTCGGAATCGAAAATCAAGCGAGAATTCGGCTTTCCAGCCTGTGGGGAACAGGAATATGTGTTTCATTTTCATTTCTGAGGTGTTTGTCAAAAGTCATGTTTTTTGGCTGTATTGAGTCCTAAGGCGAATGCTGTGTTAGACTTTGGGCTAGCTCTTCAGGGAAAGGTCGGAATCAAAAATCAAGCGAGAATTTGGCTTTCCAGCCCGTGGGGAACAGGAATATGTGTTTCTTTTTCATTTCTAAGGTGTTTGTCAAAAGTGATGTTTTTGGGCTGAATTGAGAAATATGGCGAATGCTGTGTTAGACCTTGGGCTAGCTCTTCAGGGAAAGGTCGGAATCAAAAATCAAGCGAGAATTCGGCTTTCCAGCCTGTGGGGAACAGGAATATGTGTTTCATTTTCATTTCTGAGGTGTTTGTCAAAAGTCATGTTTTTTGGCTGTATTGAGTCCTAAGGCGAATGCTGTGTTAGACTTTGGGCTAGCTCTTCAGGGTAGGCTCGGAATCAAAATTCAAGCGAGAATTCGGCTTTCCAGCCCGTGGGGACAGGAATATGTGTTTCTTTTTCATTTCTGAGGTGTTTGTCAAAAGTGATGTTTTTGGGCTGAATTGAATCCTAAGGCGAATGCTGTGTTAGAGTTTGGGCTAGCTCTTCAGGGTAGGCTCGGATCGAAAATCACGCGAGAATTCGGCTTTCCAGCATGTGGGGAACAGGAATATGTGTTTCTTTTTCATTTCTGAGGTGTTTGTCAAAAGTGATGTTTTTTGGGCTGAATTGAGAAATAAGGCGAATGCTGTGTTAGACCTTGGGCTAGCTCTTCAGGGTAGGCTCGGAATCAAAATTCAAGCGAGAATTCGGCTTTCCAGCCCGTGGGGAACAGGAATATGTGTTTTCTTTTTCATTTCTGAGGTGTTTGTCAAAAGTCATGTTTTTTGGCTGTATTGAGTCCTAAGGCGAATGCTGTGTTAGACTTTGGGCTAGCTCTTCAGGGTAGGCTCGGAATCAAAATTCAGCGAGAATTCGGCTTCCAGCCTGTGGGGAACAGGAATATGTGTTTCTTTTTCATTTCTGAGGTGTTTGTCAAAAGTGATGTTTTTGGACTGAATTGAATCCTAAGGCGAATGCTGTGTTAGACTTTGGGCTAGCTCTTCAGGGTAGGCTCGGAATCGGAAAATCAAGCGAGAATTCGGCTTTCCAGCCTGTGGGGAACAGGAATATGTGTTTCATTTTCATTTCTGAGGTGTTTGTCAAAAGTCATGTTTTTTGGCTGTATTGAGTCCTAAGGCGAATGCTGTGTTAGACTTTGGGCTAGCTCTTCAGGGAAAGGTCGGAATCAAAAATCAAGCGAGAATTCGGCTTTCCAGCCTGTGGGGAACAGGAATATGTGTTTCATTTTCATTTCTGAGGTGTTTGTCAAAAGTGATGTTTTTCGACTGAATTGAATCCTAAGGCGAATGCTGTGTTAGACTTTGGGCTAGCTCTTCAGGGTAGGCTCGGAATCGAAAATCAAGCGAGAATTTGGCTTTCCAGCCTGTGGGGAACAGGAATATGTGTTTCATTTTCATTTCTGAGGTGTTTGTCAAAAGTCATGTTTTTTGGCTGTATTGAGTCCTAGAGGCGAATGCTGTGTTAGACTTTGGGCTAGCTCTTCAGGGAAAGGTCGGAATCAAAAATCAAGCGAGAATTCGGCTTTCCAGCCTGTGGGGAACAGGAATATGTGTTTCATTTTCATTTCTGAGGTGTTTGTCAAAAGTCATGTTTTTTGGCTGTATTGAGTCCTAAGGCGAATGCTGTGTTAGACTTTGGGCTAGCTCTTCAGGGTAGGCTCGGAATCGAAAATCAGCGAGAATTCGGCTTTCCAGCCTGTGGGGAACAGGAATATGTGTTTCATTTTCATTTCTGAGGTGTTTGTCAAAAGTCATGTTTTTTGCTGTATTGAGTCCTAAGGCGAATGCTGTGTTAGACTTTGGGCTAGCTCTTCAGGGAAAGGTCGGAATCAAAAATCAAGCGAGAATTCGGCTTTCCAGCCTGTGGGGAACAGGAATATGTGTTTCATTTTCATTTCTGAGGTGTTTGTCAAAAGTCATGTTTTTTGGCTGTATTGAGTCCTAAGGCGAATGCTGTGTTAGACTTTGGGCTAGCTCTTCAGGGTAGGCTCGAATCGAAAATCAAGCGAGAATTCGGCTTTCCAGCCTGTGGGGAACAGGAATATGTGTTTCATTTTCATTTCTGAGGTGTTTGTCAAAAGTCATGTTTTTTGGCTGTATTGAGTCCTAAGGCGAATGCTGTGTTAGACTTTGGGCTAGCTCTTCAGGGAAAGGTCGGAATCAAAAATCAAGCGAGAATTCGGCTTTCCAGCCTGTGGGCAACAGGAATATGTGTTTCATTTTCATTTCTGAGGTGTTTGTCAAAAGTGATGTTTTTGGACTGAATTGAATCCTAAGGCGAATGCTGTGTTAGACTTTGGGCTAGCTCTTCAGGGTAGGCTCGGAAATCGAAAATCAAGCGAGAATTCGGCTTTCCAGCCTGTGGGAACAGGAATATGTGTTTCATTTTCATTTCTGAGGTGTTTGTCAAAAGTCATGTTTTTTGGCTGTATTGAGTCCTAAGGCGAATGCTGTGTTAGACTTTGGGCTAGCTCTTCAGGGAAAGGTCGGAATCAAAAATCAAGCGAGAATTTGGCTTTCCAGCCCGTGGGGAACAGGAATATGTGTTTCTTTTTCATTTCTAAGGTGTTTGTCAAAAGTGATGTTTTTGGGCTGAATTGAGAAATATGGCGAATGCTGTGTTAGACCTTGGGCTAGCTCTTCAGGGAAAGGTCGGAATCAAAAATCAAGCGAGAATTCGGCTTTCCAGCCTGTGGGGAACAGGAATATGTGTTTCATTTTCATTTCTGAGGTGTTTGTCAAAAGTCATGTTTTTTGGCTGTATTGAGTCCTAAGGCGAATGTTGTGTTAGACTTTGGGCTAGCTCTTCAGGGTAGGCTCGGAATCAAAATTCAAGCGAGAATTCGGCTTTCCAGCCCGTGGGGAACAGGAATATGTGTTTCTTTTTCATTTCTGAGGTGTTTGTCAAAAGTGATGTTTTGGGCTGAATTGAATCCTAAGGCGAATGCTGTGTTAGAGTTTGGGCTAGCTCTTCAGGGTAGGCTCGGAATCGAAAATCAAGCGAGAATTCGGCTTTCCAGCATGTGGGGAACAGGAATATGTGTTTCTTTTTCATTTCTGAGGTGTTTGTCAAAAGTGATGTTTTTGGGCTGAATTGAGAAATAGGCGAATGCTGTGTAGACCTTGGGCTAGCTCTTCAGGGTAGGCTCGGAATCAAAATTCAAGCGAGAATTCGGCTTTCCAGCCCGTGGGGAACAGGAATATGTGTTTCTTTTTCATTTCTGAGGTGTTTGTCAAAAGTCATGTTTTTTGGCTGTATTGAGTCCTAAGGCGAATGCTGTGTTAGACTTTGGGCTAGCTCTTCAGGGTAGGCTCGGAATCAAAATTCAAGCGAGAATTCGGCTTTCCAGCCTGTGGGGAACAGGAATATGTGTTTCTTTTTCATTTCTGAGGTGTTTGTCAAAAGTGATGTTTTTGGACTGAATTGAATCCTAAGGCGAATGCTGTGTTAGACTTTGGGCTAGCTCTTCAGGGTAGGCTCGGAATCGAAAATCAAGCGAGAATTCGGCTTTCCAGCCTGTGGGGAACAGGAATATGTGTTTCATTTTCATTTCTGAGGTGTTTGTCAAAAGTCATGTTTTTTGGCTGTATTGAGTCCTAAGGCGAATGCTGTGTTAGACTTTGGGCTAGCTCTTCAGGGAAAGGTCGGAATCAAAAATCAAGCGAGAATTCGGCTTTCCAGCCTGTGGGGAACAGGAATATGTGTTTCATTTTCATTTCTGAGGTGTTTGTCAAAAGTGATGTTTTTCGACTGAATTGAATCCTAAGGCGAATGCTGTGTTAGACTTTGGGCTAGCTCTTCAGGGTAGGCTCGGAATCGAAAATCAAGCGAGAATTCGGCTTTCCAGCCTGTGGGGAACAGGAATATGTGTTTCATTTTCATTTCTGAGGTGTTTGTCAAAAGTCATGTTTTTTTGCTGTATTGAGTCCTAAGGCGAATGCTGTGTTAGACTTTGGGCTAGCTCTTCAGGGAAAGGTCGGAATCAAAAATCAAGCGAGAATTCGGCTTTCCAGCCTGTGGGGAACAGGAATATGTGTTTCATTTTCATTTCTGAGGTGTTTGTCAAAAGTCATGTTTTTTGGCTGTATTGAGTCCTAAGGCGAATGCTGTGTTAGACTTTGGGCTAGCTCTTCAGGGTAGGCTCGGAATCGAAAATCAAGCGAGAATTCAGCTTTCCAGCCTGTGGGGAACAGGAATATGTGTTTCATTTTCATTTCTGAGGTGTTTTGTCAAAAGTCATGTTTTTTGGCTGTATGAGTCCTAAGGCGAATGCTGTGTTAGACTTTGGGCTAGCTCATCAGGGAAAGGTCGGAATCAAAATCAAGCGAGAATTCGGCTTTCCAGCCTGTGGGCAACAGGAATATGTGTTTCATTTTCATTTCTGAGGTGTTTGTCAAAAGTGATGTTTTTTGGACTGAATTGAATCCTAAGGCGAATGCTGTGTTAGACTTTGGGCTAGCTCTTCAGGTAGGCTCGGAATCGAAAATCAAGCGAGAATTCGGCTTTCCAGCCTGTGGGGAACAGGAATATGTGTTTCATTTTCATTTCTGAGGTGTTTGTCAAAAGTCATGTTTTTTGGCTGTATTGAGTCCTAAGGCGAATGCTGTGTTAGATTTTGGGCTAGCTCTTCAGGGAAAGGTCGGAATCAAAAATCAAGCGAGAATTCGGCTTTCCAGCCTGTGGGGAACAGGAATATGTTGTTTCATTTCATTTTCTGAGGTGTTTGTCAAAAGTCATGTTTTTTGGCTGTATTGAGTCCTAAGGCGAATGCTGTGTTAGACTTTGGGCTAGCTCTTCAGGGTAGGCTCGGAATCGAAAATCAAGCGAGAATTCGGCTTTCCAGCCTGTGGGGAACAGGAATATGTGTTTCATTTTCATTTCTGAGGTGTTTGTCAAAAGTCATGTTTTTTGGCTGTATTGAGTCCTAAGGCGAATGCTGTGTTAGACTTTGGGCTAGCTCTTCAGGGAAAGGTCGGAATCAAAATTCAAGCGAGAATTCGGCTTTCCAGCCTGTGGGGAACAGGAATATGTGTTTCATTTTCATTTCTGAGGTGTTTGTCAAAAGTCATGTTTTTTGGCTGTATTGAGTCCTAAGGCGAATGCTGTGTTAGACTTTGGGCTAGCTCTTCAGGGTAGGCTCGGAATCGAAAATCAAGCGAGAATTCGGCTTTCCAGCCTGTGGGGAACAGGAATATGTGTTTCATTTTCATTTCTGAGGTGTTTGTCAAAAGTCATGTTTTTTGGCTGTATTGAGTCCTAAGGCGAATGCTGTGTTAGACTTTGGGCTAGCTCTTCAGGGAAAGGTCGGAATCAAAAATCAAGCGAGAATTCGGCTTTCCAGCCTGTGGGGAACAGGAATATGTGTTTCATTTTCATTTCTGAGGTGTTTGTCAAAAGTCATGTTTTTTGGCTGTATTGAGTCCTAAGGCGAATGCTGTGTTAGACTTTGGGCTAGCTCTTCAGGGTAGGCTCGGAATCGAAAATCAAGCGAGAATTCGGCTTTCCAGCCTGTGGGGAACAGGAATATGTGTTTCATTTTCATTTCTGAGGTGTTTGTCAAAAGTCATGTTTTTTGGCTGTATTGAGTCCTAAGGCGAATGCTGTGTTAGACTTTGGGCTAGCTCTTCAGGGAAAGGTCGGAATCAAAAATCAAGCGAGAATTCGGCTTTCCAGCCTGTGGGCAACAGGAATATGTGTTTCATTTTCATTTCTGAGGTGTTTGTCAAAAGTGATGTTTTTGGACTGAATTGAATCCTAAGGCGAATGCTGTGTTAGACTTTCGGCTAGCTCTTCAGGGTAGGCTCGGAATCGAAAATCAAGCGAGAATTCGGCTTTCCAGCCTGTGGGGAACAGGAATATGTGTTTCATTTTCATTTCTGAGGTGTTTGTCAAAAGTCATGTTTTTTGGCTGTATTGAGTCCTAAGGCGAATGCTGTGTTAGACTTTGGGCTAGCTCTTCAGGGAAAGGTCGGAATCAAAAATCAAGCGAGAATTCGGCTTTCCAGCCTGTGGGGAACAGGAATATGTGTTTCATTTTCATTTCTGAGGTGTTTGTCAAAAGTCATGTTTTTTGGCTGTATTGAGTCCTAAGGCGAATGCTGTGTTAGACTTTGGGCTAGCTCTTCAGGGTAGGCTCGGAATCAAAAATCAAGCGAGAATTCGGCTTTCCAGCCTGTGGGGAACAGGAATATGTGTTTCATTTTCATTTCTGAGGTGTTTGTCAAAAGTCATGTTTTTTGGCTGTATTGAGTCCTAAGGCGAATGCTGTGTTAGACTTTGGGCTAGCTCTTCAGGGTAGGCTCGGAATCAAAATTCAAGCGAGAATTCGGCTTTCCAGCCTGTGGGGAACAGGAATATGTGTTTCTTTTTCATTTCTGAGGTGTTTGTCAAAAGTGATGTTTTTGGACTGAATTGAATCCTAAGGCGAATGCTGTGTTAGACTTTGGGCTAGCTCTTCAGGGTAGGCTCGGAATCGAAAATCAAGCGAGAATTCGGCTTTCCAGCCTGTGGGGAACAGGAATATGTGTTTCATTTTCATTTCTGAGGTGTTTGTCAAAAGTCATGTTTTTTGGCTGTATTGAGTCCTAAGGCGAATGCTGTGTTAGACTTTGGGCTAGCTCTTCAGGGAAAGGTCGGAATCAAAAATCAAGCGAGAATTCGGCTTTCCAGCCTGTGGGGAACAGTAATATGTGTTTCATTTTCATTTCTGAGGTGTTTGTCAAAAGTGATGTTTTTGGACTGAATTGAATCCTAAGGCGAATGCTGTGTTAGACTTTGGGCTAGCTCTTCAGGGTAGGCTCGGAATCGAAAATCAAGCGAGAATTCGGCTTTCCAGCCTGTGGGGAACAGGAATATGTGTTTCATTTTCATTTCTGAGGTGTTTGTCAAAAGTCATGTTTTTTGGCTGTATTGAGTCCTAAGGCGAATGCTGTGTTAGACTTTGGGCTAGCTCTTCAGGGAAAGGTCGGAATCAAAAATCAAGCGAGAATTCGGCTTTCCAGCCTGTGGGGAACAGGAATATGTGTTTCATTTTCATTTCTGAGGTGTTTGTCAAAAGTCATGTTTTTTGGCTGTATTGAGTCCTAAGGCGAATGCTGTGTTAGACTTTGGGCTAGCTCTTCAGGGTAGGCTCGGAATCGAAAATCAAGCGAGAATTCGGCTTTCCAGCCTGTGGGGAACAGGAATATGTGTTTCATTTTCATTTCTGAGGTGTTTGTCAAAAGTCATGTTTTTTGGCTGTATTGAGTCCTAAGGCGAATGCTGTGTTAGACTTTGGGCTAGCTCTTCAGGGTAGGCTCGGAATCGAAAATCAAGCGAGAATTCGGCTTTCCAGCCTGTGGGGAACAGGAATATGTGTTTCATTTTCATTTCTGAGGTGTTTGTCAAAAGTCATGTTTTTTGGCTGTATTGAGTCCTAAGGCGAATGCTGTGTTAGACTTTGGGCTAGCTCTTCAGGGTAGGGTCGGAATCAAAATTCAAGCGAGAATTCGGCTTTCCAGCCCGTGGGGAACAGGAATATGTGTTTCTTTTTCATTTCTGAGGTGTTTGTCAAAAGTCATGTTTTTTGGCTGTATTGAGTCCTAAGGCGAATGCTGTGTTAGACTTTGGGCTAGCTCTTCAGGGTAGGCTCGGAATCAAAATTCAAGCGAGAATTCGGCTTTCCAGCCCGTGGGGAACAGGAATATGTGTTTCTTTTTCATTTCTGAGGTGTTTGTCAAAAGTGATGTTTTTGGGCTGAATTGAGAAATAAGGCGAATGCTGTGTTAGACCTTGGGCTAGCTCTTCAGGGTAGGCTCGGAATCAAAATTCAAGCGAGAATTCGGCTTTCCAGCCCGTGGGGAACAGGAATATGTGTTTCTTTTTCATTTCTGAGGTGTTTGTCAAAAGTCATGTTTTTTGGCTGTATTGAGTTCTAAGGCGAATGCTGTGTTAGACTTTGGGCTAGCTCTTCAGGGTAGGCTCGGAATCAAAATTCAAGCGAGAATTCGGCTTTCCAGCCCGTGGGGAACAGGAATATGTGTTTCTTTTTCATTTCTGAGGTGTTTGTCAAAAGTGATGTTTTTGGACTGAATTGAATCCTAAGGCGAATGCTGTGTTAGACTTTGGGCTAGCTCTTCAGGGTAGGCTCGGAATCGAAAATCAAGCGAGAATTCGGCTTTCCAGCCTGTGGGGAACAGGAATATGTGTTTCATTTTCATTTCTGAGGTGTTTGTCAAAAGTCATGTTTTTTGGCTGTATTGAGTCCTAAGGCGAATGCTGTGTTAGACTTTGGGCTAGCTCTTCAGGGAAAGGTCGGAATCAAAAATCAAGCGAGAATTCGGCTTTCCAGCCTGTGGGGAACAGGAATATGTGTTTCATTTTCATTTCTGAGGTGTTTGTCAAAAGTGATGTTTTTGGACTGAATTGAATCCTAAGGCGAATGCTGTGTTAGACTTTGGGCTAGCTCTTCAGGGTAGGCTCGGAATCGAAAATCAAGCAAGAATTCGGCTTTCCAGCCTGTGGGGAACAGGAATATGTGTTTCATTTTCATTTCTGAGGTGTTTGTCAAAAGTCATGTTTTTTGGCTGTATTGAGTCCTAAGGCGAATGCTGTGTTAGACTTTGGGCTAGCTCTTCAGGGAAAGGTCGGAATCAAAAATCAAGCGAGAATTCGGCTTTCCAGCCTGTGGGGAACAGGAATATGTGTTTCATTTTCATTTCTGAGGTGTTCGTCAAAAGTCATGTTTTTTGGCTGTATTGAGTCCTAAGGCGAATGCTGTGTTAGACTTTGGGCTAGCTCTTCAGGGAAAGGTCGGAATCAAAAATCAAGCGAGAATTCGGCTTTCCAGCCTGTGGGGAACAGGAATATGTGTTTCATTTTCATTTCTGAGGTGTTTGTCAAAAGTCATGTTTTTTGGCTGTATTGAGTCCTAAGGCGAATGCTGTGTTAGACTTTGGGCTAGCTCTTCAGGGAAAGGTCGGAATCAAAAATCAAGCGAGAATTCGGATTTCCAGCCTGTGGGGAACAGGAATATGTGTTTCATTTTCATTTCTGAGGTGTTTGTCAAAAGTCATGTTTTTTGGCTGTATTGAGTCCTAAGGCGAATGCTGTGTTAGACTTTGGGCTAGCTCTTCAGGGTAGGCTCGGAATCGAAAATCAAGCGAGAATTCGGCTTTCCAGCCTGTGGGGAACAGGAATATGTGTTTCATTTTCATTTCTGAGGTGTTTGTCAAAAGTGATGTTTTTGGACTGAATTGAATCCTAAGGCGAATGCTGTGTTAGACTTTGGGCTAGCTCTTCAGGGTAGGCTCGGAATCGAAAATCAAGCGAGAATTCGGCTTTCCAGCCTGTGGGGAACAGGAATATGTGTTTCATTTTCATTTCTGAGGTGTTTGTCAAAAGTCATGTTTTTTGGCTGTATTGAGTCCTAAGGCGAATGCTGTGTTAGACTTTGGGCTAGCTCTTCAGGGAAAGGTCGGAATCAAAAATCAAGCGAGAATTCGGCTTTCCAGCCTGTGGGGAACAGGAATATGTGTTTCATTTTCATTTCTGAGGTGTTTGTCAAAAGTCATGTTTTTTGGCTGTATTGAGTCCTAAGGCGAATGCTGTGTTAGACTTTGGGCTAGCTCTTCAGGGAAAGGTCGGAATCAAAAATCAAGCGAGAATTCGGCTTTCCAGCCTGTGGGGAACAGGAATATGTGTTTCATTTTCATTTCTGAGGTGTTTGTCAAAAGTCATGTTTTTTGGCTGTATTGAGTCCTAAGGCGAATGCTGTGTTAGACTTTGGGCTAGCTCTTCAGGGAAAGGTCGGAATCAAAAATCAAGCGAGAATTCGGCTTTCCAGCCTGTGGGGAACAGGAATATGTGTTTCATTTTCATTTCTGAGGTGTTTGTCAAAAGTCATGTTTTTTGGCTGTATTGAGTCCTAAGGCGAATGCTGTGTTAGACTTTGGGCTAGCTCTTCAGGGAAAGGTCGGAATCAAAAATCAAGCGAGAATTCGGCTTTCCAGCCTGTGGGGAACAGGAATATGTGTTTCATTTTCATTTCTGAGGTGTTTGTCAAAAGTGATGTTTTTGGACTGAATTGAATCCTAAGGCGAATGCTGTGTTAGACTTTGGGCTAGCTCTTCAGGGTAGGCTCGGAATCGAAAATCAAGCGAGAATTCGGCTTTCCAGCCTGTGGGGAACAGGAATATGTGTTTCATTTTCATTTCTGAGGTGTTTGTCAAAAGTCATGTTTTTTGGCTGTATTGAGTCCTAAGGCGAATGCTGTGTTAGACTTTGGGCTAGCTCTTCAGGGTAGGCTCGGAATCGAAAATCAAGCGAGAATTCGGCTTTCCAGCCTGTGGGGAACAGGAATATGTGTTTCATTTTCATTTCTGAGGTGTTTGTCAAAAGTCATGTTTTTTGGCTGTATTGAGTCCTAAGGCGAATGCTGTGTTAGACTTTGGGCTAGCTCTTCAGGGAAAGGTCGGAATCAAAAATCAAGCGAGAATTCGGCTTTCCAGCCTGTGGGGAACAGGAATATGTGTTTCATTTTCATTTCTGAGGTGTTTGTCAAAATTGATGTTTTTGGACTGAATTGAATCCTAAGGCGAATGCTGTGTTAGACTTTGGGCTAGCTCTTCAGGGTAGGCTCGGAATCGAAAATCAAGCGAGAATTCGGCTTTCCAGCCTGTGGGGAACAGGAATATGTGTTTCATTTTCATTTCTGAGGTGTTTGTCAAAAGTCATGTTTTTTGGCTGTATTGAGTCCTAAGGCGAATGCTGTGTTAGACTTTGGGCTAGCTCTTCAGGGAAAGGTCGAAATCAAAAATCAAGCGAGAATTCGGCTTTCCAGCCTGTGGGGAACAGGAATATGTGTTTCATTTTCATTTCTGAGGTGTTTGTCAAAAGTCATGTTTTTTGGCTGTATTGAGTCCTAAGGCGAATGCTGTGTTAGACTTTGGGCTAGCTCTTCAGGGAAAGGTCGGAATCAAAAATCAAGCGAGAATTCGGCTTTCCAGCCTGTGGGGAACAGGAATATGTGTTTCATTTTCATTTCTGAGGTGTTTGTCAAAAGTCATGTTTTTTGGCTGTATTGAGTCCTAAGGCGAATGCTGTGTTAGACTTTGGGCTAGCTCTTCAGGGAAAGGTCGGAATCAAAAATCAAGCGAGAATTCGGCTTTCCAGCCTGTGGGGAACAGGAATATGTGTTTCATTTTCATTTCTGAGGTGTTTGTCAAAAGTCATGTTTTTGGACTGAATTGAATCATAAGGCGAATGCTGTGTTAGACTTTGGGCTAGCTCTTCAGGGTAGGCTCGGAATCGAAAATCAAGCGAGAATTCGGCTTTCCAGCCTGTGGGGAACAGGAATATGTGTTTCATTTTCATTTCTGAGGTGTTTGTCAAAAGTCATGTTTTTTGGCTGTATTGAGTCCTAAGGCGAATGCTGTGTTAGACTTTGGGCTAGCTCTTCAGGGAAAGGTCGGAATCAAAAATCAAGCGAGAATTCGGCTTTCCAGCCTGTGGGGAACAGGAATATGTGTTTCATTTTCATTTCTGAGGTGTTTGTCAAAAGTCATGTTTTTTGGCTGTATTGAGTCCTAAGGCGAATGCTGTGTTAGACTTTGGGCTAGCTCTTCAGGGAAAGGTCGGAATCAAAAATCAAGCGAGAATTCGGCTTTCCAGCCTGTGGGGAACAGGAATATGTGTTTCATTTTCATTTCTGAGGTGTTTGTCAAAAGTCATGTTTTTTGGCTGTATTGAGTCCTAAGGCGAATGCTGTGTTAGACTTTGGGCTAGCTCTTCAGGGAAAGGTCGGAATCAAAAATCAAGCGAGAATTCGGCTTTCCAGCCTGTGGGGAACAGGAATATGTGTTTCATTTTCATTTCTGAGGTGTTTGTCAAAAGTGATGTTTTTGGACTGAATTGAATCCTAAGGCGAATGCTGTGTTAGACTTTGGGCTAGCTCTTCAGGGTAGGCTCGGAATCGAAAATCAAGCGAGAATTCGGCTTTCCAGCCTGTGGGGAACAGGAATATGTGTTTCATTTTCATTTCTGAGGTGTTTGTCAAAAGTCATGTTTTTTGGCTGTATTGAGTCCTAGGGCGAATGCTGTGTTAGACTTTGGGCTAGCTCTTCAGGGTAGGCTCGGAATCGAAAATCAAGCGAGAATTCGGCTTTCCAGCCTGTGGGGAACAGGAATATGTGTTTCATTTTCATTTCTGAGGTGTTTGTCAAATGTGATGTTTTTGGACTGAATTGAATCCTAAGGCGAAGGCTGTGTTAGACTTTGGGCTAGCTCTTCAGGGTAGGCTCGGAATCGAAAATCAAGCGAGAATTCGGCTTTCCAGCCTGTGGGGAACAGGAATATGTGTTTCATTTTCATTTCTGAGGTGTTTGTCAAAAGTCATGTTTTTTGGCTGTATTGAGTCCTAAGGCGAATGCTGTGTTAGACTTTGGGCTAGCTCTTCAGGGAAAGGTCGGAATCAAAAATCAAGCGAGAATTCGGCTTTCCAGCCTGTGGGGAACAGGAATATGTGTTTCATTTTCATTTCTGAGGTGTTTGTCAAAAGTCATGTTTTTTGGCTGTATTGAGTCCTAAGGCGAATGCTGTGTTAGACTTTGGGCTAGCTCTTCAGGGTAGGCTCGGAATCGAAAATCAAGCGAGAATTCGGCTTTCCAGCCTGTGGGGAACAGGAATATGTGTTTCATTTTCATTTCTGAGGTGTTTGTCAAAAGTCATGTTTTTTGGCTGTATTGAGTCCTAAGGCGAATGCTGTGTTAGACTTTGGGCTAGCTCTTCAGGGTAGGCTCGGAATCGAAATTCAAGCGAGAATTCGGCTTTCCAGCACGTGGGGAACAGGAATATGTGTTTCTTTTTCATTTCTGAGGTGTTTGTCAAAAGTGATGTTTTTGGACTGAATTGAATCCTAAGGCGAATGCTGTGTTAGACTTTCGGCTAGCTCTTCAGGGTAGGTTCGGAATCGAAAATCAAGCGAGAATTTGGCTTTCCAGCACGTGGGGAACAGGAATATGTGTTTCTTTTTCATTTCTGAGGTGTTTGTCAAAAGTGATGTTTTTGGGCTGAATTGAGAAATATGGCGAATGCTGTGTTAGACCTTGGGCTAGCTCTTCAGGGAAAGGTCGGAATCAAAAATTCAAGCGAGAATTCGGCTTTCCAGCCTGTGGGGAACAGGAATATGTGTTTCATTTTCATTTCTGAGGTGTTTGTCAAAAGTCATGTTTTTTGGCTGTATTGAGTCCTAAGGCGAATGCTGTGTTAGACTTTGGGCTAGCTCTTCAGGGTAGGCTCGGAATCAAAATTCAAGCGAGAATTCGGCTTTCCAGCCCGTGGGGAACAGGAATATGTGTTTCTTTTTCATTTCTGAGGTGTTTGTCAAAAGTGATGTTTTTGGGCTGAATTGAATCCTAAGGCGAATGCTGTGTTAGACTTTGGGCTAGCTCTTCAGGGTAGGCTCGGAATCGAAAATCAAGCGAGAATTCGGCTTTCCAGCCTGTGGGGAACAGGAATATGTGTTTCATTTTCATTTCTGAGGTGTTTGTCAAAAGTCATGTTTTTTGGCTGTATTGAGTCCTAAGGCGAATGCTGTGTTAGACTTTGGGCTAGCTCTTCAGGGAAAGGTCGGAATCAAAAATCAAGCGAGAATTCGGCTTTCCAGCCTGTGGGGAACAGGAATATGTGTTTCATTTTCATTTCTGAGGTGTTTGTCAAAAGTGATGTTTTTGGACTGAATTGAATCCTAAGGCGAATGCTGTGTTAGACTTTGGGCTAGCTCTTCAGGGTAGGCTCGGAATCGAAAATCAAGCGAGAATTCGGCTTTCCAGCCTGTGGGGAACAGGAATATGTGTTTCATTTTCATTTCTGAGGTGTTTGTCAAAAGTCATGTTTTTTGGCTGTATTGAGTCCTAAGGCGAATGCTGTGTTAGACTTTGGGCTAGCTCTTCAGGGAAAGGTCGGAATCAAAAATCAAGCGAGAATTCGGCTTTCCAGCCTGTGGGGAACAGGAATATGTGTTTCATTTTCATTTCTGAGGTGTTTGTCAAAAGTCATGTTTTTTGGCTGTATTGAGTCCTAAGGCGAATGCTGTGTTAGACTTTGGGCTAGCTCTTCAGGGAAAGGTCGGAATCAAAAATCAAGCGAGAATTCGGCTTTCCAGCCTGTGGGGAACAGGAATATGTGTTTCATTTTCATTTCTGAGGTGTTTGTCAAAAGTCATGTTTTTTGGCTGTATTGAGTCCTAAGGCGAATGCTGTGTTAGACTTTGGGCTAGCTCTTCAGGGTAGGCTCGGAATCGAAAATCAAGCGAGAATTCGGCTTTCCAGCCTGTGGGGAACAGGAATATGTGTTTCATTTTCATTTCTGAGGTGTTTGTCAAAAGTCATGTTTTTTGGCTGTATTGAGTCCTAAGGCGAATGCTGTGTTAGACTTTGGGCTAGCTCTTCAGGGTAGGCTCGGAATCGAAATTCAAGCGAGAATTCGGCTTTCCAGCACGTGGGGAACAGGAATATGTGTTTCTTTTTCATTTCTGAGGTGTTTGTCAAAAGTGATGTTTTTGGACTGAATTGAATCCTAAGGCGAATGCTGTGTTAGACTTTGGGCTAGCTCTTCAGGGTAGGCTCGGAATCGAAAATCAAGCGAGAATTCGGCTTTCCAGCCTGTGGGGAACAGGAATATGTGTTTCATTTTCATTTCTGAGGTGTTTGTCAAAAGTCATGTTTTTTGGCTGTATTGAGTCCTAAGGCGAATGCTGTGTTAGACTTTGGGCTAGCTCTTCAGGGAAAGGTCGGAATCAAAAATCAAGCGAGAATTCGGCTTTCCAGCCTGTGGGGAACAGGAATATGTGTTTCATTTTCATTTCTGAGGTGTTTGTCAAAAGTGATGTTTTTGGACTGAATTGAATCCTAAGGCGAATGCTGTGTTAGACTTTGGGCTAGCTCTTCAGGGTAGGCTCGGAATCAAAATTCAAGCGAGAATTCGGCTTTCCAGCCCGTGGGGAACAGGAATATGTGTTTCTTTTTCATTTCTGAGGTGTTTGTCAAAAGTGATGTTTTTGGGCTGAATTGAATCCTAAGGCGAATGCTGTGTTAGACTATGGGCTAGCTCTTCAGGGTAGGCTCGGAATCGAAAATCAAGCGAGAATTCGGCTTTCCAGCCTGTGGGGAACAGGAATATGTGTTTCATTTTCATTTCTGAGGTGTTTGTCAAAAGTCATGTTTTTTGGCTGTATTGAGTCCTAAGGCGAATGCTGTGTTAGACTTTGGGCTAGCTCTTCAGGGAAAGGTCGGAATCAAAAATCAAGCGAGAATTCGGCTTTCCAGCCTGTGGGGAACAGGAATATGTGTTTCATTTTCATTTCTGAGGTGTTTGTCAAAAGTGATGTTTTTGGACTGAATTGAATCCTAAGGCGAATGCTGTGTTAGACTTTGGGCTAGCTCTTCAGGGTAGGCTCGGAATCGAAAATCAAGCGAGAATTCGGCTTTCCAGCCTGTGGGGAACAGGAATATGTGTTTCATTTTCATTTCTGAGGTGTTTGTCAAAAGTCATGTTTTTTGGCTGTATTGAGTCCTAAGGCGAATGCTGTGTTAGACTTTGGGCTAGCTCTTCAGGGTAGGCTCGGAATCGAAAATCAAGCGAGAATTCGGCTTTCCAGCCTGTGGGGAACAGGAATATGTGTTTCATTTTCATTTCTGAGGTGTTTGTCAAAAGTCATGTTTTTTGGCTGTATTGAGTCCTAAGGCGAATGCTGTGTTAGACTTTGGGCTAGCTCTTCAGGGTAGGCTCGGAATCGAAATTCAAGCGAGAATTCGGCTTTCCAGCACGTGGGGAACAGGAATATGTGTTTCTTTTTCATTTCTGAGGTGTTTGTCAAAAGTGATGTTTTTGGACTGAATTGAATCCTAAGGCGAATGCTGTGTTAGACTTTGGGCTAGCTCTTCAGGGTAGGCTCGGAATCGAAAATCAAGCGAGAATTCGGCTTTCCAGCCTGTGGGGAACAGGAATATGTGTTTCATTTTCATTTCTGAGGTGTTTGTCAAAAGTCATGTTTTTTGGCTGTATTGAGTCCTAAGGCGAATGCTGTGTTAGACTTTGGGCTAGCTCTTCAGGGAAAGGTCGGAATCAAAAATCAAGCGAGAATTCGGCTTTCCAGCCTGTGGGGAACAGGAATATGTGTTTCATTTTCATTTCTGAGGTGTTTGTCAAAAGTGATGTTTTTGGACTGAATTGAATCCTAAGGCGAATGCTGTGTTAGACTTTGGGCTAGCTCTTCAGGGTAGGCTCGGAATCGAAAATCAAGCGAGAATTCGGCTTTCCAGCCTGTGGGGAACAGGAATATGTGTTTCATTTTCATTTCTGAGGTGTTTGTCAAAAGTCATGTTTTTTGGCTGTATTGAGTCCTAAGGCGAATGCTGTGTTAGACTTTGGGCTAGCTCTTCAGGGAAAGGTCGGAATCAAAAATCAAGCGAGAATTCGGCTTTCCAGCCTGTGGGGAACAGGAATATGTGTTTCATTTTCATTTCTGAGGTATTTGTCAAAAGTCATGTTTTTTGGCTGTATTGAGTCCTAAGGCGAATGCTGTGTTAGACTTTGGGCTAGCTCTTCAGGGTAGGCTCGGAATCGAAAATCAAGCGAGAATTCGGCTTTCCAGCCTGTGGGGAACAGGAATATGTGTTTCATTTTCATTTCTGAGGTGTTTGTCAAAAGTCATGTTTTTTGGCTGTATTGAGTCCTAAGGCGAATGCTGTGTTAGACTTTGGGCTAGCTCTTCAGGGTAGGCTCGGAATCGAAATTCAAGCGAGAATTTGGCTTTCCAGCACGTGGGGAACAGGAATATGTGTTTCTTTTTCATTTCTGAGGTGTTTGTCAAAAGTGATGTTTTTGGACTGAATTGAATCCTAAGGCGAATGCTGTGTTAGACTTTCGGCTAGCTTTTCAGGGTAGGTTCGGAATCGAAAATCAAGCAAGAATTTGGCTTTCCAGCCCGTGGGGAACAGGAATATGTGTTTCTTTTTCATTTCTGAGGTGTTTGTCAAAAGTGATGTTTTTGGGCTGAATTGAGAAATATGGCGAATGCTGTGTTAGACCTTGGGCTAGCTCTTCAGGGAAAGGTCGGAATCAAAAATCAAGCGAGAATTCGGCTTTCCAGCCTGTGGGGAACAGGAATATGTGTTTCATTTTCATTTCTGAGGTGTTTGTCAAAAGTCATGTTTTTTGGCTGTATTGAGTCCTAAGGCGAATGCTGTGTTAGACTTTGGGCTAGCTCTTCAGGGTAGGCTCGGAATCAAAATTCAAGCGAGAATTTGGCTTTCCAGCACGTGGGGAACAGGAATATGTGTTTCTTTTTCATTTCTGAGGTGTTTGTCAAAAGTGATGTTTTTGGACTGAATTGAATCCTAAGGCGAATGCTGTGTTAGACTTTCGGCTAGCTCTTCAGGGTAGGTTCGGAATCGAAAATCAAGCAAGAATTTGGCTTTCCAGCCCGTGGGGAACAGGAATATGTGTTTCTTTTTCATTTCTGAGGTGTTTGTCAAAAGTGATGTTTTTGGGCTGAATTGAGAAATATGGCGAATGCTGTGTTAGACCTTGGGCTAGCTCTTCAGGGAAAGGTCGGAATCAAAAATCAAGCGAGAATTCGGCTTTCCAGCCTGTGGGGAAGAGGAATATGTGTTTCATTTTCATTTCTGAGGTGTTTGTCAAAAGTCATGTTTTTTGGCTGTATTGAGTCCTAAGGCGAATGCTGTGTTAGACTTTGGGCTAGCTCTTCAGGGTAGGCTTGGAATCAAAATTCAAGCGAGAATTCGGCTTTCCAGCCCGTGGGGAACAGGAATATGTGTTTCTTTTTCATTTCTGAGGTGTTTGTCAAAAGTGATGTTTTTGGGCTGAATTGAATCCTAAGGCGAATGCTGTGTTAGAGTTTGGGCTAGCTCTTTAGGGTAGGCTCGGAATCGAAAATCAAGCGAGAATTTGGCTTTCCAGCACGTGGGGAACATGTGTTTCTTTTTCATTTCTGAGGTGTTTGTCAAAAGTGATGTTTTTGGACAATTGAATCCTAAGGGGAATGCTGTGTTAGACTTTGGGCTAGCTCTTTAGGGTAGGCTCGGAATCGAAAATCAAGCGAGAATTTGGCTTTCCAGCACGTGGGGAACAGGAATATTTCTTTCTTTTTCATTTCTGAGGTGTTTGTCAAAAGTGATGTTTTTGGGCTGAATTGAGAAATAAGGCGAATGCTGTGTTAGACCTTGGGCTAGCTCTTCAGGGAAAGGTCGGAATCAAAAATCAAGCGAGAATTCGGCTTTCCAGCCCGTGGGGAACAGGAATATGTGTTTCATTTTCATTTCTGAGGTGTTTGTCAAAAGTCATGTTTTTTGTCTGTATTGAGTCCTAAGGCGAATGCTGTGTTAGACTTTCGGCTAGCTCTTCAGGGTAGGCTCGGAATCGAAAATCAAGCGAGAATTCGGCTTTCCAGCCCGTGGGGAACAGGAATATGTCTTTCTTTTTCATTTCTGAGGTGTTTGTCAAAAGTGATGTTTTTGGGCTGAATTGAATCCTAAGGCGAATGCTGTGTTAGACCTTGGGCTAGCTCTTCAGGGTAGGCTCGGAATCAAAATTCAAGCGAGAATTCGGCTTTCCAGCACGTGGGGAACAGGAATATGTGTTTCTTTTTCATTTCTGAGGTGTTTGTCAAAAGTGATGTTTTCGGGCTGAATTGAGAACTAAGGCGAATTCCGTGTTAGACATTGGGCTTTCTCTTCAGGGAAAGCTCGGAATCAAAAATCAAGCGAGAATTCAGCTTTCCAGCCTGTGGGGAACAGGAATATGTGTTTCATTTTCATTTCTGAGGTGTTTGTCAAAAGTCATGTTTTTTGGCTGTATTGAGTCCTAAGGCGAATGCTGTGTTTGACTTTGGGCTAGCTCTTCAGGGTAGGCTCGGAATCAAAATTCAAGCGAGAATTCGGCTTTCCAGCACGTGGGGAACAGGAATATGTGTTTCTTTTTCATTTCTGAGGTGTTTGTCAAAAGTGATGTTTTTGGGCTGAATTGAGAAATAAGGCGAATGCTGTGTTAGACCTTGGGCTAGCTCTTCAGGGAAAGGTCGGAATCAAAAATCAAGCGAGAATTCGGCTTTCCAGCCCGTGGGGAACAGGAATATGTGTTTCTTTTTCATTTCTGAGGTGTTTGTCAAAAGTGATGTTTTTGGACTGAATTGAATCCTAAGGCGAATGCTGTGTTAGACTTTCGGCTAGCTCTTCAGGGTAGGTTCGGAATCGAAAATCAAGCGAGAATTCGGCTTTCCAGCCCGTGGGGAACAGGAATATGTGTTTCTTTTTCATTTCTGAGGTGTTTGTCAAAAGTGATGTTTTTGGGCTGAATTGAATCCTAAGGCGAATGCTGTGTTAGAGTTTGTGCTAGCTCTTCAGGGTAGGCTCGGAATCGAAAATCAAGCGAGAATTCGGCTTTCCAGCATGTGGGGAACAGGAATATGTGTTTCTTTTTCATTTCTGAGGTGTTTGTCAAAAGTCATGTTTTTGGACAATTGAATCCTAAGGGGAATGCTGTGTTAGACTTTGGGCTAGCTCTTTAGGGTAGGCTCGGAATCGAAAATCAAGCGAGAATTTGGCTTTCCAGCACGTGGGGAACAGGAATATTTCTTTCTTTTTCATTTCTGAGGTGTTTGTCAAAAGTGATGTTTTTGGGCTGAATTGAGAAATAAGGCGAATGCTGTGTTAGACCTTGGGCTAGCTCTTCAGGGTAGGCTCGGAATCAAAATTCAAGCGAGAATTCGGCTTTCCAGCCCGTGGGGAACAGGAATATGTGTTTCTTTTTCATTTCTGAGGTGTTTGTCAAAGTGATGTTTTTGGGCTGAATTGAGAACTAAGGCGAATTCCGTGTTAGACATTGGGCTTTCTCTTCAGGGAAAGCTCGGAATCAAAAATCAAGCGAGAATTCAGCTTTCCAGCCTGTGGGGAACAGGAATATGTGTTTCATTTTCATTTCTGAGGTGTTTGTCAAAAGTCATGTTTTTTGGCTGTATTGAGTCCTAAGGCGAATGCTGTGTTTGACTTTGGGCTAGCTCTTCAGGGTAGGCTCGGAATCAAAATTCAAGCGAGAATTCGGCTTTCCAGCACGTGGGGAACAGGAATATGTGTTTCTTTTTCATTTCTGAGGTGTTTGTCAAAAGTGATGTTTTTGGGCTGAATTGAGAAATAAGGCGAATGCTGTGTTAGACCTTGGGCTAGCTCTTCAGGGAAAGGTCGGAATCAAAAATCAAGCGAGAATTCGGCTTTCCAGCCCGTGGGGAACAGGAATATGTGTTTCTTTTTCATTTCTGAGGTGTTTGTCAAAAGTGATGTTTTTGGACTGAATTGAATCCTAAGGCGAATGCTGTGTTAGACTTTCGGCTAGCTCTTCAGGGTAGGTTCGGAATCGAAAATCAAGCGAGAATTCGGCTTTCCAGCCCGTGGGGAACAGGAATATGTGTTTCTTTTTCATTTCTGAGGTGTTTGTCAAAAGTGATGTTTTTGGGCTGAATTGAATCCTAAGGCGAATGCTGTGTTAGAGTTTGGGCTAGCTCTTCAGGGTAGGCTCGGAATCGAAAATCAAGCGAGAATTCGGCTTTCCAGCATGTGGGGAACAGGAATATGTGTTTCTTTTTCATTTCTGAGGTGTTTGTCAAAAGTGATGTTTTTGGACAATTGAATCCTAAGGGGAATGCTGTGTTAGACTTTGGGCTAGCTCTTTAGGGTAGGCTCGGAATCGAAAATCAAGCGAGAATTTGGCTTTCCAGCACGTGGGGAACAGGAATATTTCTTTCTTTTTCATTTCTGAGGTGTTTGTCAAAAGTGATGTTTTTGGGCTGAATTGAGAAATAAGGCGAATGCTGTGTTAGACCTTGGGCTAGCTCTTCAGGGTAGGCTCGGAATCAAAATTCAAGCGAGAATTCGGCTTTCCAGCCCGTGGGGAACAGGAATATGTGTTTCTTTTTCATTTCTGAGGTGTTTGTCAAAAGTCATGTTTTTTGGCTGTATTGAGTCCTAAGGCGAATGCTGTGTTAGACTTTGGGCTAGCTCTTCAGGGTAGGCTCGGAATCAAAATTCAAGCGAGAATTCGGCTTTCCAGCCCATGGGGAACAGGAATATGTGTTTCTTTTTCATTTCTGAGGTGTTTGTCAAAAGTGATGTTTTTGGACTGAATTGAATCCTAAGGCGAATGCTGTGTTAGAGTTTGGGCTAGCTCTTCAGGGTAGGCTCGGAATCGAAAATCAAGCGAGAATTCGGCTTTCCAGCATGTGGGGAACAGGAATATGTGTTTCTTTTTCATTTCTGAGGTGTTTGTCAAAAGTGATGTTTTTGGACAATTGAATCCTAAGGGGAATGCTGTGTTAGACTTTGGGCTAGCTCTTTAGGGTAGGCTCGGAATCGAAAATCAAGCGAGAATTTGGCTTTCCAGCACGTGGGGAACAGGAATATTTCTTTCTTTTTCATTTCTGAGGTGTTTGTCAAAAGTGATGTTTTTGGGCTGAATTGAGAAATAAGGCGAATGCTGTGTTAGACCTTGGGCTAGCTCTTCAGGGTAGGCTCGGAATCAAAATTCAAGCGAGAATTCGGCTTTCCAGCCCGTGGGGAACAGGAATATGTGTTTCTTTTTCATTTCTGAGGTGTTTGTCAAAAGTCATGTTTTTTGGCTGTATTGAGTCCTAAGGCGAATGCTGTGTTAGACTTTGGGCTAGCTCTTCAGGGTAGGCTCGGAATCAAAATTCAAGCGAGAATTCGGCTTTCCAGCCCATGGGGAACAGGAATATGTGTTTCTTTTTCATTTCTGAGGTGTTTGTCAAAAGTGATGTTTTTGGACTGAATTGAATCCTAAGGCGAATGCTCTGTTAGACTTTGGGCTAGCTCTTCAGGGTAGGCTCGGAATCGAAAATCAAGCGAGAATTCGGCTTTCCAGCCTGTGGGGAACAGGAATATGTGTTTCATTTTCATTTCTGAGGTGTTTGTCAAAAGTCATGTTTTTTGGCTGTATTGAGTCCTAAGGCGAATGCTGTGTTAGACTTTGGGCTAGCTCTTCAGGGAAAGGTCGGAATCAAAAATCAAGCGAGAATTCGGCTTTCCAGCCTGTGGGGAACAGGAATATGTGTTTCATTTTCATTTCTGAGGTGTTTGTCAAAAGTCATGTTTTTTGTCTGTATTGAGTCCTAAGGCGAATGCTGTGTTAGACTTTCGGCTAGCTCTTCAGGGTAGGCTCGGAATCGAAAATCAAGCGAGAATTTGGCTTTCCAGCACGTGGGGAACAGGAATATGTCTTTCTTTTTCATTTCTGAGGTGTTTGTCAAAAGTGATGTTTTTGGGCTGAATTGAATCCTAAGGCGAATGCTGTGTTAGACCTTGGGCTAGCTCTTCAGGGTAGGCTCGGAATCAAAATTCAAGCGAGAATTCGGCTTTCCAGCCCGTGGGGAACAGGAATATGTGTTTCTTTTTCATTTCTGAGGTGTTTGTCAAAAGTGATGTTTTTGGGCTGAATTGAATCCTAAGGCGAATGCTGTGTTAGAGTTTGGGCTAGCTCTTCAGGGTAGGCTCGGAATCGAAAATCAAGCGAGAATTCGGCTTTCCAGCATGTGGGGAACAGGAATATGTGTTTCTTTTTCATTTCTGAGGTGTTTGTCAAAAGTGATGTTTTTGGGCTGAATTGAGAAATAAGTCGAATGCTGTGTTAGACCTTGGGCTAGCTCTTCAGGGTAGGCTCGGAATCAAAATTCAAGCGAGAATTCGGCTTTCCAGCCCGTGGGGAACAGGAATATGTGTTTCTTTTTCATTTCTGAGGTGTTTGTCAAAAGTCATGTTTTTTGGCTGTATTGAGTCCTAAGGCGAATGCTGTGTTAGACTTTGGGCTAGCTCTTCAGGGTAGGCTCGGAATCAAAATTCAAGCGAGAATTCGGCTTTCCAGCCCGTGGGGAACAGGAATATGTGTTTCTTTTTCATTTCTGAGGTGTTTGTCAAAAGTCATGTTTTTTGGCTGTATTGAGTCCTAAGGCGAATGCTGTGTTAGACTTTGGGCTAGCTCTTCAGGGAAAGGTCGGAATCAAAAATCAAGTGAAAATTCGGCTTTCCAGCCTGTGGGGAACAGGAATATGTGTTTCATTTTCATTTCTGAGGTGTTTGTCAAAAGACATGTTTTTTGCTGTATTGAGTCCTAAGGCGAATGCTGTGTTAGACTTTGGGCTAGCTCTTCAGGGTAGGCTCGGAATCAAAATTCAAACGAGAATTCGGCTTTCCAGCACGTGGGGAACAGGAATATGTGTTTCTTTTTCATTTCTGAGGTGTTTGTCAAAAGTGATGTTTTTGGGCTGAATTGAGAACTAAGGCGAATTCCGTGTTAGACATTGGGCTTTCTCTTCAGGGAAAGCTCGGAATCAAAAATCAAGCGAGAATTCAGCTTTCCAGCCTGTGGGGAACAGGAATATGTGTTTCATTTTCATTTCTGAGGTGTTTGTCAAAAGTCATGTTTTTTGGCTGTATTGAGTCCTAAGGCGAATGCTGTGTTTGACTTTGGGCTAGCTCTTCAGGGTAGGCTCGGAATCAAAATTCAAGCGAGAATTCGGCTTTCCAGCCCGTGGGGAACAGGAATATGTGTTTCTTTTTCATTTCTGAGGTGTTTGTCAAAAGTGATGTTTTTGGGCTGAATTGAGAACTAAGGCGAATTCCGTGTTAGACATTGGGCTTTCTCTTCATGGAAAGCTCGGAATCAAAAATCAAGCGAGAATTCGGCTTTCCAGCCTGTGGGGAACAGGAATATGTGTTTCATTTTCATTTCTGAGGTGTTTGTCAAAAGTCATGTTTTTTGGCTGTATTGAGTCCTAAGGCGAATACTGTGTTAGACTTTGGGCTAGCTCTTCAGGGTAGGCTCGGAATCAAAATTCAAGCGAGAATTCGGCTTTCCAGCCCATGGGGAACAGGAATATGTGTTTCTTTTTCATTTCTGAGGTGTTTGTCAAAAGTGATGTTTTTGGGCTGAATTGAATCCTAAGGCGAATGCTGTGTTAGAGTTTGGGCTAGCTCTTCAGGGTAGGCTCGGAATCGAAAATCAAGCGAGAATTCGGCTTTCCAGCATGTGGGGAACAGGAATATGTGTTTCTTTTTCATTTCTGAGGTGTTTGTCAAAAGTGATGTTTTTGGGCTGAATTGAGAAATATGGCGAATGCTGTGTTAGACCTTGGGCTAGCTCTTCAGGGAAAGGTCGGAATCAAAAATCAAGCGAGAATTCGGCTTTCCAGCCTGTGGGGAACAGGAATATGTGTTTCATTTTCATTTCTGAGGTGTTTGTCAAAAGTCATGTTTTTTGGCTGTATTGAGTCCTAAGGCGAATGCTGTGTTAGACTTTGGGCTAGCTCTTCAGGGTAGGCTCGGCATCAAAATTCAAGCGAGAATTCGGCTTTCCAGCCCATGGGGAACAGGAATATGTGTTTCTTTTTCATTTCTGAGGTGTTTGTCAAAAGTGATGTTTTTGGGCTGAATTGAATCCTAAGGCGAATGCTGTGTTAGAGTTTGGGCTAGCTCTTCAGGGTAGGCTCGGAATCAAAATTCAAGCGAGAATTCGGCTTTCCAGCCCGTGGGGAACAGGAATATGTGTTTCTTTTTCATTTCTGAGGTGTTTGTCAAAAGTCATGTTTTTTGGCTGTATTGAGTCCTAAGGCGAATGCTGTGTTAGACTTTGGGCTAGCTCTTCAGGGTAGGCTCGGAATCAAAATTCAAGCGAGAATTCGGCTTTCCAGCCCGTGGGGAACAGGAATATGTGTTTCTTTTTCATTTCTGAGGTGTTTGTCAAAAGTGATGTTTTTGGACTGAATTGAATCCTAAGGCGAATGCTGTGTTAGACTTTGGGCTAGCTCTTCAGGGTAGGCTCGGAATCGAAAATCAAGCGAGAATTCGGCTTTCCAGCCTGTGGGGAACAGGAATATGTGTTTCTTTTTCATTTCTGAGGTGTTTGTCAAAAGTGATGTTTTTGGGCTGAATTGAATCCTAAGGCGAATGCTGTGTTAGAGTTTGGGCTAGCTCTTCAGGGTAGGCTCGGAATCGAAAATCAAGCGAGAATTCGGCTTTCCAGCATGTGGGGAACAGGAATATGTGTTTCTTTTTCATTTCTGAGGTGTTTGTCAAAAGTGATGTTTTTGGGCTGAATTGAGAAATAAGTCGAATGCTGTGTTAGACCTTGGGCTAGCTCTTCAGGGTAGGCTCGGAATCAAAATTCAAGTGAGAATTCGGCTTTCCAGCCCGTGGGGAACAGGAATATGTGTTTCTTTTTCATTTCTGAGGTGTTTGTCAAAAGTCATGTTTTTTGGCTGTATTGAGAACTAAGGCGAATGCTGTGTTAGACTTTGGGCTAGCTCTTCAGGGTAGGCTCGGAATCAAAATTCAAGCGAGAATTCGGCTTTCCAGCCCGTGGGGAACAGGAATATGTGTTTCTTTTTCATTTCTGAGGTGTTTGTCAAAAGTGATGTTTTTGGACTGAATTGAATCCTAAGGCGAATGCTGTGTTAGACTTTGGGCTAGCTCTTCAGGGTAGGCTCGGAATCGAAAATCAAGCGAGAATTCGGCTTTCCAGCCTGTGGGGAACAGGAATATGTGTTTCTTTTTCATTTCTGAGGTGTTTGTCAAAAGTGATGTTTTTGGGCTGAATTGAATCCTAAGGCGAATGCTGTGTTAGAGTTTGGGCTAGCTCTTCAGGGTAGGCTCGGAATCGAAAATCAAGCGAGAATTCGGCTTTCCAGCATGTGGGGAACAGGAATATGTGTTTCTTTTTCATTTCTGAGGTGTTTGTCAAAAGTGATGTTTTTGGGCTGAATTGAGAAATAAGTCGAATGCTGTGTTAGACCTTGGGCTAGCTCTTCAGGGTAGGCTCGGAATCAAAATTCAAGCGAGAATTCGGCTTTCCAGCCCGTGGGGAACAGGAATATGTGTTTCTTTTTCATTTCTGAGGTGTTTGTCAAAAGTCATGTTTTTTGGCTGTATTGAGTCCTAAGGCGAATGCTGTGTTAGACTTTGGGCTAGCTCTTCAGGGTAGGCTCGGAATCAAAATTCAAGCGAGAATTCGGCTTTCCAGCCCGTGGGGAACAGGAATATGTGTTTCTTTTTCATTTCTGAGGTGTTTGTCAAAAGTCATGTTTTTTGGCTGTATTGAGTCCTAAGGCGAATGCTGTGTTAGACTTTGGGCTAGCTCTTCAGGGAAAGGTCGGAATCAAAAATCAAGTGAAAATTCGGCTTTCCAGCCTGTGGGGAACAGGAATATGTGTTTCATTTTCATTTCTGAGGTGTTTGTCAAAAGTCATGTTTTTTGGCTGTATTGAGTCCTAAGGCGAATGCTGTGTTAGACTTTGGGCTAGCTCTTCAGGGTAGGCTCGGAATCAAAATTCAAACGAGAATTCGGCTTTCCAGCACGTGGGGAACAGGAATATGTGTTTCTTTTTCATTTCTGAGGTGTTTGTCAAAAGTGATGTTTTTGGGCTGAATTGAGAACTAAGGTGAATTCCGTGTTAGACATTGGGCTTTCTCTTCAGGGAAAGCTCGGAATCAAAAATCAAGCGAGAATTCAGCTTTCCAGCCTGTGGGGAACAGGAATATGTGTTTCATTTTCATTTCTGAGGTGTTTGTCAAAAGTCATGTTTTTTGGCTGTATTGAGTCCTAAGGCGAATGCTGTGTTTGACTTTGGGCTAGCTCTTCAGGGTAGGCTCGGAATCAAAATTCAAGCGAGAATTCGGCTTTCCAGCACGTGGGGAACAGGAATATGTGTTTCTTTTTCATTTCTGAGGTGTTTGTCAAAAGTGATGTTTTTGGGCTGAATTGAGAAATAAGGCGAATGCTGTGTTAGACCTTGGGCTAGCTCTTCAGGGAAAGGTCGGAATCAAAAATCAAGCGAGAATTCGGCTTTCCAGCCCGTGGGGAACAGGAATATGTGTTTCTTTTTCATTTCTGAGGTGTTTGTCAAAAGTGATGTTTTTGGACTGAATTGAATCCTAAGGCGAATGCTGTGTTAGACTTTCGGCTAGCTCTTCAGGGTAGGTTTGGAATCGAAAATCAAGCGAGAATTTGGCTTTCCAGCCCGTGGGGAACAGGAATATGTGTTTCTTTTTCATTTCTGAGGTGTTTGTCAAAAGTGATGTTTTTGGGCTGAATTGAGAAATATGGCGAATGCTGTGTTGGACCTTGGGCTAGCTCTTCAGGGAAAGGTCGGAATCAAAAATCAAGCGAGAATTCGGCTTTCCACCCTGTGGGGAACAGGAATATGTGTTTCATTTTCATTTCTGAGGTGTTTGTCAAAAGTTATGTTTTTTGGCTGTATTGAGTCCTAAGGCGAATGCTGTGTTAGACTTTGGGCTAGCTCTTCAGGGTAGGCTCGGAATCAAAATTCAAGCGAGAATTCGGCTTTCCAGCCCATGGGGAACAGGAATATGTGTTTCTTTTTCATTTCTGAGGTGTTTGTCAAAAGTGATGTTTTTGGGCTGAATTGAATCCTAAGGCGAATGCTGTGTTAGAGTTTGGGCTAGCTCTTCAGGGTAGGCTCGGAATCGAAAATCAAGCGAGAATTCGGCTTTCCAGCATGTGGGGAACAGGAATATGTGTTTCTTTTTCATTTCTGAGGTGTTTGTCAATAGTGATGTTTTTGGGCTGAATTGAGAAATAAGGCGAATGCTGTGTTAGACCTTGGGCTAGCTCTTCAGGGTAGGCTCGGAATCAAAATTCAAGCGAGAATTCGGCTTTCCAGCCCGTGGGGAACAGAAATATGTGTTTCTTTTTCATTTCTGAGGTGTTTGTCAAAAGTCATGTTTTTTGGCTGTATTGAGTCCTAAGGCGAATGCTGTGTTAGACTTTGGGCTAGCTCTTCAGGGTAGGCTCGGAATCAAAATTCAAGTGAGAATTCGGCTTTCCAGCCCGTGGGGAACAGGAATATGTGTTTCTTTTTCATTTCTGAGGTGTTTGTCAAAAGTGATGTTTTTGGACTGAATTGAATCCTAAGGCGAATGCTGTGTTAGACTTTGGGCTAGCTCTTCAGGGTAGGCTCGGAATCGAAAATCAAGTGAGAATTCGGCTTTCCAGCCTGTGGGGAACAGGAATATGTGTTTCTTTTTCATTTCTGAGGTGTTTGTCAAAAGTGATGTTTTTGGGCTGAATTGAATCCTAAGGCGAATGCTGTGTTAGACTTTGGGCTAGCTCTTCAGGGTAGGCTCGGAATCAAAATTCAAGCGAGAATTCGGCTTTCCAGCCCGTGGGGAACAGGAATATGTGTTTCTTTTTCATTTCTGAGGTGTTTGTCAAAAGTCATGTTTTTTGGCTGTATTGAGTCCTAAGGCGAATGCTGTGTTAGACTTTGGGCTAGCTCTTCAGGGTAGGCTCGGAATCAAAATTCAAGCGAGAATTCGGCTTTCCAGCCCGTGGGGAACAGGAATATGTGTTTCTTTTTCATTTCTGAGGTGTTTGTCAAAAGTCATGTTTTTTGGCTGTATTGAGTCCTAAGGCGAATGCTGTGTTAGACTTTGGGCTAGCTCTTCAGGGAAAGGTCGGAATCAAAAATCAAGTGAAAATTCGGCTTTCCAGCCTGTGGGGAACAGGAATATGTGTTTCATTTTCATTTCTGAGGTGTTTGTCAAAAGTCATTTTTTTTGGCTGTATTGAGTCCTAAGGCGAATGCTGTGTTAGACTTTGGGCTAGCTCTTCAGGGTAGGCTCGGAATCAAAATTCAAACGAGAATTCGGCTTTCCAGCATGTGGGGAACAGGAATATGTGTTTCTTTTTCATTTCTGAGGTGTTTGTCAAAAGTGATGTTTTTGGGCTGAATTGAGAACTAAGGTGAATTCCGTGTTAGACATTGGGCTTTCTCTTCAGGGAAAGCTCGGAATCAAAAATCAAGCGAGAATTCAGCTTTCCAGCCTGTGGGGAACAGGAATATGTGTTTCATTTTCATTTCTGAGGTGTTTGTCAAAAGTCATGTTTTTTGGCTGTATTGAGTCCTAAGGCGAATGCTGTGTTTGACTTTGGGCTAGCTCTTCAGGGTAGGCTCGGAATCAAAATTCAAGCGAGAATTCGGCTTTCCAGCACGTGGGGAACAGGAATATGTGTTTCTTTTTCATTTCTGAGGTGTTTGTCAAAAGTGATGTTTTTGGGCTGAATTGAGAAATAAGGCGAATGCTGTGTTAGACCTTGGGCTAGCTCTTCAGGGAAAGGTCGGAATCAAAAATCAAGCGAGAATTCGGCTTTCCAGCCCGTGGGGAACAGGAATATGTGTTTCTTTTTCATTTCTGAGGTGTTTGTCAAAAGTGATGTTTTTGGACTGAATTGAATCCTAAGGCGAATGCTGTGTTAGACTTTCGGCTAGCTCTTCAGGGTAGGTTCGGAATCGAAAATCAAGCGAGAATTTGGCTTTCCAGCCCGTGGGGAACAGGAATATGTGTTTCTTTTTCATTTCTGAGGTGTTTGTCAAAAGTGATGTTTTTGGGCTGAATTGAGAAATATGGCGAATGCTGTGTTGGACCTTGGGCTAGCTCTTCAGGGAAAGGTCGGAATCAAAAATCAAGCGAGAATTCGGCTTTCCAGCCTGTGGGAACAGGAATATGTGTTTCATTTTCATTTCTGAGGTGTTTGTCAAAAGTTATGTTTTTTGGCTGTATTGAGTCCTAAGGCGAATGCTGTGTTAGACTTTGGGCTAGCTCTTCAGGGTAGGCTCGGAATCAAAATTCAAGCGAGAATTCGGCTTTCCAGCCCATGGGGAACAGGAATATGTGTTTCTTTTTCATTTCTGAGGTGTTTGTCAAAAGTGATGTTTTTGGGCTGAATTGAATCCTAAGGCGAATGCTGTGTTAGAGTTTGGGCTAGCTCTTCAGGGTAGGCTCGGAATCGAAAATCAAGCGAGAATTCGGCTTTCCAGCATGTGGGGAACAGGAATATGTGTTTCTTTTTCATTTCTGAGGTGTTTGTCAAAAGTGATGTTTTTGGGCTGAATTGAGAAATAAGGCGAATGCTGTGTTAGACCTTGGGCTAGCTCTTCAGGGTAGGCTCGGAATCAAAATTCAAGCGAGAATTCGGCTTTCCAGCCCGTGGGGAACAGGAATATGTGTTTCTTTTTCATTTCTGAGGTGTTTGTCAAAAGTCATGTTTTTTGGCTGTATTGAGTCCTAAGGCGAATGCTGTGTTAGACTTTGGGCTAGCTCTTCAGGGTAGGCTCGGAATCAAAATTCAAGCGAGAATTCGGCTTTCCAGCCCGTGGGGAACAGGAATATGTGTTTCTTTTTCATTTCTGAGGTGTTTGTCAAAAGTGATGTTTTTGGACTGAATTGAATCCTAAGGCGAATGCTGTGTTAGACTTTGGGCTAGCTCTTCAGGGTAGGCTCGGAATCGAAAATCAAGCGAGAATTCGGCTTTCCAGCCTGTGGGGAACAGGAATATGTGTTTCTTTTTCATTTCTGAGGTGTTTGTCAAAAGTGATGTTTTTGGGCTGAATTGAATCCTAAGGCGAATGCTGTGTTAGAGTTTGGGCTAGCTCTTCAGGGTAGGCTCGGAATGGAAAATCAAGCGAGAATTCGGCTTTCCAGCCTGTGGGGAACAGGAATATGTGTTTCATTTTCATTTCTGAGGTGTTTGTCAAAAGTCATGTTTTTTGGCTGTATTGAGTCCTAAGGCGAATGCTTTGTTTGACTTTGGGCTAGCTCTTCAGGGTAGGCTCGGAATCGAAAATCAAGCGAGAATTCGGCTTTCCAGCCTGTGGGGAACAGGAATATGTGTTTCTTTTTCATTTCTGAGGTGTTTGTCAAAAGTGATGTTTTTGGGCTGAATTGAATCCTAAGGCGAATGCTGTGTTAGAGTTTGGGCTAGCTCTTCAGGGTAGGCTCGGAATCGAAAATCAAGCGAGAATTCGGCTTTCCCGCATGTGGGGAAAAGGAATATGTGTTTCTTTTTCATTTCTGAGGTGTTTGTCAAAAGTGATGTTTTTGGGCTGAATTGAGAAATAAGTCGAATGCTGTGTTAGACCTTGGGCTAGCTCTTCAGGGTAGGCTCGGAATCAAAATTCAAGCGAGAATTCGGCTTTCCAGCCCGTGGGGAACAGGAATATGTGTTTCTTTTTCATTTCTGAGGTGTTTGTCAAAAGTCATGTTTTTTGGCTGTATTGAGTCCTAAGGCGAATGCTGTGTTAGACTTTGGGCTAGCTCTTCAGGGTAGGCTCGGAATCAAAATTCAAGCGAGAATTCGGCTTTCCAGCCCGTGGGGAACAGGAATATGTGTTTCTTTTTCATTTCTGAGGTGTTTGTCAAAACTCATGTTTTTTGGCTGTATTGAGTCCTAAGGCGAATGCTGTGTTAGACTTTGGGCTAGCTCTTCAGGGAAAGGTCGGAATCAAAAATCAAGCGAGAATTCGGCTTTCCAGCCTGTGGGGAACAGGAATATGTGTTTCATTTTCATTTCTGAGGTGTTTGTCAAAAGTCATGTTTTTTGGCTGTATTGAGTCCTAAGGCGAATGCTGTGTTAGACTTTCGGCTAGCTCTTCAGGGTAGGCTCGGAATCGAAAATCAAGCGAGAATTCGGCTTTCCAGCACGTGGGGAACAGGAATATGTCTTTCTTTTTCATTTCTGAGGTGTTTGTCAAAAGTGATGTTTTTGGGCTGAATTGAATCCTAAGGCGAATGCTGTGTTAGACCTTGGGCTAGCTCTTCAGGGTAGGCTCGGAATCAAAATTCAAGCGAGAATTCGGCTTTCCAGCCCGTGGGGAACAGGAATATGTGTTTCTTTTTCATTTCTGAGGTGTTGGTCAAAAGTGATGTTTTTGGGCTGTATTGAGTCCTAAGGCGAATGCTTTGTTTGACTTTGGGCTAGCTCTTCAGGGTAGGCTCGGAATCAAAATTCAAGCGAGAATTCGGCTTTCCAGCACGTGGGGAACAGGAATATGTGTTTCTTTTTCATTTCTGAGGTGTTTGTCAAAAGTGATGTTTTTGGGCTGAATTGAGAACTAAGGCGAATTCTGTGTTAGACATTGGGCTTTCTCTTCAGGGAAAGCTCGGAATCAAAAATCAAGTGAAAATTCGGCTTTCCAGCCTGTGGGGAACAGGAATATGTGTTTCATTTTCATTTCTGAGGTGTTTGTCAAAAGTCATGTTTTTTGGCTGTATTGAGTCCTAAGGCGAATGCTGTGTTAGACTTTGGGCTAGCTCTTCAGGGTAGGCTCGGAATCAAAATTCAAACGAGAATTCGGCTTTCCAGCACGTGGGGAACAGGAATATGTGTTTCTTTTTCATTTCTGAGGTGTTTGTCAAAAGTGATGTTTTTGGGCTGAATTGAGAACTAAGGTGAATTCCGTGTTAGACATTGGGCTTTCTCTTCAGGGAAAGCTCGGAATCAAAAATCAAGCGAGAATTCAGCTTTCCAGCCTGTGGGGAACAGGAATATGTGTTTCATTTTCATTTCTGAGGTGTTTGTCAAAAGTCATGTTTTTTGGCTGTATTGAGTCCTAAGGCGAATGCTGTGTTTGACTTTGGGCTAGCTCTTCAGGGTAGGCTCGGAATCAAAATTCAAGCGAGAATTCGGCTTTCCAGCACGTGGGGAACAGGAATATGTGTTTCTTTTTCATTTCTGAGGTGTTTGTCAAAAGTGATGTTTTTGGGCTGAATTGAGAAATAAGGCGAATGCTGTGTTAGACCTTGGGCTAGCTCTTCAGGGAAAGGTCGGAATCAAAAATCAAGCGAGAATTCGGCTTTCCAGCCCGTGGGGAACAGGAATATGTGTTTCTTTTTCATTTCTGAGGTGTTTGTCAAAAGTGATGTTTTTGGACTGAATTGAATCCTAAGGCGAATGCTGTGTTAGACTTTCGGCTAGCTCTTCAGGGTAGGTTCGGAATCGAAAATCAAGCGAGAATTTGGCTTTCCAGCCCGTGGGGAACAGGAATATGTGTTTCTTTTTCATTTCTGAGGTGTTTGTCAAAAGTGATGTTTTTGGGCTGAATTGAGAAATATGGCGAATGCTGTGTTGGACCTTGGGCTAGCTCTTCAGGGAAAGGTCGGAATCAAAAATCAAGCGAGAATTCGGCTTTCCAGCCTGTGGGAACAGGAATATGTGTTTCATTTTCATTTCTGAGGTGTTTGTCAAAAGTTATGTTTTTTGGCTGTATTGAGTCCTAAGGCGAATGCTGTGTTAGACTTTGGGCTAGCTCTTCAGGGTAGGCTCGGAATCAAAATTCAAGCGAGAATTCGGCTTTCCAGCCCATGGGGAACAGGAATATGTGTTTCTTTTTCATTTCTGAGGTGTTTGTCAAAAGTGATGTTTTTGGGCTGAATTGAATCCTAAGGCGAATGCTGTGTTAGAGTTTGGGCTAGCTCTTCAGGGTAGGCTCGGAATCGAAAATCAAGCGAGAATTCGGCTTTCCAGCATGTGGGGAACAGGAATATGTGTTTCTTTTTCATTTCTGAGGTGTTTGTCAAAAGTGATGTTTTTGGGCTGAATTGAGAAATAAGGCGAATGCTGTGTTAGACCTTGGGCTAGCTCTTCAGGGTAGGCTCGGAATCAAAATTCAAGCGAGAATTCGGCTTTCCAGCCCGTGGGGAACAGGAATATGTGTTTCTTTTTCATTTCTGAGGTGTTTGTCAAAAGTCATGTTTTTTGGCTGTATTGAGTCCTAAGGCGAATGCTGTGTTAGACTTTGGGCTAGCTCTTCAGGGTAGGCTCGGAATCAAAATTCAAGCGAGAATTCGGCTTTCCAGCCCGTGGGGAACAGGAATATGTGTTTCTTTTTCATTTCTGAGGTGTTTGTCAAAAGTGATGTTTTTGGACTGAATTGAATCCTAAGGCGAATGCTGTGTTAGACTTTGGGCTAGCTCTTCAGGGTAGGCTCGGAATCGAAAATCAAGCGAGAATTCGGCTTTCCAGCCTGTGGGGAACAGGAATATGTGTTTCTTTTTCATTTCTGAGGTGTTTGTCAAAAGTGATGTTTTTGGGCTGAATTGAATCCTAAGGCGAATGCTGTGTTAGAGTTTGGGCTAGCTCTTCAGGGTAGGCTCGGAATCGAAAATCAAGCGAGAATTCGGCTTTCCAGCCTGTGGGGAACAGGAATATGTGTTTCATTTTCATTTCTGAGGTGTTTGTCAAAAGTCATGTTTTTTGGCTGTATTGAGTCCTAAGGCGAATGCTTTGTTTGACTTTGGGCTAGCTCTTCAGGGTAGGCTCGGAATCGAAAATCAAGCGAGAATTCGGCTTTCCAGCCTGTGGGGAACAGGAATATGTGTTTCTTTTTCATTTCTGAGGTGTTTGTCAAAAGTGATGTTTTTGGGCTGAATTGAATCCTAAGGCGAATGCTGTGTTAGAGTTTGGGCTAGCTCTTCAGGGTAGGCTCGGAATCGAAAATCAAGCGAGAATTCGGCTTTCCCGCATGTGGGGAACAGGAATATGTGTTTCTTTTTCATTTCTGAGGTGTTTGTCAAAAGTGATGTTTTTGGGCTGAATTGAGAAATAAGTCGAATGCTGTGTTAGACCTTGGGCTAGCTCTTCAGGGTAGGCTCGGAATCGAAAATCAAGCGAGAATTCGGCTTTCCAGCCTGTGGGGAACAGGAATATGTGTTTCTTTTTCATTTCTGAGGTGTTTGTCAAAAGTGATGTTTTTGGGCTGAATTGAATCCTAAGGCGAATGCTGTGTTAGAGTTTGGGCTAGCTCTTCAGGGTAGGCTCGGAATCGAAAATCAAGCGAGAATTCGGCTTTCCAGCCTGTGGGGAACAGGAATATGTGTTTCATTTTCATTTCTGAGGTGTTTGTCAAAAGTCATGTTTTTTGGCTGTATTGAGTCCTAAGGCGAATGCTTTGTTTGACTTTGGACTAGCTCTTCAGGGTAGGCTCGGAATCGAAAATCAAGCGAGAATTCGGCTTTCCAGCCTGTGGGGAACAGGAATATGTGTTTCTTTTTCATTTCTGAGGTGTTTGTCAAAAGTGATGTTTTTGGGCTGAATTGAATCCTAAGGCGAATGCTGTGTTAGAGTTTGGGCTAGCTCTTCAGGGTAGGCTCGGAATCGAAAATCAAGCGAGAATTCGGCTTTCCCGCATGTGGGGAACAGGAATATGTGTTTCTTTTTCATTTCTGAGGTGTTTGTCAAAAGTGATGTTTTTGGGCTGAATTGAGAAATAAGTCGAATGCTGTGTTAGACCTTGGGCTAGCTCTTCAGGGTAGGCTCGGAATCAAAATTCAAGCGAGAATTCGGCTTTCCAGCCCGTGGGGAACAGGAATATGTGTTTCTTTTTCATTTCTGAGGTGTTTGTCAAAAGTCATGTTTTTTGGCTGTATTGAGTCCTAAGGCGAATGCTGTGTTAGACTTTGGGCTAGCTCTTCAGGGTAGGCTCGGAATCAAAATTCAAGCGAGAATTCGGCTTTCCAGCCCGTGGGGAACAGGAATATGTGTTTCTTTTTCATTTCTGAGGTGTTTGTCAAAACTCATGTTTTTTGGCTGTATTGAGTCCTAAGGCGAATGCTGTGTTAGACTTTGGGCTAGCTCTTCAGGGAAAGGTCGGAATCAAAAATCAAGCGAGAATTCGGCTTTCCAGCCTGTGGGGAACAGGAATATGTGTTTCATTTTCATTTCTGAGGTGTTTGTCAAAAGTCATGTTTTTTGGCTGTATTGAGTCCTAAGGCGAATGCTGTGTTAGACTTTCGGCTAGCTCTTCAGGGTAGGCTCGGAATCGAAAATCAAGCGAGAATTCGGCTTTCCAGCACGTGGGGAACAGGAATATGTCTTTCTTTTTCATTTCTGAGGTGTTTGTCAAAAGTGATGTTTTTGGGCTGAATTGAATCCTAAGGCGAATGCTGTGTTAGACCTTGGGCTAGCTCTTCAGGGTAGGCTCG
Source organism: Diadophis punctatus similis (assembly GCA_023053685.1). NCBI lineage: Eukaryota > Metazoa > Chordata > Lepidosauria > Squamata > Dipsadidae > Diadophis > Diadophis punctatus. The sequence continues at coordinate 80,757 of JALIGW010000235.1, read as the reverse complement.
GAATCAAAATTCAAGCGAGAATTCGGCTTTCCAGCCCGTGGGGAACAGGAATATGTGTTTCTTTTTCATTTCTGAGGTGTTGGTCAAAAGTGATGTTTTTGGGCTGTATTGAGTCCTAAGGCGAATGCTTTGTTTGACTTTGGGCTAGCTCTTCAGGGTAGGCTCGGAATCAAAAATCAAGTGAAAATTCGGCTTTCCAGCCTGTGGGGAACAGGAATATGTGTTTCATTTTCATTTCTGAGGTGTTTGTCAAAAGTCATGTTTTTTGGCTGTATTGAGTCCTAAGGCGAATGCTGTGTTAGACTTTGGGCTAGCTCTTCAGGGTAGGCTCGGAATCAAAATTCAAACGAGAATTCGGCTTTCCAGCACGTGGGGAACAGGAATATGTGTTTCTTTTTCATTTCTGAGGTGTTTGTCAAAAGTGATGTTTTTGGGCTGAATTGAGAACTAAGGTGAATTCCGTGTTAGACATTGGGCTTTCTCTTCAGGGAAAGCTCGGAATCAAAAATCAAGCGAGAATTCAGCTTTCCAGCCTGTGGGGAACAGGAATATGTGTTTCATTTTCATTTCTGAGGTGTTTGTCAAAAGTCATGTTTTTTGGCTGTATTGAGTCCTAAGGCGAATGCTGTGTTTGACTTTGGGCTAGCTCTTCAGGGTAGGCTCGGAATCAAAATTCAAGCGAGAATTCGGCTTTCCAGCACGTGGGGAACAGGAATATGTGTTTCTTTTTCATTTCTGAGGTGTTTGTCAAAAGTGATGTTTTTGGGCTGAATTGAGAAATAAGGCGAATGCTGTGTTAGACCTTGGGCTAGCTCTTCAGGGAAAGGTCGGAATCAAAAATCAAGCGAGAATTCGGCTTTCCAGCCCGTGGGGAACAGGAATATGTGTTTCTTTTTCATTTCTGAGGTGTTTGTCAAAAGTGATGTTTTTGGACTGAATTGAATCCTAAGGCGAATGCTGTGTTAGACTTTCGGCGAGCTCTTCAGGGTAGGTTCGGAATCGAAAATCAAGCGAGAATTTGGCTTTCCAGCCCGTGGGGAACAGGAATATGTGTTTCTTTTTCATTTCTGAGGTGTTTGTCAAAAGTGATGTTTTTGGGCTGAATTGAGAAATATGGCGAATGCTGTGTTGGACCTTGGGCTAGCTCTTCAGGGAAAGGTCGGAATCAAAAATCAAGCGAGAATTCGGCTTTCCAGCCTGTGGGAACAGGAATATGTGTTTCATTTTCATTTCTGAGGTGTTTGTCAAAAGTTATGTTTTTTGGCTGTATTGAGTCCTAAGGCGAATGCTGTGTTAGACTTTGGGCTAGCTCTTCAGGGTAGGCTCGGAATCAAAATTCAAGCGAGAATTCGGCTTTCCAGCCCATGGGGAACAGGAATATGTGTTTCTTTTTCATTTCTGAGGTGTTTGTCAAAAGTGATGTTTTTGGGCTGAATTGAATCCTAAGGCGAATGCTGTGTTAGAGTTTGGGCTAGCTCTTCAGGGTAGGCTCGGAATCGAAAATCAAGCGAGAATTCGGCGTTCCAGCATGTGGGGAACAGGAATATGTGTTTCTTTTTCATTTCTGAGGTGTTTGTCAAAAGTGATGTTTTTGGGCTGAATTGAGAAATAAGGCGAATGCTGTGTTAGACCTTGGGCTAGCTCTTCAGGGTAGGCTCGGAATCAAAATTCAAGCGAGAATTCGGCTTTCCAGCCCGTGGGGAACAGGAATATGTGTTTCTTTTTCATTTCTGAGGTGTTTGTCAAAAGTCATGTTTTTTGGCTGTATTGAGTCCTAAGGCGAATGCTGTGTTAGACTTTGGGCTAGCTCTTCAGGGTAGGCTCGGAATCAAAATTCAAGCGAGAATTCGGCTTTCCAGCCCGTGGGGAACAGGAATATGTGTTTCTTTTTCATTTCTGAGGTGTTTGTCAAAAGTGATGTTTTTGGACTGAATTGAATCCTAAGGCGAATGCTGTGTTAGACTTTGGGCTAGCTCTTCAGGGTAGGCTCGGAATCAAAAATCAAGTGAAAATTCGGCTTTCCAGCCTGTGGGGAACAGGAATATGTGTTTCATTTTCATTTCTGAGGTGTTTGTCAAAAGTCATGTTTTTTGGCTGTATTGAGTCCTAAGGCGAATGCTGTGTTAGACTTTGGGCTAGCTCTTCAGGGTAGGCTCGGAATCAAAATTCAAACGAGAATTCGGCTTTCCAGCACGTGGGGAACAGGAATATGTGTTTCTTTTTCATTTCTGAGGTGTTTGTCAAAAGTGATGTTTTTGGGCTGAATTGAGAACTAAGGTGAATTCCGTGTTAGACATTGGGCTTTCTCTTCAGGGAAAGCTCGGAATCAAAAATCAAGCGAGAATTCAGCTTTCCAGCCTGTGGGGAACAGGAATATGTGTTTCATTTTCATTTCTGAGGTGTTTGTCAAAAGTCATGTTTTTTGGCTGTATTGAGTCCTAAGGCGAATGCTGTGTTTGACTTTGGGCTAGCTCTTCAGGGTAGGCTCGGAATCAAAATTCAAGCGAGAATTCGGCTTTCCAGCACGTGGGGAACAGGAATATGTGTTTCTTTTTCATTTCTGAGGTGTTTGTCAAAAGTCATGTTTTTTGGCTGTATTGAGTCCTAAGGCGAATGCTGTGTTAGACTTTGGGCTAGCTCTTCAGGGTAGGCTCGGAATCAAAATTCAAACGAGAATTCGGCTTTCCAGCACGTGGGGAACAGGAATATGTGTTTCTTTTTCATTTCTGAGGTGTTTGTCAAAAGTGATGTTTTTGGGCTGAATTGAGAACTAAGGTGAATTCCGTGTTAGACATTGGGCTTTCTCTTCAGGGAAAGCTCGGAATCAAAAATCAAGCGAGAATTCAGCTTTCCAGCCTGTGGGGAACAGGAATATGTGTTTCATTTTCATTTCTGAGGTGTTTGTCAAAAGTCATGTTTTTTGGCTGTATTGAGTCCTAAGGCGAATGCTGTGTTTGACTTTGGGCTAGCTCTTCAGGGTAGGCTCGGAATCAAAATTCAAGCGAGAATTCGGCTTTCCAGCACGTGGGGAACAGGAATATGTGTTTCTTTTTCATTTCTGAGGTGTTTGTCAAAAGTGATGTTTTTGGGCTGAATTGAGAAATAAGGCGAATGCTGTGTTAGACCTTGGGCTAGCTCTTCAGGGAAAGGTCGGAATCAAAAATCAAGCGAGAATTCGGCTTTCCAGCCCGTGGGGAACAGGAATATGTGTTTCTTTTTCATTTCTGAGGTGTTTGTCAAAAGTGATGTTTTTGGACTGAATTGAATCCTAAGGCGAATGCTGTGTTAGACTTTCGGCGAGCTCTTCAGGGTAGGTTCGGAATCGAAAATCAAGCGAGAATTTGGCTTTCCAGCCCGTGGGGAACAGGAATATGTGTTTCTTTTTCATTTCTGAGGTGTTTGTCAAAAGTGATGTTTTTGGGCTGAATTGAGAAATATGGCGAATGCTGTGTTGGACCTTGGGCTAGCTCTTCAGGGAAAGGTCGGAATCAAAAATCAAGCGAGAATTCGGCTTTCCAGCCTGTGGGAACAGGAATATGTGTTTCATTTTCATTTCTGAGGTGTTTGTCAAAAGTTATGTTTTTTGGCTGTATTGAGTCCTAAGGCGAATGCTGTGTTAGACTTTGGGCTAGCTCTTCAGGGTAGGCTCGGAATCAAAATTCAAGCGAGAATTCGGCTTTCCAGCCCATGGGGAACAGGAATATGTGTTTCTTTTTCATTTCTGAGGTGTTTGTCAAAAGTGATGTTTTTGGGCTGAATTGAATCCTAAGGCGAATGCTGTGTTAGAGTTTGGGCTAGCTCTTCAGGGTAGGCTCGGAATCGAAAATCAAGCGAGAATTCGGCTTTCCAGCATGTGGGGAACAGGAATATGTGTTTCTTTTTCATTTCTGAGGTGTTTGTCAAAAGTGATGTTTTTGGGCTGAATTGAGAAATAAGGCGAATGCTGTGTTAGACCTTGGGCTAGCTCTTCAGGGTAGGCTCGGAATCAAAATTCAAGCGAGAATTCGGCTTTCCAGCCCGTGGGGAACAGGAATATGTGTTTCTTTTTCATTTCTGAGGTGTTTGTCAAAAGTCATGTTTTTTGGCTGTATTGAGTCCTAAGGCGAATGCTGTGTTAGACTTTGGGCTAGCTCTTCAGGGTAGGCTCGGAATCAAAATTCAAGCGAGAATTCGGCTTTCCCGCATGTGGGGAACAGGAATATGTGTTTCTTTTTCATTTCTGAGGTGTTTGTCAAAAGTGATGTTTTTGGACTGAATTGAATCCTAAGGCGAATGCTGTGTTAGACTTTGGGCTAGCTCTTCAGGGTAGGCTCGGAATCGAAAATCAAGCGAGAATTCGGCTTTCCAGCCTGTGGGGAACAGGAATATGTGTTTCTTTTTCATTTCTGAGGTGTTTGTCAAAAGTGATGTTTTTGGGCTGAATTGAATCCTAAGGCGAATGCTGTGTTAGAGTTTGGGCTAGCTCTTCAGGGTAGGCTCGGAATGGAAAATCAAGCGAGAATTCGGCTTTCCAGCCTGTGGGGAACAGGAATATGTGTTTCATTTTCATTTCTGAGGTGTTTGTCAAAAGTCATGTTTTTTGGCTGTATTGAGTCCTAAGGCGAATGCTTTGTTTGACTTTGGGCTAGCTCTTCAGGGTAGGCTCGGAATCGAAAATCAAGCGAGAATTCGGCTTTCCAGCCTGTGGGGAACAGGAATATGTGTTTCTTTTTCATTTCTGAGGTGTTTGTCAAAAGTGATGTTTTTGGGCTGAATTGAATCCTAAGGCGAATGCTGTGTTAGAGTTTGGGCTAGCTCTTCAGGGTAGGCTCGGAATCGAAAATCAAGCGAGAATTCGGCTTTCCCGCATGTGGGGAACAGGAATATGTGTTTCTTTTTCATTTCTGAGGTGTTTGTCAAAAGTGATGTTTTTGGGCTGAATTGAGAAATAAGTCGAATGCTGTGTTAGACCTTGGGCTAGCTCTTCAGGGTAGGCTCGGAATCAAAATTCAAGCGAGAATTCGGCTTTCCAGCCCGTGGGGAACAGGAATATGTGTTTCTTTTTCATTTCTGAGGTGTTTGTCAAAAGTCATGTTTTTTGGCTGTATTGAGTCCTAAGGCGAATGCTGTGTTAGACTTTGGGCTAGCTCTTCAGGGTAGGCTCGGAATCAAAATTCAAGCGAGAATTCGGCTTTCCAGCCCGTGGGGAACAGGAATATGTGTTTCTTTTTCATTTCTGAGGTGTTTGTCAAAACTCATGTTTTTTGGCTGTATTGAGTCCTAAGGCGAATGCTGTGTTAGACTTTGGGCTAGCTCTTCAGGGAAAGGTCGGAATCAAAAATCAAGCGAGAATTCGGCTTTCCAGCCTGTGGGGAACAGGAATATGTGTTTCATTTTCATTTCTGAGGTGTTTGTCAAAAGTCATGTTTTTTGGCTGTATTGAGTCCTAAGGCGAATGCTGTGTTAGACTTTCGGCTAGCTCTTCAGGGTAGGCTCGGAATCGAAAATCAAGCGAGAATTCGGCTTTCCAGCACGTGGGGAACAGGAATATGTCTTTCTTTTTCATTTCTGAGGTGTTTGTCAAAAGTGATGTTTTTGGGCTGAATTGAATCCTAAGGCGAATGCTGTGTTAGACCTTGGGCTAGCTCTTCAGGGTAGGCTCGGAATCAAAATTCAAGCGAGAATTCGGCTTTCCAGCCCGTGGGGAACAGGAATATGTGTTTCTTTTTCATTTCTGAGGTGTTGGTCAAAAGTGATGTTTTTGGGCTGTATTGAGTCCTAAGGCGAATGCTTTGTTTGACTTTGGGCTAGCTCTTCAGGGTAGGCTCGGAATCAAAATTCAAGCGAGAATTCGGCTTTCCAGCACGTGGGGAACAGGAATATGTGTTTCTTTTTCATTTCTGAGGTGTTTGTCAAAAGTGATGTTTTTGGGCTGAATTGAGAACTAAGGCGAATTCTGTGTTAGACATTGGGCTTTCTCTTCAGGGAAAGCTCGGAATCAAAAATCAAGTGAAAATTCGGCTTTCCAGCCTGTGGGGAACAGGAATATGTGTTTCATTTTCATTTCTGAGGTGTTTGTCAAAAGTCATGTTTTTTGGCTGTATTGAGTCCTAAGGCGAATGCTGTGTTAGACTTTGGGCTAGCTCTTCAGGGTAGGCTCGGAATCAAAATTCAAACGAGAATTTGGCTTTCCAGCACGTGGGGAACAGGAATATGTGTTTCTTTTTCATTTCTGAGGTGTTTGTCAAAAGTGATGTTTTTGGGCTGAATTGAGAACTAAGGTGAATTCCGTGTTAGACATTGGGCTTTCTCTTCAGGGAAAGCTCGGAATCAAAAATCAAGCGAGAATTCAGCTTTCCAGCCTGTGGGGAACAGGAATATGTGTTTCATTTTCATTTCTGAGGTGTTTGTCAAAAGTCATGTTTTTTGGCTGTATTGAGTCCTAAGGCGAATGCTGTGTTTGACTTTGGGCTAGCTCTTCAGGGTAGGCTCGGAATCAAAATTCAAGCGAGAATTCGGCTTTCCAGCACGTGGGGAACAGGAATATGTGTTTCTTTTTCATTTCTGAGGTGTTTGTCAAAAGTGATGTTTTTGGGCTGAATTGAGAACTAAGGTGAATTCCGTGTTAGACATTGGGCTTTCTCTTCAGGGAAAGCTCGGAATCAAAAATCAAGCGAGAATTCAGCTTTCCAGCCTGTGGGGAACAGGAATATGTGTTTCATTTTCATTTCTGAGGTGTTTGTCAAAAGTCATGTTTTTTGGCTGTATTGAGTCCTAAGGCGAATGCTGTGTTTGACTTTGGGCTAGCTCTTCAGGGTAGGCTCGGAATCAAAATTCAAGCGAGAATTCGGCTTTCCAGCACGTGGGGAACAGGAATATGTGTTTCTTTTTCATTTCTGAGGTGTTTGTCAAAAGTGATGTTTTTGGGCTGAATTGAGAAATAAGGCGAATGCTGTGTTAGACCTTGGGCTAGCTCTTCAGGGAAAGGTCGGAATCAAAAATCAAGCGAGAATTCGGCTTTCCAGCCCGTGGGGAACAGGAATATGTGTTTCTTTTTCATTTCTGAGGTGTTTGTCAAAAGTGATGTTTTTGGACTGAATTGAATCCTAAGGCGAATGCTGTGTTAGACTTTCGGCTAGCTCTTCAGGGTAGGTTCGGAATCGAAAATCAAGCGAGAATTTGGCTTTCCAGCCCGTGGGGAACAGGAATATGTGTTTCTTTTTCATTTCTGAGGTGTTTGTCAAAAGTGATGTTTTTGGGCTGAATTGAGAAATATGGCGAATGCTGTGTTGGACCTTGGGCTAGCTCTTCAGGGAAAGGTCGGAATCAAAAATCAAGCGAGAATTCGGCTTTCCAGCCTGTGGGAACAGGAATATGTGTTTCATTTTCATTTCTGAGGTGTTTGTCAAAAGTTATGTTTTTTGGCTGTATTGAGTCCTAAGGCGAATGCTGTGTTAGACTTTGGGCTAGCTCTTCAGGGTAGGCTCGGAATCAAAATTCAAGCGAGAATTCGGCTTTCCAGCCCATGGGGAACAGGAATATGTGTTTCTTTTTCATTTCTGAGGTGTTTGTCAAAAGTGATGTTTTTGGGCTGAATTGAATCCTAAGGCGAATGCTGTGTTAGAGTTTGGGCTAGCTCTTCAGGGTAGGCTCGGAATCGAAAATCAAGCGAGAATTCGGCTTTCCAGCATGTGGGGAACAGGAATATGTGTTTCTTTTTCATTTCTGAGGTGTTTGTCAAAAGTGATGTTTTTGGGCTGAATTGAGAAATAAGGCGAATGCTGTGTTAGACCTTGGGCTAGCTCTTCAGGGTAGGCTCGGAATCAAAATTCAAGCGAGAATTCGGCTTTCCAGCCCGTGGGGAACAGGAATATGTGTTTCTTTTTCATTTCTGAGGTGTTTGTCAAAAGTCATGTTTTTTGGCTGTATTGAGTCCTAAGGCGAATGCTGTGTTAGACTTTGGGCTAGCTCTTCAGGGTAGGCTCGGAATCAAAATTCAAGCGAGAATTCGGCTTTCCAGCCCGTGGGGAACAGGAATATGTGTTTCTTTTTCATTTCTGAGGTGTTTGTCAAAAGTGATGTTTTTGGACTGAATTGAATCCTAAGGCGAATGCTGTGTTAGACTTTGGGCTAGCTCTTCAGGGTAGGCTCGGAATCGAAAATCAAGCGAGAATTCGGCTTTCCAGCCTGTGGGGAACAGGAATATGTGTTTCTTTTTCATTTCTGAGGTGTTTGTCAAAAGTGATGTTTTTGGGCTGAATTGAATCCTAAGGCGAATGCTGTGTTAGAGTTTGGGCTAGCTCTTCAGGGTAGGCTCGGAATCGAAAATCAAGCGAGAATTCGGCTTTCCAGCCTGTGGGGAACAGGAATATGTGTTTCATTTTCATTTCTGAGGTGTTTGTCAAAAGTCATGTTTTTTGGCTGTATTGAGTCCTAAGGCGAATGCTTTGTTTGACTTTGGGCTAGCTCTTCAGGGTAGGCTCGGAATCGAAAATCAAGCGAGAATTCGGCTTTCCAGCCTGTGGGGAACAGGAATATGTGTTTCTTTTTCATTTCTGAGGTGTTTGTCAAAAGTGATGTTTTTGGGCTGAATTGAATCCTAAGGCGAATGCTGTGTTAGAGTTTGGGCTAGCTCTTCAGGGTAGGCTCGGAATCGAAAATCAAGCGAGAATTCGGCTTTCCCGCATGTGGGGAACAGGAATATGTGTTTCTTTTTCATTTCTGAGGTGTTTGTCAAAAGTGATGTTTTTGGGCTGAATTGAGAAATAAGTCGAATGCTGTGTTAGACCTTGGGCTAGCTCTTCAGGGTAGGCTCGGAATCAAAATTCAAGCGAGAATTCGGCTTTCCAGCCCGTGGGGAACAGGAATATGTGTTTCTTTTTCATTTCTGAGGTGTTTGTCAAAAGTCATGTTTTTTGGCTGTATTGAGTCCTAAGGCGAATGCTGTGTTAGACTTTGGGCTAGCTCTTCAGGGTAGGTTCGGAATCAAAATTCAAGCGAGAATTCGGCTTTCCAGCCCGTGGGGAACAGGAATATGTGTTTCTTTTTCATTTCTGAGGTGTTTGTCAAAACTCATGTTTTTTGGCTGTATTGAGTCCTAAGGCGAATGCTGTGTTAGACTTTGGGCTAGCTCTTCAGGGAAAGGTCGGAATCAAAAATCAAGCGAGAATTCGGCTTTCCAGCCTGTGGGGAACAGGAATATGTGTTTCATTTTCATTTCTGAGGTGTTTGTCAAAAGTCATGTTTTTTGGCTGTATTGAGTCCTAAGGCGAATGCTGTGTTAGACTTTCGGCTAGCTCTTCAGGGTAGGCTCGGAATCGAAAATCAAGCGAGAATTCGGCTTTCCAGCACGTGGGGAACAGGAATATGTCTTTCTTTTTCATTTCTGAGGTGTTTGTCAAAAGTGATGTTTTTGGGCTGAATTGAATCCTAAGGCGAATGCTGTGTTAGACCTTGGGCTAGCTCTTCAGGGTAGGCTCGGAATCAAAATTCAAGCGAGAATTCGGCTTTCCAGCCCGTGGGGAACAGGAATATGTGTTTCTTTTTCATTTCTGAGGTGTTGGTCAAAAGTGATGTTTTTGGGCTGTATTGAGTCCTAAGGCGAATGCTTTGTTTGACTTTGGGCTAGCTCTTCAGGGTAGGCTCGGAATCAAAAATCAAGTGAAAATTCGGCTTTCCAGCCTGTGGGGAACAGGAATATGTGTTTCATTTTCATTTCTGAGGTGTTTGTCAAAAGTCATGTTTTTTGGCTGTATTGAGTCCTAAGGCGAATGCTGTGTTAGACTTTGGGCTAGCTCTTCAGGGTAGGCTCGGAATCAAAATTCAAACGAGAATTCGGCTTTCCAGCACGTGGGGAACAGGAATATGTGTTTCTTTTTCATTTCTGAGGTGTTTGTCAAAAGTGATGTTTTTGGGCTGAATTGAGAACTAAGGTGAATTCCGTGTTAGACATTGGGCTTTCTCTTCAGGGAAAGCTCGGAATCAAAAATCAAGCGAGAATTCAGCTTTCCAGCCTGTGGGGAACAGGAATATGTGTTTCTTTTTCATTTCTGAGGTGTTTGTCAAAAGTGATGTTTTTGGACTGAATTGAATCCTAAGGCGAATGCTGTGTTAGACTTTCGGCTAGCTCTTCAGGGTAGGTTCGGAATCGAAAATCAAGCGAGAATTTGGCTTTCCAGCCCGTGGGGAACAGGAATATGTGTTTCTTTTTCATTTCTGAGGTGTTTGTCAAAAGTGATGTTTTTGGGCTGAATTGAGAAATATGGCGAATGCTGTGTTGGACCTTGGGCTAGCTCTTCAGGGAAAGGTCGGAATCAAAAATCAAGCGAGAATTCGGCTTTCCAGCCTGTGGGGAACAGGAATATGTGTTTCATTTTCATTTCTGAGGTGTTTGTCAAAAGTTATGTTTTTTGGCTGTATTGAGTCCTAAGGCGAATGCTGTGTTAGACTTTGGGCTAGCTCTTCAGGGTAGGCTCGGAATCAAAATTCAAGCGAGAATTCGGCTTTCCAGCCCATGGGGAACAGGAATATGTGTTTCTTTTTCATTTCTGAGGTGTTTGTCAAAAGTGATGTTTTTGGGCTGAATTGAATCCTAAGGCGAATGCTGTGTTAGAGTTTGGGCTAGCTCTTCAGGGTAGGCTCGGAATCGAAAATCAAGCGAGAATTCGGCTTTCCAGCATGTGGGGAACAGGAATATGTGTTTCTTTTTCATTTCTGAGGTGTTTGTCAATAGTGATGTTTTTGGGCTGAATTGAGAAATAAGGCGAATGCTGTGTTAGACCTTGGGCTAGCTCTTCAGGGTAGGCTCGGAATCAAAATTCAAGCGAGAATTCGGCTTTCCAGCCCGTGGGGAACAGGAATATGTGTTTCTTTTTCATTTCTGAGGTGTTTGTCAAAAGTCATGTTTTTTGGCTGTATTGAGTCCTAAGGCGAATGCTGTGTTAGACTTTGGGCTAGCTCTTCAGGGTAGGCTCGGAATCAAAATTCAAGCGAGAATTCGGCTTTCCAGCCTGTGGGGAACAGGAATATGTGTTTCATTTTCATTTCTGAGGTGTTTGTCAAAAGTTATGTTTTTTGGCTGTATTGAGTCCTAAGGCGAATGCTGTGTTAGACTTTGGGCTAGCTCTTCAGGGTAGGCTCGGAATCAAAATTCAAGCGAGAATTCGGCTTTCCAGCCCGTGGGGAACAGGAATATGTGTTTCTTTTTCATTTCTGAGGTGTTGGTCAAAAGTGATGTTTTTGGGCTGTATTGAGTCCTAAGGCGAATGCTTTGTTTGACTTTGGGCTAGCTCTTCAGGGTAGGCTCGGAATCAAAAATCAAGTGAAAATTCGGCTTTCCAGCCTGTGGGGAACAGGAATATGTGTTTCATTTTCATTTCTGAGGTGTTTGTCAAAAGTCATGTTTTTTGGCTGTATTGAGTCCTAAGGCGAATGCTGTGTTAGACTTTGGGCTAGCTCTTCAGGGTAGGCTCGGAATCAAAATTCAAACGAGAATTCGGCTTTCCAGCACGTGGGGAACAGGAATATGTGTTTCTTTTTCATTTCTGAGGTGTTTGTCAAAAGTGATGTTTTTGGGCTGAATTGAGAACTAAGGTGAATTCCGTGTTAGACATTGGGCTTTCTCTTCAGGGAAAGCTCGGAATCAAAAATCAAGCGAGAATTCAGCTTTCCAGCCTGTGGGGAACAGGAATATGTGTTTCTTTTTCATTTCTGAGGTGTTTGTCAAAAGTGATGTTTTTGGACTGAATTGAATCCTAAGGCGAATGCTGTGTTAGACTTTCGGCTAGCTCTTCAGGGTAGGTTCGGAATCGAAAATCAAGCGAGAATTTGGCTTTCCAGCCCGTGGGGAACAGGAATATGTGTTTCTTTTTCATTTCTGAGGTGTTTGTCAAAAGTGATGTTTTTGGGCTGAATTGAGAAATATGGCGAATGCTGTGTTGGACCTTGGGCTAGCTCTTCAGGGAAAGGTCGGAATCAAAAATCAAGCGAGAATTCGGCTTTCCAGCCTGTGGGGAACAGGAATATGTGTTTCATTTTCATTTCTGAGGTGTTTGTCAAAAGTTATGTTTTTTGGCTGTATTGAGTCCTAAGGCGAATGCTGTGTTAGACTTTGGGCTAGCTCTTCAGGGTAGGCTCGGAATCAAAATTCAAGCGAGAATTCGGCTTTCCAGCCCATGGGGAACAGGAATATGTGTTTCTTTTTCATTTCTGAGGTGTTTGTCAAAAGTGATGTTTTTGGGCTGAATTGAATCCTAAGGCGAATGCTGTGTTAGAGTTTGGGCTAGCTCTTCAGGGTAGGCTCGGAATCGAAAATCAAGCGAGAATTCGGCTTTCCAGCATGTGGGGAACAGGAATATGTGTTTCTTTTTCATTTCTGAGGTGTTTGTCAATAGTGATGTTTTTGGGCTGAATTGAGAAATAAGGCGAATGCTGTGTTAGACCTTGGGCTAGCTCTTCAGGGTAGGCTCGGAATCAAAATTCAAGCGAGAATTCGGCTTTCCAGCCCGTGGGGAACAGGAATATGTGTTTCTTTTTCATTTCTGAGGTGTTTGTCAAAAGTCATGTTTTTTGGCTGTATTGAGTCCTAAGGCGAATGCTGTGTTAGACTTTGGGCTAGCTCTTCAGGGTAGGCTCGGAATCAAAATTCAAGTGAGAATTCGGCTTTCCAGCCCGTGGGGAACAGGAATATGTGTTTCTTTTTCATTTCTGAGGTGTTTGTCAAAAGTGATGTTTTTGGACTGAATTGAATCCTAAGGCGAATGCTGTGTTAGACTTTGGGCTAGCTCTTCAGGGTAGGCTCGGAATCGAAAATCAAGTGAGAATTCGGCTTTCCAGCCTGTGGGGAACAGGAATATGTGTTTCTTTTTCATTTCTGAGGTGTTTGTCAAAAGTGATGTTTTTGGGCTGAATTGAATCCTAAGGCGAATGCTGTGTTAGACTTTGGGCTAGCTCTTCAGGGTAGGCTCGGAATCAAAATTCAAGCGAGAATTCGGCTTTCCAGCCCGTGGGGAACAGGAATATGTGTTTCTTTTTCATTTCTGAGGTGTTTGTCAAAAGTCATGTTTTTTGGCTGTATTGAGTCCTAAGGCGAATGCTGTGTTAGACTTTGGGCTAGCTCTTCAGGGTAGGCTCGGAATCAAAATTCAAGCGAGAATTCGGCTTTCCAGCCCGTGGGGAACAGGAATATGTGTTTCTTTTTCATTTCTGAGGTGTTTGTCAAAAGTCATGTTTTTTGGCTGTATTGAGTCCTAAGGCGAATGCTGTGTTAGACTTTGGGCTAGCTCTTCAGGGAAAGGTCGGAATCAAAAATCAAGTGAAAATTCGGCTTTCCAGCCTGTGGGGAACAGGAATATGTGTTTCATTTTCATTTCTGAGGTGTTTGTCAAAAGTCATGTTTTTTGGCTGTATTGAGTCCTAAGGCGAATGCTGTGTTAGACTTTGGGCTAGCTCTTCAGGGTAGGCTCGGAATCAAAATTCAAACGAGAATTCGGCTTTCCAGCATGTGGGGAACAGGAATATGTGTTTCTTTTTCATTTCTGAGGTGTTTGTCAAAAGTGATGTTTTTGGGCTGAATTGAGAACTAAGGTGAATTCCGTGTTAGACATTGGGCTTTCTCTTCAGGGAAAGCTCGGAATCAAAAATCAAGCGAGAATTCAGCTTTCCAGCCTGTGGGGAACAGGAATATGTGTTTCATTTTCATTTCTGAGGTGTTTGTCAAAAGTCATGTTTTTTGGCTGTATTGAGTCCTAAGGCGAATGCTGTGTTTGACTTTGGGCTAGCTCTTCAGGGTAGGCTCGGAATCAAAATTCAAGCGAGAATTCGGCTTTCCAGCACGTGGGGAACAGGAATATGTGTTTCTTTTTCATTTCTGAGGTGTTTGTCAAAAGTGATGTTTTTGGGCTGAATTGAGAAATAAGGCGAATGCTGTGTTAGACCTTGGGCTAGCTCTTCAGGGAAAGGTCGGAATCAAAAATCAAGCGAGAATTCGGCTTTCCAGCCCGTGGGGAACAGGAATATGTGTTTCTTTTTCATTTCTGAGGTGTTTGTCAAAAGTGATGTTTTTGGACTGAATTGAATCCTAAGGCGAATGCTGTGTTAGACTTTCGGCTAGCTCTTCAGGGTAGGTTCGGAATCGAAAATCAAGCGAGAATTTGGCTTTCCAGCCCGTGGGGAACAGGAATATGTGTTTCTTTTTCATTTCTGAGGTGTTTGTCAAAAGTGATGTTTTTGGGCTGAATTGAGAAATATGGCGAATGCTGTGTTGGACCTTGGGCTAGCTCTTCAGGGAAAGGTCGGAATCAAAAATCAAGCGAGAATTCGGCTTTCCAGCATGTGGGGAACAGGAATATGTGTTTCTTTTTCATTTCTGAGGTGTTTGTCAAAAGTGATGTTTTTGGGCTGAATTGAGAAATAAGGCGAATGCTGTGTTAGACCTTGGGCTAGCTCTTCAGGGTAGGCTCGGAATCAAAATTCAAGCGAGAATTCGGCTTTCCAGCCCGTGGGGAACAGGAATATGTGTTTCTTTTTCATTTCTGAGGTGTTTGTCAAAAGTCATGTTTTTTGGCTGTATTGAGTCCTAAGGCGAATGCTGTGTTAGACTTTGGGCTAGCTCTTCAGGGTAGGCTCGGAATCAAAATTCAAGCGAGAATTCGGCTTTCCAGCCCGTGGGGAACAGGAATATGTGTTTCTTTTTCATTTCTGAGGTGTTTGTCAAAAGTGATGTTTTTGGACTGAATTGAATCCTAAGGCGAATGCTGTGTTAGACTTTGGGCTAGCTCTTCAGGGTAGGCTCGGAATCGAAAATCAAGCGAGAATTCGGCTTTCCAGCCTGTGGGGAACAGGAATATGTGTTTCTTTTTCATTTCTGAGGTGTTTGTCAAAAGTGATGTTTTTGGGCTGAATTGAATCCTAAGGCGAATGCTGTGTTAGAGTTTGGGCTAGCTCTTCAGGGTAGGCTCGGAATCGAAAATCAAGCGAGAATTCGGCTTTCCAGCCTGTGGGGAACAGGAATATGTGTTTCATTTTCATTTCTGAGGTGTTTGTCAAAAGTCATGTTTTTTGGCTGTATTGAGTCCTAAGGCGAATGCTTTGTTTGACTTTGGGCTAGCTCTTCAGGGTAGGCTCGGAATCGAAAATCAAGCGAGAATTCGGCTTTCCAGCCTGTGGGGAACAGGAATATGTGTTTCTTTTTCATTTCTGAGGTGTTTGTCAAAAGTGATGTTTTTGGGCTGAATTGAATCCTAAGGCGAATGCTGTGTTAGAGTTTGGGCTAGCTCTTCAGGGTAGGCTCGGAATCGAAAATCAAGCGAGAATTCGGCTTTCCCGCTTGTGGGGAACAGGAATATGTGTTTCTTTTTCATTTCTGAGGTGTTTGTCAAAAGTGATGTTTTTGGGCTGAATTGAGAAATAAGTCGAATGCTGTGTTAGACCTTGGGCTAGCTCTTCAGGGTAGGCTCGGAATCAAAATTCAAGCGAGAATTCGGCTTTCCAGCCCGTGGGGAACAGGAATATGTGTTTCTTTTTCATTTCTGAGGTGTTTGTCAAAAGTCATGTTTTTTGGCTGTATTGAGTCCTAAGGCGAATGCTGTGTTAGACTTTGGGCTAGCTCTTCAGGGTAGGCTCGGAATCAAAATTCAAGCGAGAATTCGGCTTTCCAGCCCGTGGGGAACAGGAATATGTGTTTCTTTTTCATTTCTGAGGTGTTTGTCAAAACTCATGTTTTTTGGCTGTATTGAGTCCTAAGGCGAATGCTGTGTTAGACTTTGGGCTAGCTCTTCAGGGAAAGGTCGGAATCAAAAATCAAGCGAGAATTCGGCTTTCCAGCCTGTGGGGAACAGGAATATGTGTTTCATTTTCATTTCTGAGGTGTTTGTCAAAAGTCATGTTTTTTGGCTGTATTGAGTCCTAAGGCGAATGCTGTGTTAGACTTTCGGCTAGCTCTTCAGGGTAGGCTCGGAATCGAAAATCAAGCGAGAATTTGGCTTTCCAGCACGTGGGGAACAGGAATATGTATTTCTTTTTCATTTCTGAGGTGTTTGTCAAAAGTGATGTTTTTGGGCTGAATTGAATCCTAAGGCGAATGCTGTGTTAGACTTTGGGCTAGCTCTTCAGGGTAGGCTCGGAATCGAAAATCAAGCGAGAATTCGGCTTTCCAGCCTGTGGGGAACAGGAATATGTGTTTCTTTTTCATTTCTGAGGTGTTTGTCAAAAGTGATGTTTTTGGGCTGAATTGAATCCTAAGGCGAATGCTGTGTTAGAGTTTGGGCTAGTTCTTCAGGGTAGGCTCGGAATCGAAAATCAAGCGAGAATTCGGCTTTCCAGCATGTGGGGAACAGGAATATGTGTTTCTTTTTCATTTCTGAGGTGTTTGTCAAAAGTGATGTTTTTGGGCTGAATTGAGAAATAAGTCGAATGCTGTGTTAGACCTTGGGCTAGCTCTTCAGGGTAGGCTCGGAATCAAAATTCAAGCGAGAATTCGGCTTTCCAGCCCGTGGGGAACAGGAATATGTGTTTCTTTTTCATTTCTGAGGTGTTTGTCAAAAGTCATGTTTTTTGGCTGTATTGAGTCCTAAGGCGAATGCTGTGTTAGACTTTCGGCTAGCTCTTCAGGGTAGGCTCGGAATCGAAAATCAAGCGAGAATTTGGCTTTCCAGCACGTGGGGAACAGGAATATGTCTTTCTTTTTCATTTCTGAGGTGTTTGTCAAAAGTGATGTTTTTGGGCTGAATTGAATCCTAAGGCGAATGCTGTGTTAGACTTTGGGCTAGCTCTTCAGGGTAGGCTCGGAATCGAAAATCAAGCGAGAATTCGGCTTTCCAGCCTGTGGGGAACAGGAATATGTGTTTCTTTTTCATTTCTGAGGTGTTTGTCAAAAGTGATGTTTTTGGGCTGAATTGAATCCTAAGGCGAATGCTGTGTTAGAGTTTGGGCTAGTTCTTCAGGGTAGGCTCGGAATCGAAAATCAAGCGAGAATTCGGCTTTCCAGCATGTGGGGAACAGGAATATGTGTTTCTTTTTCATTTCTGAGGTGTTTGTCAAAAGTGATGTTTTTGGGCTGAATTGAGAAATAAGTCGAATGCTGTGTTAGACCTTGGGCTAGCTCTTCAGGGTAGGCTCGGAATCAAAATTCAAGCGAGAATTCGGCTTTCCAGCCCGTGGGGAACAGGAATATGTGTTTCTTTTTCATTTCTGAGGTGTTTGTCAAAAGTCATGTTTTTTGGCTGTATTGAGTCCTAAGGCGAATGCTGTGTTAGACTTTGGGCTAGCTCTTCAGGGTAGGCTCGGAATCAAAATTCAAGCGAGAATTCGGCTTTCCAGCCCGTGGGGAACAGGAATATGTGTTTCTTTTTCATTTCTGAGGTGTTTGTCAAAACTCATGTTTTTTGGCTGTATTGAGTCCTAAGGCGAATGCTGTGTTAGACTTTGGGCTAGCTCTTCAGGGAAAGGTCGGAATCAAAAATCAAGCGAGAATTCGGCTTTCCAGCCTGTGGGGAACAGGAATATGTGTTTCATTTTCATTTCTGAGGTGTTTGTCAAAAGTCATGTTTTTTGGCTGTATTGAGTCCTAAGGCGAATGCTGTGTTAGACTTTCGGCTAGCTCTTCAGGGTAGGCTCGGAATCGAAAATCAAGCGAGAATTCGGCTTTCCAGCACGTGGGGAACAGGAATATGTCTTTCTTTTTCATTTCTGAGGTGTTTGTCAAAAGTGATGTTTTTGGGCTGAATTGAATCCTAAGGCGAATGCTGTGTTAGACCTTGGGCTAGCTCTTCAGGGTAGGCTCGGAATCAAAATTCAAGCGAGAATTCGGCTTTCCAGCCTGTGGGGAACAGGAATATGTGTTTCTTTTTCATTTCTGAGGTGTTGGTCAAAAGTGATGTTTTTGGGCTGTATTGAGTCCTAAGGCGAATGCTTTGTTTGACTTTGGGCTAGCTCTTCAGGGTAGGCTCGGAATCAAAATTCAAGCGAGAATTCGGCTTTCCAGCACGTGGGGAACAGGAATATGTGTTTCTTTTTCATTTCTGAGGTGTTTGTCAAAAGTGATGTTTTTGGGCTGAATTGAGAACTAAGGCGAATTCTGTGTTAGACATTGGGCTTTCTCTTCAGGGAAAGCTCGGAATCAAAAATCAAGCGAGAATTCAGCTTTCCAGCCTGTGGGGAACAGGAATATGTGTTTCATTTTCATTTCTGAGGTGTTTGTCAAAAGTCATGTTTTTTGGCTGTATTGAGTCCTAAGGCGAATGCTTTGTTTGACTTTGGGCTAGCTCTTCAGGGTAGGCTCGGAATCAAAATTCAAGCGAGAATTCGGCTTTCCAGCACGTGGGGAACAGGAATATGTGTTTCTTTTTCATTTCTGAGGTGTTTGTCAAAAGTGATGTTTTTGGGCTGAATTGAGAAATAAGGCGAATGCTGTGTTAGACCTTGGGCTAGCTCTTCAGGGAAAGGTCGGAATCAAAAATCAAGCGAGAATTCGGCTTTCCAGCCCGTGGGGAACAGGAATATGTGTTTCTTTTTCATTTCTGAGGTGTTTGTCAAAAGTGATGTTTTTGGGCTGAATTGAGAAATAAGGCGAATGCTGTGTTAGACTTTGGGCTAGCTCTTCAGGGTAGGCTCGGAATCGAAAATCAAGCGAGAATTCGGCTTTCCAGCACGTGGGGGAACAGGAATATGTGTTTCTTTTTCATTTCTGAGGTGTTTGTCAAAGGTGATGTTTTTGGGCTGAATTGAGAACTAAGGCGAATTCCGTGTTAGACATTGGGCTTTCTCTTCAGGGAAAGCTCGGAATCAAAAATCAAGCGAGAATTCGGCTTTCCAGCCTGTGGGGAACAGGAATATGTGTTTCATTTTCATTTCTGAGGTGTTTGTCAAAAGTCATGTTTTTTGGCTGTATTGAGTCCTAAGGCGAATGCTGTGTTAGACTTTGGGCTAGCTCTTCAGGGTAGGCTCGGAATCAAAATTCAAGCGAGAATTCGGCTTTCCAGCATGTGGGGAACAGGAATATGTGTTTCTTTTTCATTTCTGATGTGTTTGTCAAAAGTGATGTTTTTTGGCTGAATTGAGACCTAAGGCGAATTCCGTGTTAGACATTGGGCTAGCTCTTCAGGGAAAGGTCGGAATCGAAAATCAAGCGAGAATTCGGCTTTCCAGCCTGTGGGGAACAGGAATATGTGTTTCATTTTCATTTCTGAGGTGTTTGTCAAAAGTCATGTTTTTTGGCTGTATTGAGTCCTAAGGCGAATGCTGTGTTAGACTTTGGGCTAGCTCTTCAGGGAAAGGTCGGAATCAAAAATCAAGCGAGAATTCGGCTTTCCAGCCTGTGGGGAACAGGAATATGTGTTTCATTTTCATTTCTGAGGTGTTTGTCAAAAGTCATGTTTTTTGGCTGTATTGAGTCCTAAGGCGAATGCTGTGTTAGACTTTGGGCTAGCTCTTCAGGGTAGGCTCGGAATCGAAAATCAAGCGAGAATTCGGCTTTCCAGCATGTGGGGAACAGGAATATGTGTTTCTTTTTCATTTCTGAGGTGTTTGTCAAAAGTGATGTTTTTGGACAATTGAATCCTAAGGGGAATGCTGTGTTAGACTTTGGGCTAGCTCTTTAGGGTAGGCTCGGAATCGAAAATCAAGCGAGAATTTGGCTTTCCAGCACGTGGGGAACAGGAATATTTCTTTCTTTTTCATTTCTGAGGTGTTTGTCAAAAGTGATGTTTTTGGGCTGAATTGAGAAATAAGGCGAATGCTGTGTTAGACCTTGGGCTAGCTCTTCAGGGTAGGCTCGGAATCAAAATTCAAGCGAGAATTCGGCTTTCCAGGCCGTGGGGAACAGGAATATGTGTTTCTTTTTCATTTCTGAGGTGTTTGTCAAAAGTCATGTTTTTTGGCTGTATTGAGTCCTAAGGCGAATGCTGTGTTAGACTTTGGGCTAGCTCTTCAGGGTAGGCTCGGAATCAAAATTCAAGCGAGAATTCGGCTTTCCAGCCCGTGGGGAACAGGAATATGTGTTTCTTTTTCATTTCTGAGGTGTTTGTCAAAAGTGATGTTTTTGGGCTGAATTGAGAAATAAGGCGAATGCTGTGTTAGACCTTGGGCTAGCTCTTCAGGGTAGGCTCGGAATCAAAATTCAAGCGAGAATTCGGCTTTCCAGCATGTGGGGAACAGGAATATGTGTTTCTTTTTCATTTCTGATGTGTTTGTCAAAAGTGATGTTTTTTGGCTGAATTGAGACCTAAGGCGAATTTCGTGTTAGACATTGGGCTAGCTCTTCAGGGAAAGGTCGGAATCGAAAATCAAGCGAGAATTCGGCTTTCCAGCCTGTGGGGAACAGGAATATGTGTTTCATTTTCATTTCTGAGGTGTTTGTCAAAAGTCATGTTTTTTGGCTGTATTGAGTCCTAAGGCGAATGCTGTGTTAGACTTTGGGCTAGCTCTTCAGGGAAAGGTCGGAATCAAAAATCAAGCGAGAATTCGGCTTTCCAGCCTGTGGGGAACAGGAATATGTGTTTCATTTTCATTTCTGAGGTGTTTGTCAAAAGTCATGTTTTTTGGCTGTATTGAGTCCTAAGGCGAATGCTGTGTTAGACTTTGGACTAGCTCTTCAGGGAAAGGTCGGAATCAAAAATCAAGCGAGAATTCGGCTTTCCAGCCTGTGGGGAACAGGAATATGTGTTTCATTTTCATTTCTGAGGTGTTTGTCAAAAGTCATGTTTTTTGGCTGTATTGAGTCCTAAGGCGATTGCTGTGTTAGACTTTGGGCTAGCTCTTCAGGGAAAGGTCGGAATCAAAAATCAAGCGAGAATTCGGCTTTCCAGCCTGTGGGGAACAGGAATATGTGTTTCATTTTCATTTCTGAGGTGTTTGTCAAAAGTCATGTTTTTTGGCTGTATTGAGTCCTAAGGCGAATGCTGTGTTAGACTTTGGGCTAGCTCTTCAGGGTAGGCTCGGAATCGAAAATCAAGCGAGAATTCGGCTTTCCAGCACGTGGGGAACAGGAATATGTGTTTCTTTTTCATTTCTGAGGTGTTTGTCAAAAGTGATGTTTTTGGGCTGAATTGAGAACTAAGGCGAATTCCATGTTAGACATTGGGCTTTCTGTTCAGGGAAAACTCGGAATCAAAAATCAAGCGAGAATTCGGCTTTCCAGCCTGTGGGGAACAGGAATATGTGTTTCATTTTCATTTCTGAGGTGTTTGTCAAAAGTCATGTTTTTTGGCTGTATTGAGTCCTAAGGCGAATGCTGTGTTAGACTTTGGGCTACCTCTTCAGGGTAGGCTCGGAATCAAAATTCAAGCGAGAATTCGGCTTTCCAGCACGTGGGGAACAGGAATATGTGTTTCTTTTTCATTTCTGAGGTGTTTGTCAAAAGTGATGTTTTTGGACTGAATTGAATCCTAAGGCGAATGCTGTGTTAGACCTTGTGCTAGCTCTTCAGGGAAAGGTCGGAATCAAAAATCAAGTGAGAATTCGGCTTTCCAGCCTGTGGGGAACAGGAATATGTGTTTCATTTTCATTTCTGAGGTGTTTGTCAAAAGTCATGTTTTTTGGCTGTATTGAGTCCTAAGGCGAATGCTGTGTTAGACTTTGGGCTAGCTCTTCAGGGTAGGCTCGGAATCGAAAATCAAGCGAGAATTCGGCTTTCCAGCATGTGGGGAACAGGAATATGTGTTTCTTTTTCATTTCTGAGGTGTTTGTCAAAAGTGATGTTTTTGGACAATTGAATCCTAAGGGGAATGCTGTGTTAGACTTTGGGCTAGCTCTTTAGGGTAGGCTCGGAATCGAAAATCAAGCGAGAATTTGGCTTTCCAGCACGTGGGGAACAGGAATATTTCTTTCTTTTTCATTTCTGAGGTGTTTGTCAAAAGTGATGTTTTTGGGCTGAATTGAGAAATAAGGCGAATGCTGTGTTAGACCTTGGGCTAGCTCTTCAGGGTAGGCTCGGAATCAAAATTCAAGCGAGAATTCGGCTTTCCAGCCCGTGGGGAACAGGAATATGTGTTTCTTTTTCATTTCTGAGGTGTTTGTCCAAAGTCATGTTTTTTGGCTGTATTGAGTCCTAAGGCGAATGCTGTGTTAGACTTTGGGCTAGCTCTTCAGGGAAAGGTCGGAATCAAAAATCAAGCGAGAATTCGGCTTTCCAGCCTGTGGGGAACAGGAATATGTGTTTCATTTTCATTTCTGAGGTGTTTGTCAAAAGTCATGTTTTTTGGCTGTATTGAGTCCTAAGGCGAATGCTGTGTTAGACTTTGGGCTAGCTCTTCAGGGTAGGCTCGGAATCGAAAATCAAGCGAGAATTCGGCTTTCCAGCACGTGGGGAACAGGAATATGTGTTTCTTTTTCATTTCTGAGGTGTTTGTCAAAAGTGATGTTTTTGGGCTGAATTGAGAACTAAGGCGAATTCCATGTTAGACATTGGGCTTTCTGTTCAGGGAAAACTCGGAATCAAAAATCAAGCGAGAATTCGGCTTTCCAGCCTGTGGGGAACAGGAATATGTGTTTCATTTTCATTTCTGAGGTGTTTGTCAAAAGTCATGTTTTTTGGCTGTATTGAGTCCTAAGGCGAATGCTGTGTTAGACTTTGGGCTACCTCTTCAGGGTAGGCTCGGAATCAAAATTCAAGCGAGAATTCGGCTTTCCAGCACGTGGGGAACAGGAATATGTGTTTCTTTTTCATTTCTGAGGTGTTTGTCAAAAGTGATGTTTTTGGACTGAATTGAATCCTAAGGCGAATGCTGTGTTAGACCTTGGGCTAGCTCTTCAGGGAAAGGTCGGAATCAAAAATCAAGTGAGAATTCAGCTTTCCAGCCTGTGGGGAACAGGAATATGTGTTTCATTTTCATTTCTGAGGTGTTTGTCAAAAGTCATGTTTTTTGGCTGTATTGAGTCCTAAGGCGAATGCTGTGTTAGACTTTGGGCTAGCTCTTCAGGGTAGGCTCGGAATCGAAAATCAAGCGAGAATTCGGCTTTCCAGCATGTGGGGAACAGGAATATGTGTTTCTTTTTCATTTCTGAGGTGTTTGTCAAAAGTGATGTTTTTGGACAATTGAATCCTAAGGGGAATGCTGTGTTAGACTTTGGGCTAGCTCTTTAGGGTAGGCTCGGAATCGAAAATCAAGCGAGAATTTGGCTTTCCAGCACGTGGGGAACAGGAATATTTCTTTCTTTTTCATTTCTGAGGTGTTTGTCAAAAGTGATGTTTTTGGGCTGAATTGAGAAATAAGGCGAATGCTGTGTTAGACCTTGGGCTAGCTCTTCAGGGTAGGCTCGGAATCAAAATTCAAGCGAGAATTCGGCTTTCCAGCCCGTGGGGAACAGGAATATGTGTTTCTTTTTCATTTCTGAGGTGTTTGTCAAAAGTCATGTTTTTGGCTGTATTGAGTCCTAAGGCGAATGCTGTGTTAGACTTTGGGCTAGCTCTTCAGGGTAGGCTCGGAATCAAAATTCAAGCGAGAATTCGGCTTTCCAGCCCGTGGGGAACAGGAATATGTGTTTCTTTTTCATTTCTGAGGTGTTTGTCAAAAGTGATGTTTTTGGGCTGAATTGAGAAATAAGGCGAATGCTGTGTTAGACCTTGGGCTAGCTCTTCAGGGTAGGCTCGGAATCAAAATTCAAGCGAGAATTCGGGCTTTCCAGCATGTGGGGAACAGGAATATGTGTTTCTTTTTCATTTCTGATGTGTTTGTCAAAAGTGATGTTTTTTGGCTGAATTGAGACCTAAGGCGAATTTCGTGTTAGACATTGGGCTAGCTCTTCAGGGAAAGGTCGGAATCGAAAATCAAGCGAGAATTCGGCTTTCCAGCCTGTGGGGAACAGGAATATGTGTTTCATTTTCATTTCTGAGGTGTTTGTCAAAAGTCATGTTTTTTGGCTGTATTGAGTCCTAAGGCGAATGCTGTGTTAGACTTTGGGCTAGCTCTTCAGGGAAAGGTCGGAATCAAAAATCAAGCGAGAATTCGGCTTTCCAGCCTGTGGGGAACAGGAATATGTGTTTCATTTTCATTTCTGAGGTGTTTGTCAAAAGTCATGTTTTTTGGCTGTATTGAGTCCTAAGGCGAATGCTGTGTTAGACTTTGGGCTAGCTCTTCAGGGAAAGGTCGGAATCAAAAATCAAGCGAGAATTCGGCTTTCCAGCCTGTGGGGAACAGGAATATGTGTTTCATTTTCATTTCTGAGGTGTTTGTCAAAAGTCATGTTTTTTGGCTGTATTGAGTCCTAAGGCGATTGCTGTGTTAGACTTTGGGCTAGCTCTTCAGGGTAGGCTCGGAATCGAAAATCAAGCAAGAATTCGGCTTTCCAGCACGTGGGGAACCGGAATATGTGTTTCTTTTTCATTTCTCAGGTGTTTGTCAAAAGTCATGTTTTTTGGCTGTATTGAGTCCTAAGGCGAATGCTGTGTTAGACTTTGGGCTAGCTCTTCAGGGAAAGGTCGGAATCAAAAATCAAGCGAGAATTCGGCTTTCCAGCCTGTGGGGAACAGGAATATGTGTTTCATTTTCATTTCTGAGGTGTTTGTCAAAAGTCATGTTTTTTGGCTGTATTGAGTCCTAAGGCGAATGCTGTGTTAGACTTTGGGCTAGCTCTTCAGGGTAGGCTCGGAATCGAAAATCAAGCGAGAATTCGGCTTTCCAGCACGTGGGGAACAGGAATATGTGTTTCTTTTTCATTTCTGAGGTGTTTGTCAAAAGTGATGTTTTTGGGCTGAATTGAGAACTAAGGCGAATTCCATGTTAGACATTGGGCTTTCTGTTCAGGGAAAACTCGGAATCAAAAATCAAGCGAGAATTCGGCTTTCCAGCCTGTGGGGAACAGGAATATGTGTTTCATTTTCATTTCTGAGGTGTTTGTCAAAAGTCATGTTTTTTGGCTGTATTGAGTCCTAAGGCGAATGCTGTGTTAGACTTTGGGCTAGCTCTTCAGGGTAGGCTCGGAATCGAAAATTCAAGCGAGAATTCGGCTTTCCAGCACGTGGGGAACAGGAATATGTGTTTCTTTTTCATTTCTGAGGTGTTTGTCAAAAGTGATGTTTTTGGGCTGAATTGAGAAATAAGGCGAATGCTGTGTTAGACCTTGGGCTAGCTCTTCAGGGTAGGCTCGGAATCAAAATTCAAGCGAGAATTCGGCTTTCCAGCATGTGGGGAACAGGAATATGTGTTTCTTTTTCATTTCTGATGTGTTTGTCAAAAGTGATGTTTTTTGGCTGAATTGAGACCTAAGGCGAATTTCGTGTTAGACATTGGGCTAGCTCTTCAGGAAAGGTCGGAATCGAAAATCAAGCGAGAATTCGGCTTTCCAGCCTGTGGGGAACAGGAATATGTGTTTCATTTTCATTTCTGAGGTGTTTGTCAAAAGTCATGTTTTTTGGCTGTATTGAGTCCTAAGGCGAATGCTGTGTTAGACTTTGGGCTAGCTCTTCAGGGAAAGGTCGGAATCAAAAATCAAGCGAGAATTCGGCTTTCCAGCCTGTGGGGAACAGGAATATGTGTTTCATTTTCATTTCTGAGGTGTTTGTCAAAAGTCATGTTTTTTGGCTGTATTGAGTCCTAAGGCGAATGCTGTGTTAGACTTTGGGCTAGCTCTTCAGGGAAAGGTCGGAATCAAAAATCAAGCGAGAATTCGGCTTTCCAGCCTGTGGGGAACAGGAATATGTGTTTCATTTTCATTTCTGAGGTGTTTGTCAAAAGTCATGTTTTTTGGCTGTATTGAGTCCTAAGGCGATTGCTGTGTTAGACTTTGGGCTAGCTCTTCAGGGTAAGGCTCGGAATCGAAAATCAAGCGAGAATTCGGCTTTCCAGCACGTGGGGAACCGGAATATGTGTTTCTTTTTCATTTCTCAGGTGTTTGTCAAAAGTCATGTTTTTTGGCTGTATTGAGTCCTAAGGCGAATGCTGTGTTAGACTTTGGGCTAGCTCTTCAGGGAAAGGTCGGAATCAAAAATCAAGCGAGAATTCGGCTTTCCAGCCTGTGGGGAACAGGAATATGTGTTTCATTTTCATTTCTGAGGTGTTTGTCAAAAGTCATGTTTTTTGGCTGTATTGAGTCCTAAGGCGAATGCTGTGTTAGACTTTGGGCTAGCTCTTCAGGGTAGGCTCGGAATCGAAAATCAAGCGAGAATTCGGCTTTCCAGCACGTGGGGAACAGGAATATGTGTTTCTTTTTCATTTCTGAGGTGTTTGTCAAAAGTGATGTTTTTGGGCTGAATTGAGAACTAAGGCGAATTCCATGTTAGACATTGGGCTTTCTGTTCAGGGAAAACTCGGAATCAAAAATCAAGCGAGAATTCGGCTTTCCAGCCTGTGGGGAACAGGAATATGTGTTTCATTTTCATTTCTGAGGTGTTTGTCAAAAGTCATGTTTTTTGGCTGTATTGAGTCCTAAGGCGAATGCTGTGTTAGACTTTGGGCTACCTCTTCAGGGTAGGCTCGGAATCAAAATTCAAGCGAGAATTCGGCTTTCCAGCACGTGGGGAACAGGAATATGTGTTTCTTTTTCATTTCTGAGGTGTTTGTCAAAAGTGATGTTTTTGGACTGAATTGAATCCTAAGGCGAATGCTGTGTTAGACCTTGGGCTAGCTCTTCAGGGAAAGGTCGGAATCAAAAATCAAGTGAGAATTCGGCTTTCCAGCCTGTGGGGAACAGGAATATGTGTTTCATTTTCATTTCTGAGGTGTTTGTCAAAAGTCATGTTTTTTGGCTGTATTGAGTCCTAAGGCGAATGCTGTGTTAGACTGTGGGTTAGCTCTTCAGGGTAGGCTCGGAATCGAAAATCAAGCGAGAATTCGGCTTTCCAGCACGTGGGGAACAGGAATATGTGTTTCTTTTTCATTTCTGAGGTGTTTGTCAAAAGTGATGTTTTTGGGCTGAATTGAGAACTAAGGCGAATTCCGTGTTAGACATTGGGCTTTCTCTTCAGGGAAAGCTCGGAATCAAAAATCAAGCGAGAATTCGGCTTTCCAGCCTGTGGGGAACAGGAATATGTGTTTCATTTTCATTTCTGAGGTCTTTGTCAAAAGTCATGTTTTTTGGCTGTATTGAGTCCTAAGGCGAATGCTGTGTTAGACTTTGGGCTAGCTCTTCAGGGTAGGCTCGGAATCGAAAATTCAAGCGAGAATTCGGCTTTCCAGCACGTGGGGAACAGGAATATGTGTTTCTTTTTCATTTCTGAGGTGTTTGTCAAAAGTGATGTTTTTGGACTGAATTGAATCCTAAGGCGAATGCTGTGTTAGACTTTGGGCTAGCTCTTCAGGGTAGGCTCGGAATCAAAATTCAAGCGAGAATTCGGCTTTCCAGCATGTGGGGAACAGGAATATGTGTTTCTTTTTCATTTCTGATGTGTTTGTCAATAGTGATGTTTTTTGGCTGAATTGAGAAATAAGGCGAATGCTGTGTTAGACCTTGGGCTAGCTCTTCAGGGTAGGCTCGGAATCAAAATTCAAGCGAGAATTCGGCTTTCCAGCATGTGGGGAACAGGAATATCTGTTTCTTTTTCATTTCTGATGTGTTTGTCAAAAGTGATGTTTTTTGGCTGAATTGAGAACTAAGGCGAATTCCGTGTTAGACATTGGGCTAGCTCTTCAGGGAAAGGTCGGAATCAAAAATCAAGAGAGAATTCAGCTTTCCAGCCTGTGGGGAACAGGAATATGTGTTTCATTTTCATTTCTGAGGTGTTTGTCAAAAGTGATGTTTTTGGACTGAATTGAATCCTAAGGCGAATGCTGTGTTAGACCTTGGGCTAGCTCTTCAGGGAAAGGTCGGAATCAAAAATCAAGTGAGAATTCGGCTTTCCAGCCTGTGGGGAACAGGAATATGTGTTTCATTTTCATTTCTGAGGTGTTTGTCAAAAGTCATGTTTTTTGGCTGTATTGAGTCCTAAGGCGAATGCTGTGTTAGACTTTGGGCTAGCTCTTCAGGGTAGGCTCGGAATCGAAAATCAAGCGAGAATTCGGCTTTCCAGCATGTGGGGAACAGGAATATGTGTTTCTTTTTCATTTCTGAGGTGTTTGTCAAAAGTGATGTTTTTGGACAATTGAATCCTAAGGGGAATGCTGTGTTAGACTTTGGGCTAGCTCTTTAGGGTAGGCTCGGAATCGAAAATCAAGCGAGAATTTGGCTTTCCAGCACGTGGGGAACAGGAATATTTCTTTCTTTTTCATTTCTGAGGTGTTTGTCAAAAGTCATGTTTTTTGGCTGTATTGAGTCCTAAGGCGAATGCTGTGTTAGACTTTGGGCTAGCTCTTCAGGGTAGGCTCGGAATCAAAATTCAAGCGAGAATTCGGCTTTCCAGCCCGTGGGGAACAGGAATATGTGTTTCTTTTTCATTTCTGAGGTGTTTGTCAAAAGTGATGTTTTTGGGCTGAATTGAGAAATAAGGCGAATGCTGTGTTAGACCTTGGGCTAGCTCTTCAGGGTAGGCTCGGAATCAAAATTCAAGCGAGAATTCGGCTTTCCAGCATGTGGGGAACAGGAATATGTGTTTCTTTTTCATTTCTGATGTGTTTGTCAAAAGTGATGTTTTTTGGCTGAATTGAGACCTAAGGCGAATTTCGTGTTAGACATTGGGCTAGCTCTTCAGGGAAAGGTCGGAATCGAAAATCAAGCGAGAATTCGGCTTTCCAGCCTGTGGGGAACAGGAATATGTGTTTCATTTTCATTTCTGAGGTGTTTGTCAAAAGTCATGTTTTTTGGCTGTATTGAGTCCTAAGGCGAATGCTGTGTTAGACTTTGGGCTAGCTCTTCAGGGAAAGGTCGGAATCAAAAATCAAGCGAGAATTCGGCTTTCCAGCCTGTGGGGAACAGGAATATGTGTTTCATTTTCATTTCTGAGGTGTTTGTCAAAAGTCATGTTTTTTGGCTGTATTGAGTCCTAAGGCGAATGCTGTGTTAGACTTTGGGCTAGCTCTTCAGGGAAAGGTCGGAATCAAAAATCAAGCGAGAATTCGGCTTTCCAGCCTGTGGGGAACAGGAATATGTGTTTCATTTTCATTTCTGAGGTGTTTGTCAAAAGTCATGTTTTTTGGCTGTATTGAGTCCTAAGGCGATTGCTGTGTTAGACTTTGGGCTCGCTCTTCAGGGTAGGCTCGGAATCGAAAATCAAGCGAGAATTCGGCTTTCCAGCACGTGGGGAACCGGAATATGTGTTTCTTTTTCATTTCTCAGGTGTTTGTCAAAAGTCATGTTTTTTGGCTGTATTGAGTCCTAAGGCGAATGCTGTGTTAGACTTTGGGCTAGCTCTTCAGGGAAAGGTCGGAATCAAAAATCAAGCGAGAATTCGGCTTTCCAGCCTGTGGGGAACAGGAATATGTGTTTCATTTTCATTTCTGAGGTGTTTGTCAAAAGTCATGTTTTTTGGCTGTATTGAGTCCTAAGGCGAATGCTGTGTTAGACTTTGGGCTAGCTCTTCAGGGTAGGCTCGGAATCGAAAATCAAGCGAGAATTCGGCTTTCCAGCATGTGGGGAACAGGAATATGTGTTTCTTTTTCATTTCTGAGGTGTTTGTCAAAAGTGATGTTTTTGGGCTGAATTGAGAACTAAGGCGAATTCCATGTTAGACATTGGGCTTTCTGTTCAGGGAAAACTCGGAATCAAAAATCAAGCGAGAATTCGGCTTTCCAGCCTGTGGGGAACAGGAATATGTGTTTCATTTTCATTTCTGAGGTGTTTGTCAAAAGTCATGTTTTTTGGCTGTATTGAGTCCTAAGGCGAATGCTGTGTTAGACTTTGGGCTACCTCTTCAGGGTAGGCTCGGAATCAAAATTCAAGCGAGAATTCGGCTTTCCAGCACGTGGGGAACAGGAATATGTGTTTCTTTTTCATTTCTGAGGTGTTTGTCAAAAGTGATGTTTTTGGACTGAATTGAATCCTAAGGCGAATGCTGTGTTAGACCTTGGGCTAGCTCTTCAGGGAAAGGTCGGAATCAAAAATCAAGTGAGAATTCGGCTTTCCAGCCTGTGGGGAACAGGAATATGTGTTTCATTTTCATTTCTGAGGTGTTTGTCAAAAGTCATGTTTTTTGGCTGTATTGAGTCCTAAGGCGAATGCTGTGTTAGACTGTGGGCTAGCTCTTCAGGGTAGGCTCGGAATCGAAAATCAAGCGAGAATTCGGCTTTCCAGCACGTGGGGAACAGGAATATGTGTTTCTTTTTCATTTCTGAGGTGTTTGTCAAAAGTGATGTTTTTGGGCTGAATTGAGAACTAAGGCGAATTCCGTGTTAGACATTGGGCTTTCTCTTCAGGGAAAGCTCGGAATCAAAAATCAAGCGAGAATTCGGCTTTCCAGCCTGTGGGGAACAGGAATATGTGTTTCATTTTCATTTCTGAGGTCTTTGTCAAAAGTCATGTTTTTTGGCTGTATTGAGTCCTAAGGCGAATGCTGTGTTAGACTTTGGGCTAGCTCTTCAGGGTAGGCTCGGAATCAAAATTCAAGCGAGAATTCGGCTTTCCAGCACGTGGGGAACAGGAATATGTGTTTCTTTTTCATTTCTGAGGTGTTTGTCAAAAGTGATGTTTTTGGACTGAATTGAATCCTAAGGCGAATGCTGTGTTAGACTTTGGGCTAGCTCTTCAGGGAAAGGTCGGAATCAAAAATCGAGAGAGAATTCAGCTTTCCAGCCTGTGGGGAACAGGAATATGTGTTTCATTTTCATTTCTGACGTGTTTGTCAAAAGTGATGTTTTTTGGCTGAATTGAGAACTAAGGCGAATTCCGTGTTAGACATTGGGCTAGCTCTTCAGGGAAAGGTCGGAATCAAAAATCGAGAGAGAATTCAGCTTTCCAGCCTGTGGGGAACAGGAATATGTGTTTCATTTTCATTTCTGACGTGTTTGTCAAAAGTGATGTTTTTGGACTGAATTGAATCCTAAGGCGAATGCTGTGTTAGACTTTGGGCTAGCTCTTCAGGGTAGGCTCGGAATCGAAAATCAAGCGAGAATTCGGCTTTCCAGCCTGTGGGGAACAGGAATATGTGTTTCATTTTCATTTCTGAGGTGTTTGTCAAAAGTCATGTTTTTTGGCTGTATTGAGTCCTAAGGCGAATGCTGTGTTAGACTTTGGGCTAGCTCTTCAGGGAAAGGTTGGAATCAAAAATCAAGCGAGAATTTGGCTTTCCAGCCTGTGGGGAACAGGAATATGTGTTTCAGTTTCATTTCTGAGGTGTTTGTCAAAAGTCATGTTTTTTGGCTGTATTGAGTCCTAAGGCGAATGCTGTGTTAGACTTTCGGCTAGCTCTTCAGGGTAGGCTCGGAATCGAAAATCCAGCGAGAATTTGGCTTTCCAGCACGTGGGGAACAGGAATATGTCTTTCTTTTTCATTTCTGAGGTGTTTGTCAAAAGTGATGTTTTTGGGCTGAATTGAATCCTAAGGCGAATGCTGTGTTAGACCTTGGGCTAGCTCTTCAGGGAAAGGTCGGAATCAAAAATCAAGCGAGAATTCGGCTTTCCAGCCCGTGGGGAACAGGAATATGTGTTTCTTTTTCATTTCTGAGTTGTTTGTCAAAAGTCATGTTTTTGGGCTGAATTGAGAAATAAGGCGAATGCTGTGTTAGACCTTGGGCTAGCTCTTCAGGGTAGGCTCGGAATCAAAATTCAAGCGAGAATTCGGCTTTCCAGCATGTGGGGAACAGGAATATGTGTTTCCTTTTCATTTCTGATGTGTTTGTCAAAAGTGATGTTTTTTGGCTGAATTGAGAACTAAGGCGAATTCCGTGTTAGACATTGGGCTAGCTCTTCAGGGAAAGGTCGGAATCAAAAATCAAGAGAGAATTCAGCTTTCCAACCTGTGGGGAACAGGAATATGTGTTTCCTTTTTGATTTCTGAGGTGTTTGTCAAAAGTGATGTTTTTGGACTGAATTGAATCCTAAGGCGAATGCTGTGTTAGACTTTGGGCTAGCTCTTCAGGGTAGGCTCGGAATCGAAAATCAAGCGAGAATTCGGCTTTCCAGCCTGTGGGGAACAGGAATATGTGTTTCATTTTCATTTCTGAGGTGTTTGTCAAAAGTCATGTTTTTTGGCTGTATTGAGTCCTAAGGCGAATGCTGTGTTAGACTTTGGGCTAGCTCTTCAGGGAAAGGTCGGAATCAAAAATCAAGCGAGAATTTGGCTTTCCAGCCTGTGGGGAACAGGAATATGTGTTTCAGTTTCATTTCTGAGGTGTTTGTCAAAAGTCATGTTTTTTGGCTGTATTGAGTCCTAAGGCGAATGCTGTGTTAGACTTTCGGCTAGCTCTTCAGGGTAGGCTCGGAATCGAAAATCCAGCGAGAATTTGGCTTTCCAGCACGTGGGGAACAGGAATATGTCTTTCTTTTTCATTTCTGAGGTGTTTGTCAAAAGTGATGTTTTTGGGCTGAATTGAATCCTAAGGCGAATGCTGTGTTAGACCTTGGGCTAGCTCTTCAGGGAAAGGTCGGAATCAAAAATCAAGCGAGAATTCGGCTTTCCAGCCCGTGGGGAACAGGAATATGTGTTTCTTTTTCATTTCTGAGGTGTTTGTCAAAAGTCATGTTTTTGGGCTGAATTGAGAAATAAGGCGAATGCTGTGTTAGACCTTGGGCTAGCTCTTCAGGGAAAGGTCGGAATCAAAAATCAAGAGAGAATTCGGCTTTCCAACCTGTGGGGAACAGGAATATGTGTTTCCTTTTTGATTTCTGAGGTGTTTGTCAAAAGTGATGTTTTTGGACTGAATTGAATCCTAAGGCGAATGCTGTGTTAGACTTTGGGCTAGCTCTTCAGGGTAGGCTCGGAATCGAAAATCAAGCGAGAATTCGGCTTTCCAGCCTGTGGGGAACAGGAATATGTGTTTCATTTTCATTTCTGAGGTGTTTGTCAAAAGTCATGTTTTTTGGCTGTATTGAGTCCTAAGGCGAATGCTGTGTTAGACTTTGGGCTAGCTCTTCAGGGAATGGTCAGAATCAAAAATCAAGCGAGAATTCGGCTTTCCAGCCTGTGGGGAACAGGAATATGTGTTTCATTTTCATTTCTGAGGTGTTTGTCAAA
Source organism: Diadophis punctatus similis (assembly GCA_023053685.1). NCBI lineage: Eukaryota > Metazoa > Chordata > Lepidosauria > Squamata > Dipsadidae > Diadophis > Diadophis punctatus. Next base: position 47,807 of record JALIGW010000235.1, on the reverse strand, counting down.
AGTCATGTTTTTTGGCTGTATTGAGTCCTAAGGCGAATGCTGTGTTAGACTTTGGGCTAGCTCTTCAGGGTAGGCTCGGAATCAAAATTCAAGCGAGAATTCGGCTTTCCAGCACGTGGGGAACAGGAATATGTGTTTCTTTTTCATTTCTGAGGTGTTTGTCAAAAGTGATGTTTTTGGGCTGAATTGAATCCTAAGGCGAATGCTGTGTTAGACCTTGGGCTAGCTCTTCAGGGAAAGGTCGGAATCGAAAATCAAGCAAGAATTCGGCTTACCAGCACGTGGGGAACAGGAATATGTGTTTCATTTTCATTTCTGAGGTGTTTGTCAAAAGTGATGTTTTTGGACTGAATTGAATCCTAAGGCGAATGCTGTGTTAGACTTTGGGCTAGCTCTTCAGAGTAGGCTCGGAATCGAAAATCAAGCGAGAATTCGGCTTTCCAGCATGTGGGGAACAGGAATATGTGTTTCTTTTTCATTTCTGAGGTGTTTGTCAAAAGTGATGTTTTTGGACTGAATTGAATCCTAAGGCGAATGCTGTGTTAGACTTTGGGCTAGCTCTTCAGGGTAGGCTCGGAATCGAAAATCAAGCGAGAATTCAGCTTTCCAGCCTGTGGGGAACAGGAATATGTGTTTCATTTTCATTTCTGAGGTGTTTGTCAAAAGTGATGTTTTTGGGCTGAATTGAGAAATAAGGCGAATGCTGTGTTAGACCTTGGGCTAGCTCTTCAGGGTAGGCTCGGAATCAAAATTCAAGCGAGAATTCAGTTTTCCAGCCCGTGGGGAACAGGAATATGTGTTTCTTTTTCATTTCTGAGGTGTTTGTCAAAAGTGATGTTTTTGGGCTGAATTGAATCCTAAGGCGAATGCTGTGTTAGACTTTGGGCTATCTCTTCAGGGTAGGCTCGGAATCGAAAATCAAGCGAGAATTCGGCTTTCCAGCACGTGGGGAACAGGAATATCTGTTTCTTTTTCATTTCTGAGGTGTTTGTCAAAAGTGATGTTTTTGGACTGAATTGAATCCTAAGGCGAATGCTGTGTTAGACTTTCGGCTAGCTCTTCAGGGTAGGCTCGGAATTGAAAATCAAGCGAGAATTTGGCTTTCCAGCACGTGGGGAACAGGAATATGTCTTTCTTTTTCATTTCTGAGGTGTTTGTCAAAAGTGATGTTTTTGGGCTGAATTGAATCCTAAGGCGAATGCTGTGTTAGACCTTGGGCTAGCTCTTCAGGGAAAGGTCGGAATCAAAAATCAAGCGAGAATTCAGCTTTCCAGCCCGTGGGGAACAGGAATATGTGTTTCTTTTTCATTTCTAAGGTGTTTGTCAAAAGTGATGTTTTTGGGCTGAATTGAGAAATAAGGCGAATGCTGTGTTAGACCTTGGGCTAGCTCTTCAGGGTAGGCTCGGAATCAAAATTCAAGCAAGAATTCGGCTTTCCAGCACGTGGGGAACAGGAATATGTCTTTCTTTTTCATTTCTGAGGTTTTTGTCAAAAGTGATGTTTTGGGGCTGAATTGAATCCTAAGGCGAATGCTGTGTTAGACCTTGGGCTATCTCTTCAGGGAAAGGTCGGAATCAAAAATCAAGCGAGAATTCAGCTTTCCAGCCTGTGGGGAACAGGAATATGTGTTTCATTTTCATTTCTGAGGTGTTTGTCAAAAGTCATGTTTTTTGGCTGTATTGAGAAATAAGGCGAATGCTGTGTTAGACTTTGGGCTAGCTCTTCAGGGTAGGCTCGGAATCGAAAATCCAGCGAGAATTTGGCTTTCCAGCACGTGGGGAACAGGAATATGTCTTTCTTTTTCATTTCTGAGGTGTTTGTCAAAAGTGATGTTTTTGGGCTGAATTGAATCCTAAGGCGAATGCTGTGTTAGACCTTGGGCTAGCTCTTCAGGGAAAGGTCGGAATCAAAAATCAAGCGAGAATTCGGCTTTCCAGCCCGTGGGGAACAGGAATATGTGTTTCTTTTTCATTTCTGAGGTGTTTGTCAAAAGTCATGTTTTTGGGCTGAATTGAGAAATAAGGCGAATGCTGTGTTAGACCTTGGGCTAGCTCTTCAGGGAAAGGTCGGAATCGAAAATCAAGCGAGAATTCGGCTTTCCAGCCTGTGGGGAACAGGAATATGTGTTTCATTTTCATTTCTGAGGTGTTTGTCAAAAGTCATGTTTTTTGGCTGTATTGAGTCCTAAGGCGAATGCTGTGTTAGACTTTGGGCTAGCTCTTCAGGGAATGGTCAGAATCAAAAATCAAGCGAGAATTCGGCTTTCCAGCCTGTGGGGAACAGGAATATGTGTTTCATTTTCATTTCTGAGGTGTTTGTCAAAAGTCATGTTTTTTGGCTGTATTGAGTCCTAAGGCGAATGCTGTGTTAGACTTTGGGCTAGCTCTTCAGGGTAGGCTCGGAATCAAAATTCAAGCGAGAATTCGGCTTTCCAGCACGTGGGGAACAGGAATATGTGTTTCTTTTTCATTTCTGAGGTGTTTGTCAAAAGTGATGTTTTTGGGCTGAATTGAATCCTAAGGCGAATGCTGTGTTAGACCTTGGGCTAGCTCTTCAGGGAAAGGTCGGAATCGAAAATCAAGCAAGAATTCGGCTTACCAGCACGTGGGGAACAGGAATATGTGTTTCATTTTCATTTCTGAGGTGTTTGTCAAAAGTGATGTTTTTGGACTGAATTGAATCCTAAGGCGAATGCTGTGTTAGACTTTGGGCTAGCTCTTCAGAGTAGGCTCGGAATCGAAAATCAAGCGAGAATTCGGCTTTCCAGCATGTGGGGAACAGGAATATGTGTTTCTTTTTCATTTCTGAGGTGTTTGTCAAAAGTGATGTTTTTGGACTGAATTGAATCCTAAGGCGAATGCTGTGTTAGACTTTGGGCTAGCTCTTCAGGGTAGGCTCGGAATCGAAAATCAAGCGAGAATTCAGCTTTCCAGCCTGTGGGGAACAGGAATATGTGTTTCATTTTCATTTCTGAGGTGTTTGTCAAAAGTGATGTTTTTGGGCTGAATTGAGAAATAAGGCGAATGCTGTGTTAGACCTTGGGCTAGCTCTTCAGGGTAGGCTCGGAATCAAAATTCAAGCGAGAATTCAGTTTTCCAGCCCGTGGGGAACAGGAATATGTGTTTCTTTTTCATTTCTGAGGTGTTTGTCAAAAGTGATGTTTTTGGGCTGAATTGAATCCTAAGGCGAATGCTGTGTTAGACTTTGGGCTATCTCTTCAGGGTAGGCTCGGAATCGAAAATCAAGCGAGAATTCGGCTTTCCAGCACGTGGGGAACAGGAATATCTGTTTCTTTTTCATTTCTGAGGTGTTTGTCAAAAGTGATGTTTTTGGACTGAATTGAATCCTAAGGCGAATGCTGTGTTAGACTTTCGGCTAGCTCTTCAGGGTAGGCTCGGAATTGAAAATCAAGCGAGAATTTGGCTTTCCAGCACGTGGGGAACAGGAATATGTCTTTCTTTTTCATTTCTGAGGTGTTTGTCAAAAGTGATGTTTTTGGGCTGAATTGAATCCTAAGGCGAATGCTGTGTTAGACCTTGGGCTAGCTCTTCAGGGAAAGGTCGGAATCAAAAATCAAGCGAGAATTCAGCTTTCCAGCCCGTGGGGAACAGGAATATGTGTTTCTTTTTCATTTCTAAGGTGTTTGTCAAAAGTGATGTTTTTGGGCTGAATTGAGAAATAAGGCGAATGCTGTGTTAGACCTTGGGCTAGCTCTTCAGGGTAGGCTCGGAATCAAAATTCAAGCAAGAATTTGGCTTTCCAGCACGTGGGGAACAGGAATATGTCTTTCTTTTTCATTTCTGAGGTTTTTGTCAAAAGTGATGTTTTGGGGCTGAATTGAATCCTAAGGCGAATGCTGTGTTAGACCTTGGGCTATCTCTTCAGGGAAAGGTCGGAATCAAAAATCAAGCGAGAATTCAGCTTTCCAGCCTGTGGGGAACAGGAATATGTGTTTCATTTTCATTTCTGAGGTGTTTGTCAAAAGTCATGTTTTTTGGCTGTATTGAGAAATAAGGCGAATGCTGTGTTAGACTTTGGGCTAGCTCTTCAGGGTAGGCTCGGAATCGAAAATCCAGCGAGAATTTGGCTTTCCAGCACGTGGGGAACAGGAATATGTCTTTCTTTTTCATTTCTGAGGTGTTTGTCAAAAGTGATGTTTTTGGGCTGAATTGAATCCTAAGGCGAATGCTGTGTTAGACCTTGGGCTAGCTCTTCAGGGAAAGGTCGGAATCAAAAATCAAGCGAGAATTCGGCTTTCCAGCCCGTGGGGAACAGGAATATGTGTTTCTTTTTCATTTCTGAGGTGTTTGTCAAAAGTCATGTTTTTGGGCTGAATTGAGAAATAAGGCGAATGCTGTGTTAGACCTTGGGCTAGCTCTTCAGGGAAAGGTCGGAATCGAAAATCAAGCGAGAATTCGGCTTTCCAGCCTGTGGGGAACAGGAATATGTGTTTCATTTTCATTTCTGAGGTGTTTGTCAAAAGTCATGTTTTTTGGCTGTATTGAGTCCTAAGGCGAATGCTGTGTTAGACTTTGGGCTAGCTCTTCAGGGAATGGTCAGAATCAAAAATCAAGCGAGAATTCGGCTTTCCAGCCTGTGGGGAACAGGAATATGTGTTTCATTTTCATTTCTGAGGTGTTTGTCAAAAGTCATGTTTTTTGGCTGTATTGAGTCCTAAGGCGAATGCTGTGTTAGACTTTGGGCTAGCTCTTCAGGGTAGGCTCGGAATCAAAATTCAAGCGAGAATTCGGCTTTCCAGCACGTGGGGAACAGGAATATGTGTTTCTTTTTCATTTCTGAGGTGTTTGTCAAAAGTGATGTTTTTGGGCTGAATTGAATCCTAAGGCGAATGCTGTGTTAGACCTTGGGCTAGCTCTTCAGGGAAAGGTCGGAATCGAAAATCAAGCAAGAATTCGGCTTACCAGCACGTGGGGAACAGGAATATGTGTTTCATTTTCATTTCTGAGGTGTTTGTCAAAAGTGATGTTTTTGGACTGAATTGAATCCTAAGGCGAATGCTGTGTTAGACTTTGGGCTAGCTCTTCAGAGTAGGCTCGGAATCGAAAATCAAGCGAGAATTCGGCTTTCCAGCATGTGGGGAACAGGAATATGTGTTTCTTTTTCATTTCTGAGGTGTTTGTCAAAAGTGATGTTTTTGGACTGAATTGAATCCTAAGGCGAATGCTGTGTTAGACTTTGGGCTAGCTCTTCAGGGTAGGCTCGGAATCGAAAATCAAGCGAGAATTCAGCTTTCCAGCCTGTGGGGAACAGGAATATGTGTTTCATTTTCATTTCTGAGGTGTTTGTCAAAAGTGATGTTTTTGGGCTGAATTGAGAAATAAGGCGAATGCTGTGTTAGACCTTGGGCTAGCTCTTCAGGGTAGGCTCGGAATCAAAATTCAAGCGAGAATTCAGTTTTCCAGCCCGTGGGGAACAGGAATATGTGTTTCTTTTTCATTTCTGAGGTGTTTGTCAAAAGTGATGTTTTTGGGCTGAATTGAATCCTAAGGCGAATGCTGTGTTAGACTTTGGGCTATCTCTTCAGGGTAGGCTCGGAATCGAAAATCAAGCGAGAATTCGGCTTTCCAGCACGTGGGGAACAGGAATATCTGTTTCTTTTTCATTTCTGAGGTGTTTGTCAAAAGTGATGTTTTTGGACTGAATTGAATCCTAAGGCGAATGCTGTGTTAGACTTTCGGCTAGCTCTTCAGGGTAGGCTCGGAATTGAAAATCAAGCGAGAATTTGGCTTTCCAGCACGTGGGGAACAGGAATATGTCTTTCTTTTTCATTTCTGAGGTGTTTGTCAAAAGTGATGTTTTTGGGCTGAATTGAATCCTAAGGCGAATGCTGTGTTAGACCTTGGGCTAGCTCTTCAGGGAAAGGTCGGAATCAAAAATCAAGCGAGAATTCAGCTTTCCAGCCCGTGGGGAACAGGAATATGTGTTTCTTTTTCATTTCTAAGGTGTTTGTCAAAAGTGATGTTTTTGGGCTGAATTGAGAAATAAGGCGAATGCTGTGTTAGACCTTGGGCTAGCTCTTCAGGGTAGGCTCGGAATCAATATTCAAGCAAGAATTCGGCTTTCCAGCACGTGGGGAACAGGAATATTTTTTTTTTTTCATTTCTGAGGTTTTTGTCAAAAGTGATGTTTTGGGGCTGAATTGAATCCTAAGGCGAATGCTGTGTTAGACCTTGGGCTAGCTCTTCAGGGAAAGGTCGGAATCAAAAATCAAGCGAGAATTCAGCTTTCCAGCCTGTGGGGAACAGGAATATGTGTTTCATTTTCATTTCTGAGGTGTTTGTCAAAAGTCATGTTTTTGGACTGAATTGAATCCTAAGGCGAATGCTGTGTTAGACTTTGGGCTAGCTCTTCAGGGTAGGCTCGGAATCGAAAATCAAGCGAGAATTCAGCTTTCCAGCCTGTGGGGAACAGGAATATGTGTTTCATTTTCATTTCTGAGGTGTTTGTCAAAAGTGATGTTTTTGGGCTGAATTGAGAAATAAGGCGAATGCTGTGTTAGGCCTTGGGCTAGCTCTTCAGGGTAGGCTCGGAATCAAAATTCAAGCGAGAATTCGGCTTTCCAGCCCGTGGGGAACAGGAATATGTGTTTCTTTTTCATTTCTGAGGTGTTTGTCAAAAGTGATGTTTTTGGGCTGAATTGAATCCTAAGGCGAATGCTGTGTTAGACTTTGGGCTAGCTCTTCAGGGTAGGCTCGGAATCGAAAATCAAGCAAGAATTCAGCTTTCCAGCCTGTGGGGAACAGGAATATGTGTTTCATTTTCATTTCTGAGGTGTTTGTCAAAAGTGATGTTTTTGGGCTGAATTGAGAAATAAGGCGAATGCTGTGTTAGGCCTTGGGCTAGCTCTTCAGGGTAGGCTCGGAATCAAAATTCAAGCGAGAATTCGGCTTTCCAGCCCGTGGGGAACAGGAATATGTGTTTCTTTTTCATTTCTGAGGTGTTTGTCAAAAGTGATGTTTTTGGGCTGAATTGAATCCTAAGGCGAATGCTGTGTTAGACTTTGGGCTAGCTCTTCAGGGTAGGCTCGGAATCGAAAATCAAGCGAGAATTTGGCTTTCCAGCACGTGGGGAACAGGAATATGTCTTTCTTTTTCATTTCTGAGGTGTTTGTCAAAAGTGATGTTTTTGGGCTGAATTGAATCCTAAGGCGAATGCTGTGTTAGACCTTGGGCTAGCTCTTCAGGGAAAGGTCGGAATCAAAAATCAAGCGAGAATTCGGCTTTCCAGCCCGTGGGGAACAGGAATATGTGTTTCATTTTCATTTCTGAGGTGTTTGTCAAAAGTGATGTTTTTGGGCTGAATTGAGAAATAAGGCGAATGCTGTGTTAGACCTTGGGCTAGCTCTTCAGGGTAGGCTCGGAATCAAAATTCAAGCAAGAATTCGGCTTTCCAGCACGTGGGGAACAGGAATATGTCTTTCTTTTTCATTTCTGAGGTTTTTGTCAAAAGTGATGTTTTTGGGCTGAATTGAATCCTAAGGCGAATGCTGTGTTAGACCTTGGGCTAGCTCTTCAGGGAAAGGTCGGAATCAAAAATCAAGCGAGAATTCAGCTTTCCAGCCTGTGGGGAACAGGAATATGTGTTTCATTTTCATTTCTGAGGTGTTTGTCAAAAGTCATGTTTTTTGGCTGTATTGAGTCCTAAGGCGAATGCTGTGTTAGACTTTGGGCTAGCTCTTCAGGGTAGGCTCGGAATCGAAAATCAAGCGAGAATTCAGCTTTCCAGCCTGTGGGGAACAGGAATATGTGTTTCATTTTCATTTCTGAGGTGTTTGTCAAAAGTGATGTTTTTGGGCTGAATTGAGAAATAAGGCGAATGCTGTGTTAGGCCTTGGGCTAGCTCTTCAGGGTAGGCTCGGAATCAAAATTCAAGCGAGAATTCGGCTTTCCAGCCCGTGGGGAACAGGAATATGTGTTTCTTTTTCATTTCTGAGGTGTTTGTCAAAAGTGATGTTTTTGGGCTGAATTGAATCCTAAGGCGAATGCTGTGTTAGACTTTGGGCTAGCTCTTCAGGGTAGGCTCGGAATCGAAAATCAAGCAAGAATTCAGCTTTCCAGCCTGTGGGGAACAGGAATATGTGTTTCATTTTCATTTCTGAGGTGTTTGTCAAAAGTGATGTTTTTGGGCTGAATTGAGAAATAAGGCGAATGCTGTGTTAGGCCTTGGGCTAGCTCTTCAGGGTAGGCTCGGAATCAAAATTCAAGCGAGAATTCGGCTTTCCAGCCCGTGGGGAACAGGAATATGTGTTTCTTTTTCATTTCTGAGGTGTTTGTCAAAAGTGATGTTTTTGGGCTGAATTGAATCCTAAGGCGAATGCTGTGTTAGACTTTGGGCTAGCTCTTCAGGGTAGGCTCGGAATCGAAAATCAAGCGAGAATTTGGCTTTCCAGCACGTGGGGAACAGGAATATGTCTTTCTTTTTCATTTCTGAGGTGTTTGTCAAAAGTGATGTTTTTGGGCTGAATTGAATCCTAAGGCGAATGCTGTGTTAGACCTTGGGCTAGCTCTTCAGGGAAAGGTCGGAATCAAAAATCAAGCGAGAATTCGGCTTTCCAGCCCGTGGGGAACAGGAATATGTGTTTCATTTTCATTTCTGAGGTGTTTGTCAAAAGTGATGTTTTTGGGCTGAATTGAGAAATAAGGCGAATGCTGTGTTAGACCTTGGGCTAGCTCTTCAGGGTAGGCTCGGAATCAAAATTCAAGCAAGAATTCGGCTTTCCAGCACGTGGGGAACAGGAATATGTCTTTCTTTTTCATTTCTGAGGTTTTTGTCAAAAGTGATGTTTTTGGGCTGAATTGAATCCTAAGGCGAATGCTGTGTTAGACCTTGGGCTAGCTCTTCAGGGAAAGGTCGGAATCAAAAATCAAGCGAGAATTCAGCTTTCCAGCCTGTGGGGAACAGGAATATGTGTTTCATTTTCATTTCTGAGGTGTTTGTCAAAAGTCATGTTTTTTGGCTGTATTGAGTCCTAAGGCGAATGCTGTGTTAGACTTTGGGCTAGCTCTTCAGGGTAGGCTCGGAATCAAAATTCAAGCGAGAATTTGGCTTTCCAGCACGTGGGGAACAGGAATATGTGTTTCTTTTTCATTTCTGATGTGTTTGTCAAAAGTGATGTTTTTTGGCTGAATTGAGAACTAAGGCGAATTCCGTGTTAGACATTGGGCTAGCTCTTCAGGGAAAGGTCGGAATCGAAAATCAAGCGACAATTCATCTTTCCAGCACGTGGGGAACAGGAATATGTGTTTCATTTTCATTTCTGAGGTGTTTGTCAAAAGTGATGTTTTTGGACTGAATTGAATCCTAAGGCGAATGCTGTGTTAGACTTTGGGCTAGCTCTTCAGGGTAGGCTCGGAATCGAAAATCAAGCGAGAATTCGGCTTTCCAGCACGTGGGGAACAGGAATATGTGTTTCTTTTTCATTTCTGAGGTGTTTGTCAAAAGTCATGTTTTTTGGCTGTATTGAGTCCTAAGGCGAATGCTGTGTTAGACTTTGGGCTAGCTCTTCAGGGAAAGGTCGGAATCAAAAATCAAGCGAGAATTTGGCTTTCCAGCCTGTGGGGAACAGGAATATGTGTTTCAGTTTCATTTCTGAGGTGTTTGTCAAAAGTCATGTTTTTTGGCTGTATTGAGTCCTAAGGCGAATGCTGTGTTAGACTTTCGGCTAGCTCTTCAGGGTAGGCTCGGAATCGAAAATCCAGCGAGAATTTGGCTTTCCAGCACGTGGGGAACAGGAATATGTCTTTCTTTTTCATTTCTGAGGTGTTTGTCAAAAGTGATGTTTTTGGGCTGAATTGAATCCTAAGGCGAATGCTGTGTTAGACCTTGGGCTAGCTCTTCAGGGAAAGGTCGGAATCAAAAATCAAGCGAGAATTCGGCTTTCCAGCCCGTGGGGAACAGGAATATGTGTTTCTTTTTCATTTCTGAGGTGTTTGTCAAAAGTCATGTTTTTGGGCTGAATTGAGAAATAAGGCGAATGCTGTGTTAGACCTTGGGCTAGCTCTTCAGGGAAAGGTCGGAATCAAAAATCAAGAGAGAATTCGGCTTTCCAACCTGTGGGGAACAGGAATATGTGTTTCCTTTTTGATTTCTGAGGTGTTTGTCAAAAGTGATGTTTTTGGACTGAATTGAATCCTAAGGCGAATGCTGTGTTAGACTTTGGGCTAGCTCTTCAGGGTAGGCTCGGAATCGAAAATCAAGCGAGAATTCGGCTTTCCAGCCTGTGGGGAACAGGAATATGTGTTTCATTTTCATTTCTGAGGTGTTTGTCAAAAGTCATGTTTTTTGGCTGTATTGAGTCCTAAGGCGAATGCTGTGTTAGACTTTGGGCTAGCTCTTCAGGGAATGGTCAGAATCAAAAATCAAGCGAGAATTCGGCTTTCCAGCCTGTGGGGAACAGGAATATGTGTTTCATTTTCATTTCTGAGGTGTTTGTCAAAAGTCATGTTTTTTGGCTGTATTGAGTCCTAAGGCGAATGCTGTGTTAGACTTTGGGCTAGCTCTTCAGGGTAGGCTCGGAATCAAAATTCAAGCGAGAATTCGGCTTTCCAGCACGTGGGGAACAGGAATATGTGTTTCTTTTTCATTTCTGAGGTGTTTGTCAAAAGTGATGTTTTTGGGCTGAATTGAATCCTAAGGCGAATGCTGTGTTAGACCTTGGGCTAGCTCTTCAGGGAAAGGTCGGAATCGAAAATCAAGCAAGAATTCGGCTTACCAGCACGTGGGGAACAGGAATATGTGTTTCATTTTCATTTCTGAGGTGTTTGTCAAAAGTGATGTTTTTGGACTGAATTGAATCCTAAGGCGAATGCTGTGTTAGACTTTGGGCTAGCTCTTCAGAGTAGGCTCGGAATCGAAAATCAAGCGAGAATTCGGCTTTCCAGCATGTGGGGAACAGGAATATGTGTTTCTTTTTCATTTCTGAGGTGTTTGTCAAAAGTGATGTTTTTGGACTGAATTGAATCCTAAGGCGAATGCTGTGTTAGACTTTGGGCTAGCTCTTCAGGGTAGGCTCGGAATCGAAAATCAAGCGAGAATTCAGCTTTCCAGCCTGTGGGGAACAGGAATATGTGTTTCATTTTCATTTCTGAGGTGTTTGTCAAAAGTGATGTTTTTGGGCTGAATTGAGAAATAAGGCGAATGCTGTGTTAGACCTTGGGCTAGCTCTTCAGGGTAGGCTCGGAATCAAAATTCAAGCGAGAATTCAGTTTTCCAGCCCGTGGGGAACAGGAATATGTGTTTCTTTTTCATTTCTGAGGTGTTTGTCAAAAGTGATGTTTTTGGGCTGAATTGAATCCTAAGGCGAATGCTGTGTTAGACTTTGGGCTATCTCTTCAGGGTAGGCTCGGAATCGAAAATCAAGCGAGAATTCGGCTTTCCAGCACGTGGGGAACAGGAATATCTGTTTCTTTTTCATTTCTGAGGTGTTTGTCAAAAGTGATGTTTTTGGACTGAATTGAATCCTAAGGCGAATGCTGTGTTAGACTTTCGGCTAGCTCTTCAGGGTAGGCTCGGAATTGAAAATCAAGCGAGAATTTGGCTTTCCAGCACGTGGGGAACAGGAATATGTCTTTCTTTTTCATTTCTGAGGTGTTTGTCAAAAGTGATGTTTTTGGGCTGAATTGAATCCTAAGGCGAATGCTGTGTTAGACCTTGGGCTAGCTCTTCAGGGAAAGGTCGGAATCAAAAATCAAGCGAGAATTCAGCTTTCCAGCCCGTGGGGAACAGGAATATGTGTTTCTTTTTCATTTCTAAGGTGTTTGTCAAAAGTGATGTTTTTGGGCTGAATTGAGAAATAAGGCGAATGCTGTGTTAGACCTTGGGCTAGCTCTTCAGGGTAGGCTCGGAATCAAAATTCAAGCAAGAATTCGGCTTTCCAGCACGTGGGGAACAGGAATATGTCTTTCTTTTTCATTTCTGAGGTTTTTGTCAAAAGTGATGTTTTGGGGCTGAATTGAATCCTAAGGCGAATGCTGTGTTAGACCTTGGGCTAGCTCTTCAGGGAAAGGTCGGAATCAAAAATCAAGCGAGAATTCAGCTTTCCAGCCTGTGGGGAACAGGAATATGTGTTTCATTTTCATTTCTGAGGTGTTTGTCAAAAGTCATGTTTTTTGGCTGTATTGAGAAATAAGGCGAATGCTGTGTTAGACTTTGGGCTAGCTCTTCAGGGTAGGCTCGGAATCGAAAATCCAGCGAGAATTTGGCTTTCCAGCACGTGGGGAACAGGAATATGTCTTTCTTTTTCATTTCTGAGGTGTTTGTCAAAAGTGATGTTTTTGGGCTGAATTGAATCCTAAGGCGAATGCTGTGTTAGACCTTGGGCTAGCTCTTCAGGGAAAGGTCGGAATCAAAAATCAAGCGAGAATTCGGCTTTCCAGCCCGTGGGGAACAGGAATATGTGTTTCTTTTTCATTTCTGAGGTGTTTGTCAAAAGTCATGTTTTTGGGCTGAATTGAGAAATAAGGCGAATGCTGTGTTAGACCTTGGGCTAGCTCTTCAGGGAAAGGTCGGAATCGAAAATCAAGCGAGAATTCGGCTTTCCAGCCTGTGGGGAACAGGAATATGTGTTTCATTTTCATTTCTGAGGTGTTTGTCAAAAGTCATGTTTTTTGGCTGTATTGAGTCCTAAGGCGAATGCTGTGTTAGACTTTGGGCTAGCTCTTCAGGGAATGGTCAGAATCAAAAATCAAGCGAGAATTCGGCTTTCCAGCCTGTGGGGAACAGGAATATGTGTTTCATTTTCATTTCTGAGGTGTTTGTCAAAAGTCATGTTTTTTGGCTGTATTGAGTCCTAAGGCGAATGCTGTGTTAGACTTTGGGCTAGCTCTTCAGGGTAGGCTCGGAATCAAAATTCAAGCGAGAATTCGGCTTTCCAGCACGTGGGGAACAGGAATATGTGTTTCTTTTTCATTTCTGAGGTGTTTGTCAAAAGTGATGTTTTTGGGCTGAATTGAATCCTAAGGCGAATGCTGTGTTAGACCTTGGGCTAGCTCTTCAGGGAAAGGTCGGAATCGAAAATCAAGCAAGAATTCGGCTTACCAGCACGTGGGGAACAGGAATATGTGTTTCATTTTCATTTCTGAGGTGTTTGTCAAAAGTGATGTTTTTGGACTGAATTGAATCCTAAGGCGAATGCTGTGTTAGACTTTGGGCTAGCTCTTCAGAGTAGGCTCGGAATCGAAAATCAAGCGAGAATTCGGCTTTCCAGCATGTGGGGAACAGGAATATGTGTTTCTTTTTCATTTCTGAGGTGTTTGTCAAAAGTGATGTTTTTGGACTGAATTGAATCCTAAGGCGAATGCTGTGTTAGACTTTGGGCTAGCTCTTCAGGGTAGGCTCGGAATCGAAAATCAAGCGAGAATTCAGCTTTCCAGCCTGTGGGGAACAGGAATATGTGTTTCATTTTCATTTCTGAGGTGTTTGTCAAAAGTGATGTTTTTGGGCTGAATTGAGAAATAAGGCGAATGCTGTGTTAGACCTTGTGCTAGCTCTTCAGGGTAGGCTCGGAATCAAAATTCAAGCGAGAATTCAGTTTTCCAGCCCGTGGGGAACAGGAATATGTGTTTCTTTTTCATTTCTGAGGTGTTTGTCAAAAGTGATGTTTTTGGGCTGAATTGAATCCTAAGGCGAATGCTGTGTTAGACTTTGGGCTATCTCTTCAGGGTAGGCTCGGAATCGAAAATCAAGCGAGAATTCGGCTTTCCAGCACGTGGGGAACAGGAATATCTGTTTCTTTTTCATTTCTGAGGTGTTTGTCAAAAGTGATGTTTTTGGACTGAATTGAATCCTAAGGCGAATGCTGTGTTAGACTTTCGGCTAGCTCTTCAGGGTAGGCTCGGAATTGAAAATCAAGCGAGAATTTGGCTTTCCAGCACGTGGGGAACAGGAATATGTCTTTCTTTTTCATTTCTGAGGTGTTTGTCAAAAGTGATGTTTTTGGGCTGAATTGAATCCTAAGGCGAATGCTGTGTTAGACCTTGGGCTAGCTCTTCAGGGAAAGGTCGGAATCAAAAATCAAGCGAGAATTCAGCTTTCCAGCCCGTGGGGAACAGGAATATGTGTTTCTTTTTCATTTCTAAGGTGTTTGTCAAAAGTGATGTTTTTGGGCTGAATTGAGAAATAAGGCGAATGCTGTGTTAGACCTTGGGCTAGCTCTTCAGGGTAGGCTCGGAATCAATATTCAAGCAAGAATTCGGCTTTCCAGCACGTGGGGAACAGGAATATGTCTTTCTTTTTCATTTCTGAGGTTTTTGTCAAAAGTGATGTTTTGGGGCTGAATTGAATCCTAAGGCGAATGCTGTGTTAGACCTTGGGCTAGCTCTTCAGGGAAAGGTCGGAATCAAAAATCAAGCGAGAATTCAGCTTTCCAGCCTGTGGGGAACAGGAATATGTGTTTCATTTTCATTTCTGAGGTGTTTGTCAAAAGTCATGTTTTTGGACTGAATTGAATCCTAAGGCGAATGCTGTGTTAGACTTTGGGCTAGCTCTTCAGGGTAGGCTCGGAATCGAAAATCAAGCGAGAATTCAGCTTTCCAGCCTGTGGGGAACAGGAATATGTGTTTCATTTTCATTTCTGAGGTGTTTGTCAAAAGTGATGTTTTTGGGCTGAATTGAGAAATAAGGCGAATGCTGTGTTAGGCCTTGGGCTAGCTCTTCAGGGTAGGCTCGGAATCAAAATTCAAGCGAGAATTCGGCTTTCCAGCCCGTGGGGAACAGGAATATGTGTTTCTTTTTCATTTCTGAGGTGTTTGTCAAAAGTGATGTTTTTGGGCTGAATTGAATCCTAAGGCGAATGCTGTGTTAGACTTTGGGCTAGCTCTTCAGGGTAGGCTCGGAATCGAAAATCAAGCAAGAATTCAGCTTTCCAGCCTGTGGGGAACAGGAATATGTGTTTCATTTTCATTTCTGAGGTGTTTGTCAAAAGTGATGTTTTTGGGCTGAATTGAGAAATAAGGCGAATGCTGTGTTAGGCCTTGGGCTAGCTCTTCAGGGTAGGCTCGGAATCAAAATTCAAGCGAGAATTCGGCTTTCCAGCCCGTGGGGAACAGGAATATGTGTTTCTTTTTCATTTCTGAGGTGTTTGTCAAAAGTGATGTTTTTGGGCTGAATTGAATCCTAAGGCGAATGCTGTGTTAGACTTTGGGCTAGCTCTTCAGGGTAGGCTCGGAATCGAAAATCAAGCGAGAATTTGGCTTTCCAGCACGTGGGGAACAGGAATATGTCTTTCTTTTTCATTTCTGAGGTGTTTGTCAAAAGTGATGTTTTTGGGCTGAATTGAATCCTAAGGCGAATGCTGTGTTAGACCTTGGGCTAGCTCTTCAGGGAAAGGTCGGAATCAAAAATCAAGCGAGAATTCGGCTTTCCAGCCCGTGGGGAACAGGAATATGTGTTTCATTTTCATTTCTGAGGTGTTTGTCAAAAGTGATGTTTTTGGGCTGAATTGAGAAATAAGGCGAATGCTGTGTTAGACCTTGGGCTAGCTCTTCAGGGTAGGCTCGGAATCAAAATTCAAGCAAGAATTCGGCTTTCCAGCACGTGGGGAACAGGAATATGTCTTTCTTTTTCATTTCTGAGGTTTTTGTCAAAAGTGATGTTTTTGGGCTGAATTGAATCCTAAGGCGAATGCTGTGTTAGACCTTGGGCTAGCTCTTCAGGGAAAGGTCGGAATCAAAAATCAAGCGAGAATTCAGCTTTCCAGCCTGTGGGGAACAGGAATATGTGTTTCATTTTCATTTCTGAGGTGTTTGTCAAAAGTCATGTTTTTTGGCTGTATTGAGTCCTAAGGCGAATGCTGTGTTAGACTTTGGGCTAGCTCTTCAGGGTAGGCTCGGAATCAAAATTCAAGCGAGAATTTGGCTTTCCAGCACGTGGGGAACAGGAATATGTGTTTCTTTTTCATTTCTGATGTGTTTGTCAAAAGTGATGTTTTTTGGCTGAATTGAGAACTAAGGCGAATTCCGTGTTAGACATTGGGCTAGCTCTTCAGGGAAAGGTCGGAATCGAAAATCAAGCGAGAATTCATCTTTCCAGCACGTGGGGAACAGGAATATGTGTTTCATTTTCATTTCTGAGGTGTTTGTCAAAAGTGATGTTTTTGGACTGAATTGAATCCTAAGGCGAATGCTGTGTTAGACTTTGGGCTAGCTCTTCAGGGTAGGCTCGGAATCGAAAATCAAGCGAGAATTCAGCTTTCCAGCCTGTGGGGAACAGGAATATGTGTTTCTTTTTCATTTCTGAGGTGTTTGTCAAAAGTGATGTTTTTGGGCTGAATTGAATCCTAAGGCGAATGCTGTGTTAGACTTTGGGCTAGCTCTTCAAGGTAGGCTCGGAATCGAAAATCAAGCGAGAATTCGGCTTTCCAGCATGTGGGGAACAGGAATATGTGTTTCTTTTTCATTTCTGAGGTGTTTGTCAAAAATGATGTTTTTGGACTGAATTGAATCCTAAGGCGAATGCTGTGTTAGACTTTCGGCTAGCTCTTCAGGGTAGGCTCGGAATCGAAAATCAAGCGAGAATTTGGCTTTCCAGCACGTGGGGAACAGGAATATGTGTTTCTTTTTCATTTCTGAGGTGTTTGTCAAAAGTGATGTTTTTGGACTGAATTGAATCCTAAGGCGAATGCTGTGTTAGACTTTGGGCTAGCTCTTCAGGGTAGGCTCGGAATCGAAAATCAAGCGAGAATTCAGCTTTCCAGCCTGTGGGGAACAGGAATATGTGTTTCATTTTCATTTCTGAGGTGTTTGTCAAAAGTGATGTTTTTGGGCTGAATTGAGAAATAAGGCGAATGCTGTGTTAGACCTTGGGCTAGCTCTTCAGGGTAGGCTCGGAAT
Organism: Diadophis punctatus similis; assembly: GCA_023053685.1. Taxonomy (NCBI): domain Eukaryota; kingdom Metazoa; phylum Chordata; class Lepidosauria; order Squamata; family Dipsadidae; genus Diadophis; species Diadophis punctatus. The sequence continues at coordinate 30,959 of JALIGW010000235.1, read as the reverse complement.
CAAAATTCAAGTGAGAATTCGGCTTTCCAGCATGTGGGGAACAGGAATATGTGTTTCTTTTTATTGATGATGTGTTTGTCAAAAGTGATGTTTTTTGGCTGAATTGAGAACTAAGGCGAATTCCGTGTTAGACATTGGGCTAGCTCTTCAGGGAATGGTCGGAATCGAAAATCAAGCGAGAATTCAGCTCTCCAACATGTGGGGAACAGGAATATGTCTTTCTTTTTCATTTCTGAGGTGTTTGTCAAAAGTGATGTTTTTGGACTGAATTGAATCCTAAGGCGAATGCTGTGTTAGACTTTGGGCTATCTCTTCAGGGTAGGATCGGAATCGAAAATCAAGCGAGAATTCAGTTTCCAGCCTGTGGGGAACAGGAATATGTGTTTCATTTTCATTTCTGAGGTGTTTGTCAAAAGTGATGTTTTTGGGCTGAATTGAGAAATAAGGCGAATGCTGTGTTAGACCTTGGGCTAGCTCTTCAGGGTAGGCTCGGAATCAAAATTCAAGCGAGAATTCGGCTTTCCAGCACGTGGGGAACAGGAATATGTGTTTCTTTTTATTTCTGATGTGTTTGTCAAAAGTGATGTTTTTTGGCTGAATTGAGAACTAAGGCGAATTCCGTGTTAGACATTGGGCTAGCTCTTCAGGGAAAGGTCGGAATCGAAAATCAAGCGAGAATTCGGCTTACCAGCACGTGGGGAACAGGAATATGTGTTTCATTTTCATTTCTGAGGTGTTTGTCAAAAGTGATGTTTTTGGACTGAATTGAATCCTAAGGCGAATGCTTTGTTAGACTTTGGGCTAGCTCTTCAGGGTAGGCTCGGAATCGAAAATCAAGCGAGAATTCAGCTTTCCAGCCTGTGGGAAACAGGAATATGTGTTTCATTTTCATTTCTGAGGTGTTTGTCAAAAGTGATGTTTTCGGGCTGAAATGAGAAATAAGGCGAATGCTGTGTTAGACTTTGGGCTAGCTCTTCAGGGAAAGGTCGGAATCAAAAATCAAGCGAGAATTCGGCTTTCCAGCCTGTGGGGAACAGGAATATGTGTTTCATTTTCATTTCTGAGGTGTTTGTCAAAAGTCATGTTTTTTGGCTGTATTGAGTCCTAAGGCGAATGCTGTGTTAGACTTTGGGCTAGCTCTTCAGGGTAGGCTCGGAATCAAAATTCAAGCGAGAATTCGGCTTTCCAGCCCATGGGGAACAGGAATATGTGTTTCTTTTTCATTTCTGAGGTGTTTGTCAAAAGTGATGTTTTTGGGCTGAATTGAATCCTAAGGCGAATGCTGTGTTAGAGTTTGGGCTAGCTCTTCAGGGTAGGCTCGGAATCAAAATTCAAGTGAGAATTCGGCTTTCCAGCACGTGGGGAACAGGAATATGTGTTTCTTTTTATTGATGATGTGTTTGTCAAAAGTGATGTTTTTTGGCTGAATTGAGAACTAAGGCGAATTCCGTGTTAGACATTGGGCTAGCTCTTCAGGGAAAGGTCGGAATCGAAAATCAAGCGAGAATTCGGCTTACCAGCACGTGGGGAACAGGAATATGTGTTTCATTTTCATTTCTGAGGTGTTTGTCAAAAGTGATGTTTTTGGACTGAATTGAATCCTAAGGCGAATGCTTTGTTAGACTTTGGGCTAGCTCTTCAGGGTAGGCTCGGAATCGAAAATCAAGCGAGAATTCAGCTTTCCAGCCTGTGGGGAACAGGAATATGTGTTTCATTTTCATTTCTGAGGTGTTTGTCAAAAGTGATGTTTTCGGGCTGAATTGAGAAATAAGGCGAATGCTGTGTTAGACTTTGGGCTAGCTCTTCAGAGTAGGCTCGGAATCGAAAATCAAGCGAGAATTCGGCTCTCCAACATGTGGGGAACAGGAATATGTGTTTCTTTTTCATTTCTGAGGTGTTTGTCAAAAGTGATGTTTTTGGACTGAATTGAATCCTAAGGCGAATGCTGTGTTAGACTTTGGGCTAGCTCTTCAGGGTAGGCTCGGAATCGAAAATCAAGCGAGAATTCAGCTTTCCAGCCTGTGGGGAACAGGAATATGTGTTTCATTTTCATTTCTGAGGTGTTTGTCAAAAGTGATGTTTTTGGCTGAATTGAGAAATAAGGCGAATGCTGTGTTAGACCTTGGGCTAGCTCTTCAGGGTAGGCTCGGAATCAAAATTCAAGCAAGAATTCGGTTTTCCAGCCCGTGGGGAATAGGAATATGTGTTTCTTTTTATTGATGATGTGTTTGTCAAAAGTGATGTTTTTTGGCTGAATTGAGAACTAAGGCGAATTCCGTGTTAGACATTGGGCTAGCTCTTCAGGGAAAGGTCGGAATCGAAAATCAAGCGAGAATTCGGCTTACCAGCACGTGGGGAACAGGAATATGTGTTTCATTTTCATTTCTGAGGTGTTTGTCAAAAGTGATGTTTTTGGACTGAATTGAATCCTAAGGCGAATGCTTTGTTAGACTTTGGGCTAGCTCTTCAGGGTAGGCTCGGAATCGAAAATCAAGCGAGAATTCAGCTTTCCAGCCTGTGGGGAACAGGAATATGTGTTTCATTTTCATTTCTGAGGTGTTTGTCAAAAGTGATGTTTTCGGGCTGAATTGAGAAATAAGGCGAATGCTGTGTTAGACTTTGGGCTAGCTCTTCAGAGTAGGCTCGGAATCGAAAATCAAGCGAGAATTCGGCTCTCCAACATGTGGAGAACAGGAATATGTGTTTCTTTTTCATTTCTGAGGTGTTTGTCAAAAGTGATGTTTTTGGACTGAATTGAATCCTAAGGCGAATGCTGTGTTAGACTTTGGGCTAGCTCTTCAGGGTAGGCTCGGAATCGAAAATCAAGCGAGAATTCAGCTTTCCAGCCTGTGGGGAACAGGAATATGTGTTTCATTTTCATTTCTGAGGTGTTTGTCAAAAGTGATGTTTTTGGGCTGAATTGAGAAATAAGGCGAATGCTGTGTTAGACCTTGGGCTAGCTCTTCAGGGTAGGCTCGGAATCAAAATTCAAGCAAGAATTCGGTTTTCCAGCCCGTGGGGAACAGGAATATGTGTTTCTTTTTCATTTCTGAGGTGTTTGTCAAAAGTGATGTTTTTGGGCTGAATTGAATCCTAAGGCGAATGCTGTGTTAGACTTTCGGCTAGCTCTTCAGGGTAGGCTCGGAATCGAAAATCAAGCGAGAATTTGGCTTTCCAGCACGTGGGGAACAGGAATATGTCTTTCTTTTTCATTTCTGAGGTGTTTGTCAAAAGTGATGTTTTTGGACTGAATTGAATCCTAAGGCGAATGCTGTGTTAGACTTTGGGCTATCTCTTCAGGGTAGGATCGGAATCGAAAATCAAGCGAGAATTCAGTTTCCAGCCTGTGGGGAACAGGAATATGTGTTTCATTTTCATTTCTGAGGTGTTTGTCAAAAGTGATGTTTTTGGGCTGAATTGAGAAATAAGGCGAATGCTGTGTTAGACCTTGGGCTAGCTCTTCAGGGTAGGCTCGGAATCAAAATTCAAGCGAGAATTCGGCTTTCCAGCACGTGGGGAACAGGAATATGTGTTTCTTTTTATTTCTGATGTGTTTGTCAAAAGTGATGTTTTTTGGCTGAATTGAGAACTAAGGCGAATGCTGTGTTAGACTTTGGGCTAGCTCTTCAGGGTAGGCTCGGAATCGAAAATCAAGCGAGAATTCAGCTTTCCAGCCTGTGGGGAACAGGAATATGTGTTTCATTTTCATTTCTGAGGTGTTTGTCAAAAGTGATGTTTTTGGGCTGAATTGAGAAATAAGGCGAATGCTGTGTTAGACCTTGGGCTAGCTCTTCAGGGTAGGCTCGGAATCAAAATTCAAGTGAGAATTCGGCTTTCCAGCACGTGGGGAACAGGAATATGTGTTTCTTTTTATTGATGATGTGTTTGTCAAAAGTGATGTTTTTTGGCTGAATTGAGAACTAAGGCGAATTCCGTGTTAGACATTGGGCTAGCTCTTCAGGTAAAGGTCGGAATCGAAAATCAAGCGAGAATTCGGCTTACCAGCACGTGGGGAACAGGAATATGTGTTTCATTTTCATTTCTGAGGTGTTTGTCAAAAGTGATGTTTTTGGACTGAATTGAATCCTAAGGCGAATGCTTTGTTAGACTTTGGGCTAGCTCTTCAGGGTAGGCTCGGAATCGAAAATCAAGCGAGAATTCAGCTTTCCAGCCTGTGGGGAACAGGAATATGTGTTTCATTTTCATTTCTGAGGTGTTTGTCAAAAGTGATGTTTTCGGGCTGAATTGAGAAATAAGGCGAATGCTGTGTTAGACTTTGGGCTAGCTCTTCAGAGTAGGCTCGGAATCGAAAATCAAGCGAGAATTCGGCTCTCCAACATGTGGGGAACAGGAATATGTGTTTCTTTTTCATTTCTGAGGTGTTTGTCAAAAGTGATGTTTTTGGACTGAATTGAATCCTAAGGCGAATGCTGTGTTAGACTTTGGGCTAGCTCTTCAGGGTAGGCTCGGAATCGAAAATCAAGCGAGAATTCAGCTTTCCAGCCTGTGGGGAACAGGAATATGTGTTTCATTTTCATTTCTGAGGTGTTTGTCAAAAGTGATGTTTTTGGGCTGAATTGAGAAATAAGGCGAATGCTGTGTTAGACCTTGGGCTAGCTCTTCAGGGTAGGCTCGGAATCAAAATTCAAGCAAGAATTCGGTTTTTCCAGCCCGTGGGGAACAGGAATATGTGTTTCTTTTTCATTTCTGAGGTGTTTGTCAAAAGTGATGTTTTTGGGCTGAATTGAATCCTAAGGCGAATGCTGTGTTAGACTTTCGGCTAGCTCTTCAGGGTAGGCTCGGAATCGAAAATCAAGCGAGAATTTGGCTTTCCAGCACGTGGGGAACAGGAATATGTCTTTCTTTTTCATTTCTGAGGTGTTTGTCAAAAGTGATGTTTTTGGACTGAATTGAATCCTAAGGCGAATGCTGTGTTAGACTTTGGGCTATCTCTTCAGGGTAGGATCGGAATCGAAAATCAAGCGAGAATTCAGTTTCCAGCCTGTGGGGAACAGGAATATGTGTTTCATTTTCATTTCTGAGGTGTTTGTCAAAAGTGATGTTTTTGGGCTGAATTGAGAAATAAGGCGAATGCTGTGTTAGACCTTGGGCTAGCTCTTCAGGGTAGGCTCGGAATCAAAATTCAAGCGAGAATTCGGCTTTCCAGCACGTGGGGAACAGGAATATGTGTTTCTTTTTATTTCTGATGTGTTTGTCAAAAGTGATGTTTTTTGGCTGAATTGAGAACTAAGGCGAATTCCGTGTTAGACATTGGGCTAGCTCTTCAGGGAAAGGTCGGAATCGAAAATCAAGCGAGAATTCGGCTTACCAGCACGTGGGGAACAGGAATATGTGTTTCATTTTCATTTCTGAGATGTTTGTCAAAAGTGATGTTTTTGGACTGAATTGAATCCTAAGGCGAATGCTTTGTTAGACTTTGGGCTAGCTCTTCAGGGTAGGCTCGGAATCGAAAATCAAGCGAGAATTCAGCTTTCCAGCCTGTGGGGAACAGGAATATGTGTTTCATTTTCATTTCTGAGGTGTTTGTCAAAAGTGATGTTTTCGGGCTGAATTGAGAAATAAGGCGAATGCTGTGTTAGACTTTGGGCTAGCTCTTCAGAGTAGGCTCGGAATCGAAAATCAAGCGAGAATTCGGCTTTCCAGCATGTGGGGAACAGGAATATGTGTTTCTTTTTCATTTCTGAGGTGTTTGTCAAAAGTGATGTTTTTGGACAGAATTGAATCCTAAGGCGAATGCTGTGTTAGACTTTGGGCTAGCTCTTCAGGGTAGGCTCGGAATCGAAAATCAAGCGAGAATTCAGCTTTCCAGCCTGTGGGGAACAGGAATATGTGTTTCATTTTCATTTCTGAGGTGTTTGTCAAAAGTGATGTTTTTGGGCTGAATTGAATCCTAAGGCGAATGCTGTGTTAGACTTTCGCTAGCTCTTCAGGGTAGGCTCGGAATCGAAAATCAAGCGAGAATTTGGCTTTCCAGCACGTGGGGAACAGGAATATGTCTTTCTTTTTCATTTCTGAGGTGTTTGTCAAAAGTGATGTTTTTGGACTGAATTGAATCCTAAGGCGAATGCTGTGTTAGACTTTGGGCTATCTCTTCAGGGTAGGATCGGAATCGAAAATCAAGCGAGAATTCAGTTTCCAGCCTGTGGGGAACAGGAATATGTGTTTCATTTTCATTTCTGAGGTGTTTGTCAAAAGTGATGTTTTTGGGCTGAATTGAGAAATAAGGCGAATGCTGTGTTAGACCTTGGGCTAGCTCTTCAGGGTAGGCTCGGAATCAAAATTCAAGCGAGAATTCGGCTTTCCAGCACGTGGGGAACAGGAATATGTGTTTCTTTTTATTTCTGATGTGTTTGTCAAAAGTGATGTTTTTTGGCTGAATTGAGAACTAAGGCGAATTCCGTGTTAGACATTGGGCTAGCTCTTCAGGGAAAGGTCGGAATCGAAAATCAAGCGAGAATTCGGCTTACCAGCATGTGGGGAACAGGAATATGTGTTTCATTTTCATTTCTGAGGTGTTTGTCAAAAGTGATGTTTTTGGACTGAATTGAATCCTAAGGCGAATGCTGTGTTAGACTTTGGGCTAGCTCTTCAGGGTAGGCTCGGAATCGAAAATCAAGCGAGAATTCAGCTTTCCAGCCTGTGGGGAACAGGAATATGTGTTTCATTTTCATTTCTGAGGTGTTTGTCAAAAGTGATGTTTTCGGGCTGAATTGAGAAATAAGGCGAATGCTGTGTTAGACTTTGGGCTAGCTCTTCAGAGTAGGCTCGGAATCGAAAATCAAGCGAGAATTCGGCTTTCCAGCATGTGGGGAACAGGAATATGTGTTTCTTTTTCATTTCTGAGGTGTTTGTCAAAAGTGATGTTTTTGGACTGAATTGAATCCTAAGGCGAATGCTGTGTTAGACTTTGGGCTAGCTCTTCAGGGTAGGCTCGGAATCGAAAATCAAGCGAGAATTCAGCTTTCCAGCCTGTGGGGAACAGGAATATGTGTTTCATTTTCATTTCTGAGGTGTTTGTCAAAAGTGATGTTTTTGGCTGAATTGAGAAATAAGGCGAATGCTGTGTTAGACCTTGGGCTAGCTCTTCAGGGTAGGCTCGGAATCAAAATTCAAGCGAGAATTCGGCTTTCCAGCACGTGGGAAACAGGAATATGTGTTTCTTTTTATTTCTGATGTGTTTGTCAAAAGTGATGTTTTTTGGCTGAATTGAGAACTAAGGCGAATTCCGTGTTAGACATTGGGCTAGCTCTTCAGGGAAAGGTCGGAATCGAAAATCAAGCGAGAATTCGGCTTACCAGCACGTGGGGAACAGGAATATGTGTTTCTTTTTCATTTCTGAGGTGTTTGTCAAAAGTGATGTTTTTGGACTGAATTGAATCCTAAGGCGAATGCTGTGTTAGACTTTGGGCTAGCTCTTCAGGGTAGGCTCGGAATCGAAAATCAAGCGAGAATTCAGCTTTCCAGCCTGTGGGGAACAGGAATATGTGTTTCATTTTCATTTCTGAGGTGTTTGTCAAAAGTGATGTTTTCGGGCTGAATTGAGAAATAAGGCGAATGCTGTATTAGACTTTGGGCTAGCTCTTCAGAGTAGGCTCGGAATCGAAAATCAAGCGAGAATTCGGCTTTCCAGCATGTGGGGAACAGGAATATGTGTTTCTTTTTCATTTCTGAGGTGTTTGTCAAAAGTGATGTTTTTGGACTGAATTGAATCCTAAGGCGAATGCTGTGTTAGACTTTGGGCTAGCTCTTCAGGGTAGGCTCGGAATCGAAAATCAAGCGAGAATTCAGCTTTCCAGCCTGTGGGGAACAGGAATATGTGTTTCATTTTCATTTCTGAGGTGTTTGTCAAAAGTGATGTTTTTGGGCTGAATTGAGAAATAAGGCGAATGCTGTGTTAGACCTTGGGCTAGCTCTTCAGGGTAGGCTCGGAATCAAAATTCAAGCGAGAATTCGGTTTTCCAGCCCGTGGGGAACAGGAATATGTGTTTCTTTTTCATTTCTGAGGTGTTTGTCAAAAGTGATGTTTTTGGGCTGAATTGAATCCTAAGGCGAATGCTGTGTTAGACTTTGGGCTAGCTCTTCAGGGTAGGCTCGGAATCGAAAATCAAGCGAGAATTCGGCTTTCCAGCACGTGGGGAACAGGAATATGTGTTTCTTTTTCATTTCTGAGGTGTTTGTCAAAAGTGATGTTTTTGGACTGAATTGAATCCTAAGGCGAATGCTGTGTTAGACTTTCGGCTAGCTCTTCAGGGTAGGCTCGGAATCGAAAATCAAGCGAGAATTTGGCTTTCCAGCACGTGGGGAACAGGAATATGTCTTTCTTTTTCATTTCTGAGGTGTTTGTCAAAAGTGATGTTTTTGGGCTGAATTGAATCCTAAGGCGAATGCTGTGTTAGACCTTGGGCTAGCTCTTCAGGGAAAGGTCGGAATCAAAAATCAAGCGAGAATTCGGCTTTCCAGCCCGTGGGGAACAGGAATATGTGTTTCTTTTTCATTTCTGAGGTGTTTGTCAAAAGTGATGTTTTTGGGCTGAATTGAGAAATAAGGCGAATGCTGTGTTAGACCTTGGCTAGCTCTTCAGGGTAGGCTCGGAATCAAAATTCAAGCAAGAATTCGGCTTTCCAGCACGTGGGGAGCAGGAATATGTCTTTCTTTTTCATTTCTGAGGTTTTTGTCAAAAGTGATGTTTTTGGGCTGAATTGAATCCTAAGGCGAATGCTGTGTTAGACCTTGGGCTAGCTCTTCAGGGAAAGGTCGGAATCAAAAATCAAGCGAGAATTCGGCTTTCCAGCACGTGGGGAACAGGAATATGTGTTTCTTTTTCATTTCTGAGGTGTTTGTCAAAAGTGATGTTTTTGGGCTGAATTGAGAAATAAGGCGAATGCTGTGTTAGACCTTGGGCTAGCTCTTCAGGGAAAGGTCGGAATCAAAAATCAAGCGAGAATTCGGCTTTCCAGCCCGTGGGGAACAGGAATATGTGTTTCTTTTTCATTTCTGAGGTGTTTGTCAAAAGTGATGTTTTTGGACTGAATTGAATCCTAAGGCGAATGCTGTGTTAGACTTTCGGCTAGCTCTTCAGGGTAGGTTCGGAATCGAAAATCAAGCGAGAATTTGGCTTTCCAGCCCGTGGGGAACAGGAATATGTGTTTCTTTTTCATTTCTGAGGTGTTTGTCAAAAGTGATGTTTTTGGGCTGAATTGAGAAATATGGCGAATGCTGTGTTGGACCTTGGGCTAGCTCTTCAGGGAAAGGTCGGAATCAAAAATCAAGCGAGAATTCAGCTTTCCAGCCTGTGGGGAACAGGAATATGTGTTTCATTTTCATTTCTGAGGTGTTTGTCAAAAGTCATGTTTTTTGGCTGTATTGAGTCCTAAGGCGAATGCTGTGTTAGACTTTGGGCTAGCTCTTCAGGGTAGGCTCAGAATCAAAATTCAAGCGAGAATTCGGCTTTCCAGCCCATGGGGAACAGGAATATGTGTTTCTTTTTCATTTCTGAGGTGTTTGTCAAAAGTGATGTTTTTGGGCTGAATTGAATCCTAAGGCGAATGCTGTGTTAGAGTTTGGGCTAGCTCTTCAGGGTAGGCTCGGAATCGAAAATCAAGCGAGAATTCGGCTTTCCAGCATGTGGGGAACAGGAATATGTGTTTCTTTTTCATTTCTGAGGTGTTTGTCAAAAGTGATGTTTTTGGGCTGAATTGAGAAATAAGGCGAATGCTGTGTTAGACCTTGGGCTAGCTCTTCAGGGTAGGCTCGGAATCAAAATTCAAGCGAGAATTCGGCTTTCCAGCCCGTGGGGAACAGGAATATGTGTTTCTTTTTCATTTCTGAGGTGTTTGTCAAAAGTCATGTTTTTTGGCTGTATTGAGTCCTAAGGCGAATGCTGTGTTAGACTTTGGGCTAGCTCTTCAGGGTAGGCTCGGAATCAAAATTCAAGCGAGAATTCGGCTTTCCAGCCCGTGGGGAACAGGAATATGTGTTTCTTTTTCATTTCTGAGGTGTTTGTCAAAAGTGATGTTTTTGGACTGAATTGAATCCTAAGGCGAATGCTGTGTTAGACTTTGGGCTAGCTCTTCAGGGTAGGCTCGGAATCGAAAATCAAGCGAGAATTCGGCTTTCCAGCCTGTGGGGAACAGGAATATGTGTTTCTTTTTCATTTCTGAGGTGTTTGTCAAAAGTGATGTTTTTGGGCTGAATTGAATCCTAAGGCGAATGCTGTGTTAGAGTTTGGGCTAGCTCTTCAGGGTAGGCTCGGAATCGAAAATCAAGCGAGAATTCGGCTTTCCAGCATGTGGGGAACAGGAATATGTGTTTCTTTTTCATTTCTGAGGTGTTTGTCAAAAGTGATGTTTTTGGGCTGAATTGAGAAATAAGTCGAATGCTGTGTTAGACCTTGGGCTAGCTCTTCAGGGTAGGCTCGGAATCAAAATTCAAGCGAGAATTCGGCTTTCCAGCCCGTGGGGAACAGGAATATGTGTTTCTTTTTCATTTCTGAGGTGTTTGTCAAAAGTCATGTTTTTTGGCTGTATTGAGTCCTAAGGCGAATGCTGTGTTAGACTTTGGGCTAGCTCTTCAGGGTAGGCTCGGAATCAAAATTCAAGCGAGAATTCGGCTTTCCAGCCCGTGGGGAACAGGAATATGTGTTTCTTTTTCATTTCTGAGGTGTTTGTCAAAACTCATGTTTTTTTGGCTGTATTGAGTCCTAAGGCGAATGCTGTGTTAGACTTTGGGCTAGCTCTTCAGGGAAAGGTCGGAATCAAAATCAAGCGAGAATTCGCTTTCCAGCCTGTGGGGAACAGGAATATGTGTTTCATTTTCATTTCTGAGGTGTTTGTCAAAAGTCATGTTTTTTGGCTGTATTGAGTCCTAAGGCGAATGCTGTGTTAGACTTTCGGCTAGCTCTTCAGGGTAGGCTCGGAATCGAAAATCAAGCGAGAATTTGGCTTTCCAGCACGTGGGGAACAGGAATATGTCTTCTTTTTCATTTCTGAGGTGTTTGTCAAAAGTGATGTTTTTGGGCTGAATTGAATCCTAAGGCGAATGCTGTGTTAGACCTTGGGCTAGCTCTTCAGGGTAGGCTCGGAATCAAAATTCAAGCGAGAATTCGGCTTTCCAGCCCGTGGGAACAGGAATATGTGTTTCTTTTTCATTTCTGAGGTGTTGGTCAAAAGTGATGTTTTTGGGCTGAATTGAGAAATAAGGCGAATGCTGTGTTAGACTTTGGGCTAGCTCTTCAGGGTAGGCTCGGAATCAAAATTCAAACGAGAATTCGGCTTTCCAGCACGTGGGGAACAGGAATATGTGTTTCTTTTTCATTTCTGAGGTGTTTGTCAAAAGTGATGTTTTTGGGCTGAATTGAGAACTAAGGCGAATTCTGTGTTAGACATTGGGCTTTCTCTTCAGGGAAAGCTCGGAATCAAAAATCAAGCGAGAATTCAGCTTTCCAGCCTGTGGGGAACAGGAATATGTGTTTCATTTTCATTTCTGAGGTGTTTGTCAAAAGTCATGTTTTTTGGCTGTATTGAGTCCTAAGGCGAATGCTTTGTTTGACTTTGGGCTAGCTCTTCAGGGTAGGCTCGGAATCAAAATTCAAGCGAGAATTCGGCTTTCCAGCACGTGGGGAACAGGAATATGTGTTTCTTTTTCATTTCTGAGGTGTTTGTCAAAAGTGATGTTTTTGGGCTGAATTGAGAAATAAGGCGAATGCTGTGTTAGACCTTGGGCTAGCTCTTCAGGGAAAGGTCGGAATCAAAAATCAAGCGAGAATTCGGCTTTCCAGCCCGTGGGGAACAGGAATATGTGTTTCTTTTTCATTTCTGAGGTGTTTGTCAAAAGTGATGTTTTTGGGCTGAATTGAATCCTAAGGCGAATGCTGTGTTAGACTTTGGGCTAGCTCTTCAGGGTAGGCTCGGAATCGAAAATCAAGCGAGAATTTGGCTTTCCAGCCCGTGGGGAACAGGAATATGTGTTTCTTTTTCATTTCTGAGGTGTTTGTCAAAAGTGATGTTTTTGGGCTGAATTGAGAAATAAGGCGAATGCTGTGTTAGACTTTGGGCTAGCTCTTCAGGGTAGGCTCGGAATCGAAAATCAAGCGAGAATTCGGCTTTCCAGCACGTGGGGAACAGGAATATGTGTTTCTTTTTCATTTCTGAGGTGTTTGTCAAAGGTGATGTTTTTGGGCTGAATTGAGAACTAAGGCGAATTCCGTGTTAGACATTGGGCTTTCTCTTCAGGGAAAGCTCGGAATCAAAAATCAAGCGAGAATTCGGCTTTCCAGCCTGTGGGGAACAGGAATATGTGTTTCATTTTCATTTCTGAGGTGTTTGTCAAAAGTCATGTTTTTTGGCTGTATTGAGTCCTAAGGCGAATGCTGTGTTAGACTTTGGGCTAGCTCTTCAGGGTAGGCTCGGAATCAAAATTCAAGCGAGAATTTGGCTTTCCAGCACGTGGGGAACAGGAATATGTGTTTCTTTTTCATTTCTGAGGTGTTTGTCAAAAGTGATGTTTTTGGGCTGAATTGAGAAATAAGGCGAATGCTGTGTTAGACCTTGGGCTAGCTCTTCAGGGTAGGCTCGGAATCAAAATTCAAGCGAGAATTCGGCTTTCCAGCATGTGGGGAACAGGAATATGTGTTTCTTTTTCATTTCTGATGTGTTTGTCAAAAGTGATGTTTTTTGGCTGAATTGAGACCTAAGGCGAATTCCGTGTTAGACATTGGGCTAGCTCTTCAGGGAAAGGTCGGAATCGAAAATCAAGCGAGAATTCGGCTTTCCAGCCTGTGAGGAACAGGAATATGTGTTTCATTTTCATTTCTGAGGTGTTTGTCAAAAGTCATGTTTTTTGGCTGTATTGAGTCCTAAGGCGAATGCTGTGTTAGACTTTGGGCTAGCTCTTCAGGGAAAGGTCGGAATCAAAAATCAAGCGAGAATTCGGCTTTCCAGCCTGTGGGGAACAGGAATATGTGTTTCATTTTCATTTCTGAGGTGTTTGTCAAAAGTCATGTTTTTTGGCTGTATTGAGTCCTAAGGCGAATGCTGTGTTAGACTTTGGGCTAGCTCTTCAGGGTAGGCTCGGAATCGAAAATCAAGCGAGAATTCGGCTTTCCAGCATGTGGGGAACAGGAATATGTGTTTCTTTTTCATTTCTGAGGTGTTTGTCAAAAGTGATGTTTTTGGACAATTGAATCCTAAGGGGAATGCTGTGTTAGACTTTGGGCTAGCTCTTTAGGGTAGGCTCGGAATCGAAAATCAAGCGAGAATTTGGCTTTCCAGCACGTGGGGAACAGGAATATTTCTTTCTTTTTCATTTCTGAGGTGTTTGTCAAAAGTGATGTTTTTGGGCTGAATTGAGAAATAAGGCGAATGCTGTGTTAGACCTTGGGCTAGCTCTTCAGGGTAGGCTCGGAATCAAAATTCAAGCGAGAATTCGGCTTTCCAGCCCGTGGGGAACAGGAATATGTGTTTCTTTTTCATTTCTGAGGTGTTTGTCAAAAGTCATGTTTTTTGGCTGTATTGAGTCCTAAGGCGAATGCTGTGTTAGACTTTGGGCTAGCTCTTCAGGGTAGGCTCGGAATCAAAATTCAAGCGAGAATTCGGCTTTCCAGCCCGTGGGGAACAGGAATATGTGTTTGTTTTTCATTTCTGAGGTGTTTGTCAAAAGTGATGTTTTTGGGCTGAATTGAGAAATAAGGCGAATGCTGTGTTAGACCTTGGGCTAGCTCTTCAGGGTAGGCTCGGAATCAAAATTCAAGCGAGAATTCGGCTTTCCAGCATGTGGGGAACAGGAATATGTGTTTCTTTTTCATTTCTGATGTGTTTGTCAAAAGTGATGTTTTTTGGCTGAATTGAGACCTAAGGCGAATGCTGTGTTAGACTTTGGGCTAGCTCTTCAGGGAAAGGTCGGAATCAAAAATCAAGCGAGAATTCAGCTTTCCAGCCTGTGGGGAACAGGAATATGTGTTTCATTTTCATTTCTGAGGTGTTTGTCAAAAGTCATGTTTTTTGGCTGTATTGAGTCCTAAGGCGAATGCTGTGTTAGACATTGGGCTAGCTCTTCAGGGAAAGGTCGGAATCAAAAATCAAGCGAGAATTCGGCTTTCCAGCCTGTGGGGAACAGGAATATGTGTTTCATTTTCATTTCTGAGGTGTTTGTCAAAAGTCATGTTTTTTGGCTGTATTGAGTCCTAAGGCGATTGCTGTGTTAGACTTTGGGCTAGCTCTTCAGGGTAGGCTCGGAATCGAAAATCAAGCGAGAATTCGGCTTTCCAGCACGTGGGGAACAGGAATATGTGTTTCTTTTTCATTTCTGAGGTGTTTGTCAAAAGTGATGTTTTTGGGCTGAATTGAGAACTAAGGCGAATTCCATGTTAGACATTGGGCTTTCTGTTCAGGGAAAACTCGGAATCAAAAATCAAGCGAGAATTCGGCTTTCCAGCCTGTGGGGAACAGGAATATGTGTTTCATTTTCATTTCTGAGGTGTTTGTCAAAAGTCATGTTTTTTGGCTGTATTGAGTCCTAAGGCGAATGCTGTGTTAGACTTTGGGCTACCTCTTCAGGGTAGGCTCGGAATCAAAATTCAAGCGAGAATTCGGCTTTCCAGCACGTGGGGAACAGGAATATGTGTTTCTTTTTCATTTCTGAGGTGTTTGTCAAAAGTGATGTTTTTGGACTGAATTGAATCCTAAGGCGAATGCTGTGTTAGACCTTGGGCTAGCTCTTCAGGGAAAGGTCGGAATCAAAAATCAAGTGAGAATTCGGCTTTCCAGCCTGTGGGGAACAGGAATATGTGCTTCATTTTCATTTCTGAGGTGTTTGTCAAAAGTCATGTTTTTTGGCTGTATTGAGTCCTAAGGCGAATGCTGTGTTAGACTTTGGGCTAGCTCTTCAGGGTAGGCTCAGAATCGAAAATCAAGCGAGAATTCAGCTTTCCAGCATGTGGGGAACAGGAATATGTGTTTCTTTTTCATTTCTGAGGTGTTTGTCAAAAGTGATGTTTTTGGACAATTGAATCCTAAGGGGAATGCTGTGTTAGACTTTGGGCTAGCTCTTTAGGGTAGGCTCGGAATCGAAAATCAAGCGAGAATTTGGCTTTCCAGCACGTGGGGAACAGGAATATTTCTTTCTTTTTCATTTCTGAGGTGTTTGTCAAAAGTGATGTTTTTGGGCTGAATTGAGAAATAAGGCGAATGCTGTGTTAGACCTTGGGCTAGCTCTTCAGGGTAGGCTCGGAATCAAAATTCAAGCGAGAATTCGGCTTTCCAGCCCGTGGGGAACAGGAATATGTGTTTCTTTTTCATTTCTGAGGTGTTTGTCAAAAGTCATGTTTTTTGGCTGTATTGAGTCCTAAGGCGAATGCTGTGTTAGACTTTGGGCTAGCTCTTCAGGGTAGGCTCGGAATCAAAATTCAAGCGAGAATTCGGCTTTCCAGCCCGTGGGGAACAGGAATATGTGTTTGTTTTTCATTTCTGAGGTGTTTGTCAAAAGTGATGTTTTTGGGCTGAATTGAGAAATAAGGCGAATGCTGTGTTAGACCTTGGGCTAGCTCTTCAGGGTAGGCTCGGAATCAAAATTCAAGCGAGAATTCGGCTTTCCAGCATGTGGGGAACAGGAATATGTGTTTCTTTTTCATTTCTGATGTGTTTGTCAAAAGTGATGTTTTTTGGCTGAATTGAGACCTAAGGCGAATGCTGTGTTAGACTTTGGGCTAGCTCTTCAGGGAAAGGTCGGAATCAAAAATCAAGCGAGAATTCAGCTTTCCAGCCTGTGGGGAACAGGAATATGTGTTTCATTTTCATTTCTGAGGTGTTTGTCAAAAGTCATGTTTTTTGGCTGTATTGAGTCCTAAGGCGAATGCTGTGTTAGACATTGGGCTAGCTCTTCAGGGAAAGGTCGGAATCAAAAATCAAGCGAGAATTCGGCTTTCCAGCCTGTGGGGAACAGGAATATGTGTTTCATTTTCATTTCTGAGGTGTTTGTCAAAAGTCATGTTTTTTGGCTGTATTGAGTCCTAAGGCGATTGCTGTGTTAGACTTTGGGCTAGCTCTTCAGGGTAGGCTCGGAATCGAAAATCAAGCGAGAATTCGGCTTTCCAGCACGTGGGGAACAGGAATATGTGTTTCTTTTTCATTTCTGAGGTGTTTGTCAAAAGTGATGTTTTTGGGCTGAATTGAGAACTAAGGCGAATTCCATGTTAGACATTGGGCTTTCTGTTCAGGGAAAACTCGGAATCAAAAATCAAGCGAGAATTCGGCTTTCCAGCCTGTGGGGAACAGGAATATGTGTTTCATTTTCATTTCTGAGGTGTTTGTCAAAAGTCATGTTTTTTGGCTGTATTGAGTCCTAAGGCGAATGCTGTGTTAGACTTTGGGCTACCTCTTCAGGGTAGGCTCGGAATCAAAATTCAAGCGAGAATTCGGCTTTCCAGCACGTGGGGAACAGGAATATGTGTTTCTTTTTCATTTCTGAGGTGTTTGTCAAAAGTGATGTTTTTGGACTGAATTGAATCCTAAGGCGAATGCTGTGTTAGACCTTGGGCTAGCTCTTCAGGGAAAGGTCGGAATCAAAAATCAAGTGAGAATTCGGCTTTCCAGCCTGTGGGGAACAGGAATATGTGCTTCATTTTCATTTCTGAGGTGTTTGTCAAAAGTCATGTTTTTTGGCTGTATTGAGTCCTAAGGCGAATGCTGTGTTAGACTTTGGGCTAGCTCTTCAGGGTAGGCTCAGAATCGAAAATCAAGCGAGAATTCAGCTTTCCAGCATGTGGGGAACAGGAATATGTGTTTCTTTTTCATTTCTGAGGTGTTTGTCAAAAGTGATGTTTTTGGACAATTGAATCCTAAGGGGAATGCTGTGTTAGACTTTGGGCTAGCTCTTTAGGGTAGGCTCGGAATCGAAAATCAAGTGAGAATTTGGCTTTCCAGCACGTGGGGAACAGGAATATTTCTTTCTTTTTCATTTCTGAGGTGTTTGTCAAAAGTGATGTTTTTGGGCTGAATTGAGAAATAAGGCGAATGCTGTGTTAGACCTTGGGCTAGCTCTTCAGGGTAGGCTCGGAATCAAAATTCAAGCGAGAATTCGGCTTTCCAGCCCGTGGGGAACAGGAATATGTGTTTCTTTTTCATTTCTGAGGTGTTTGTCAAAAGTCATGTTTTTTGGCTGTATTGAGTCCTAAGGCGAATGCTGTGTTAGACTTTGGGCTAGCTCTTCAGGGTAGGCTCGGAATCAAAATTCAAGCGAGAATTCGGCTTTCCAGCCCGTGGGGAACAGGAATATGTGTTTCTTTTTCATTTCTGAGGTGTTTGTCAAAAGTGATGTTTTTGGGCTGAATTGAGAAATAAGGCGAATGCTGTGTTAGACCTTGGGCTAGCTCTTCAGGGTAGGCTCGGAATCAAAATTCAAGCGAGAATTCGGCTTTCCAGCATGTGGGGAACAGGAATATGTGTTTCTTTTTCATTTCTGATGTGTTTGTCAAAAGTGATGTTTTTTGGCTGAATTGAGACCTAAGGCGAATGCTGTGTTAGACTTTGGGCTAGCTCTTCAGGGAAAGGTCGGAATCAAAAATCAAGCGAGAATTCAGCTTTCCAGCCTGTGGGGAACAGGAATATGTGTTTCATTTTCATTTCTGAGGTGTTTGTCAAAAGTCATGTTTTTTGGCTGTATTGAGTCCTAAGGCGAATGCTGTGTTAGACATTGGGCTAGCTCTTCAGGGAAAGGTCGGAATCAAAAATCAAGCGAGAATTCGGCTTTCCAGCCTGTGGGGAACAGGAATATGTGTTTCATTTTCATTTCTGAGGTGTTTGTCAAAAGTCATGTTTTTTGGCTGTATTGAGTCCTAAGGCGATTGCTGTGTTAGACTTTGGGCTAGCTCTTCAGGGTAGGCTCGGAATCGAAAATCAAGCGAGAATTCGGCTTTCCAGCACGTGGGGAACAGGAATATGTGTTTCTTTTTCATTTCTGAGGTGTTTGTCAAAAGTGATGTTTTTGGGCTGAATTGAGAACTAAGGCGAATTCCATGTTAGACATTGGGCTTTCTGTTCAGGGAAAACTCGGAATCAAAAATCAAGCGAGAATTCGGCTTTCCAGCCTGTGGGGAACAGGAATATGTGTTTCATTTTCATTTCTGAGGTGTTTGTCAAAAGTCATGTTTTTTGGCTGTATTGAGTCCTAAGGCGAATGCTGTGTTAGACTTTGGGCTACCTCTTCAGGGTAGGCTCGGAATCAAAATTCAAGCGAGAATTCGGCTTTCCAGCACGTGGGGAACAGGAATATGTGTTTCTTTTTCATTTCTGAGGTGTTTGTCAAAAGTGATGTTTTTGGACTGAATTGAATCCTAAGGCGAATGCTGTGTTAGACCTTGGGCTAGCTCTTCAGGGAAAGGTCGGAATCAAAAATCAAGTGAGAATTCGGCTTTCCAGCCTGTGGGGAACAGGAATATGTGCTTCATTTTCATTTCTGAGGTGTTTGTCAAAAGTCATGTTTTTTGGCTGTATTGAGTCCTAAGGCGAATGCTGTGTTAGACTTTGGGCTAGCTCTTCAGGGTAGGCTCAGAATCGAAAATCAAGCGAGAATTCAGCTTTCCAGCATGTGGGGAACAGGAATATGTGTTTCTTTTTCATTTCTGAGGTGTTTGTCAAAAGTGATGTTTTTGGACAATTGAATCCTAAGGGGAATGCTGTGTTAGACTTTGGGCTAGCTCTTTAGGGTAGGCTCGGAATCGAAAATCAAGTGAGAATTTGGCTTTCCAGCACGTGGGGAACAGGAATATTTCTTTCTTTTTCATTTCTGAGGTGTTTGTCAAAAGTGATGTTTTTGGGCTGAATTGAGAAATAAGGCGAATGCTGTGTTAGACCTTGGGCTAGCTCTTCAGGGTAGGCTCGGAATCAAAATTCAAGCGAGAATTCGGCTTTCCAGCATGTGGGGAACAGGAATATGTGTTTCTTTTTCATTTCTGATGTGTTTGTCAAAAGTGATGTTTTTTGGCTGAATTGAGACCTAAGGCGAATTTCGTGTTAGACATTGGGCTAGCTCTTAAGGGAAAGGTCGGAATCGAAAATCAAGCGAGAATTCGGCTTTCCAGCCTGTGGGGAACAGGAATATGTGTTTCATTTTCATTTCTGAGGTGTTTGTCAAAAGTCATGTTTTTTGGCTGTATTGAGTCCTAAGGCGAATGCTGTGTTAGACTTTGGGCTAGCTCTTCAGGGAAAGGTCGGAATCAAAAATCAAGCGAGAATTCGGCTTTCCAGCCTGTGGGGAACAGGAATATGTGTTTCATTTTCATTTCTGAGGTGTTTGTCAAAAGTCATGTTTTTTGGCTGTATTGAGTCCTAAGGCGAATGCTGTGTTAGACTTTGGGCTAGCTCTTCAGGGAAAGGTCGGAATCAAAAATCAAGCGAGAATTCGGCTTTCCAGCCTGTGGGGAACAGGAATATGTGTTTCATTTTCATTTCTGAGGTGTTTGTCAAAAGTCATGTTTTTTGGCTGTATTGAGTCCTAAGGCGATTGCTGTGTTAGACTTTGGGCTAGCTCTTCAGGGAAAGGTCGGAATCAAAAATCAAGCGAGAATTCGGCTTTCCAGCCTGTGGGGAACAGGAATATGTGTTTCTTTTTCATTTCTGATGTGTTTGTCAAAAGTGATGTTTTTTGGCTGAATTGAGACCTAAGGCGAATTTCGTGTTAGACATTGGGCTAGCTCTTAAGGGAAAGGTCGGAATCGAAAATCAAGCGAGAATTCGGCTTTCCAGCCTGTGGGGAACAGGAATATGTGTTTCATTTTCATTTCTGAGGTGTTTGTCAAAACTCATGTTTTTTGGCTGTATTGAGTCCTAAGGCGAATGCTGTGTTAGACTTTGGGCTAGCTCTTCAGGGAAAGGTCGGAATCAAAAATCAAGCGAGAATTCGGCTTTCCAGCCTGTGGGGAACAGGAATATGTGTTTCATTTTCATTTCTGAGGTGTTTGTCAAAAGTCATGTTTTTTGGCTGTATTGAGTCCTAAGGCGAATGCTGTGTTAGACTTTGGGCTAGCTCTTCAGGGAAAGGTCGGAATCAAAAATCAAGCGAGAATTCGGCTTTCCAGCCTGTGGGGAACAGGAATATGTGTTTCATTTTCATTTCTGAGGTGTTTGTCAAAAGTCATGTTTTTTGGCTGTATTGAGTCCTAAGGCGAATGCTGTGTTAGACTTTGGGCTAGCTCTTCAGGGTAGGCTCGGAATCGAAAATCAAGCGAGAATTCGGCTTTCCAGCACGTGGGGAACATGAATATGTGTTTCT
Organism: Diadophis punctatus similis; assembly: GCA_023053685.1. Lineage (NCBI taxonomy): Eukaryota > Metazoa > Chordata > Lepidosauria > Squamata > Dipsadidae > Diadophis > Diadophis punctatus. The sequence continues at coordinate 10,676 of JALIGW010000235.1, read as the reverse complement.
TTTTCATTTCTGAGGTGTTTGTCAAAAGTGATGTTTTTGGGCTGAATTGAGAACTAAGGCGAATTCCATGTTAGACATTGGGCTTTCTGTTCAGGGAAAACTCGGAATCAAAAATCAAGCGAGAATTCGGCTTTCCAGCCTGTGGGGAACAGGAATATGTGTTTCATTTTCATTTCTGAGGTGTTTGTCAAAAGTCATGTTTTTTGGCTGTATTGAGTCCTAAGGCGAATGCTGTGTTAGACTTTGGGCTACCTCTTCAGGGTAGGCTCAGAATCAAAATTCAAGCGAGAATTCGGCTTTCCAGCACGTGGGGAACAGGAATATGTGTTTCTTTTTCATTTCTGAGGTGTTTGTCAAAAGTGATGTTTTTGGACTGAATTGAATCCTAAGGCGAATGCTGTGTTAGACCTTGGGCTAGCTCTTCAGGGAAAGGTCGGAATCAAAAATCAAGTGAGAATTCGGCTTTCCAGCCTGTGGGGAACAGGAATATGTGTTTCATTTTCATTTCTGAGGTGTTTGTCAAAAGTCATGTTTTTTGGCTGTATTGAGTCCTAAGGCGAATGCTGTGTTAGACTTTGGGCTAGCTCTTCAGGGTAGGCTCGGAATCGAAAATCAAGCGAGAATTCGGCTTTCCAGCACGTGGGGAACAGGAATATGTGTTTCTTTTTCATTTCTGAGGTGTTTGTCAAAAGTGATGTTTTTGGGCTGAATTGAGAACTAAGGCGAATTCCGTGTTAGACATTGGGCTTTCTCTTCAGGGAAAGCTCGGAATCAAAAATCAAGCGAGAATTCGGCTTTCCAGCCTGTGGGGAACAGGAATATGTGTTTCATTTTCATTTCTGAGGTCTTTGTCAAAAGTCATGTTTTTTGGCTGTATTGAGTCCTAAGGCGAATGCTGTGTTAGACTTTGGGCTAGCTCTTCAGGGTATGCTCGGAATCGAAAATCAAGCGAGAATTCAGCTTTCCAGCACGTGGGGAACAGGAATATGTGTTTCTTTTTCATTTCTGAGGTGTTTGTCAAAAGTGATGTTTTTGGGCTGAATTGAGAACTAAGGCGAATTCCGTGTTAGACATTGGGCTTTCTCTTCAGGGAAAGGTCGGAATCAAAAATCAAGCGAGAATTCGGCTTTCCAGCCTGTGGGGAACAGGAATATGTGTTTCATTTTCATTTCTGAGGTGTTTGTCAAAAGTCATGTTTTTTGGCTGTATTGAGTCCTAAGGCGAATGCTGTGTTAGACTTTGGGCTAGCTCTTCAGGGTAGGCTCGGAATCGAAAATCAAGCGAGAATTCGGCTTTCCAGCACGTGGGGAACAGGAATATGTGTTTCTTTTTCATTTCTGAGGTGTTTGTCAAAAGTGATGTTTTTGGGCTGAATTGAGAACTAAGGCGAATTCCATGTTAGACATTGGCTTTCTGTTCAGGGAAAACTCGGAATCAAAAATCAAGCGAGAATTCGGCTTTCCAGCCTGTGGGGAACAGGAATATGTGTTTCATTTTCATTTCTGAGGTCTTTGTCAAAAGTCATGTTTTTTGGCTGTATTGAGTCCTAAGGCGAATGCTGTGTTAGACTTTGGGCTAGCTCTTCAGGGTAGGCTCGGAATCAAAATTCAAGCGAGAATTCGGCTTTCCAGCACGTGGGGAACAGGAATATGTGTTTCTTTTTCATTTCTGAGGTGTTTGTCAAAAGTGATGTTTTTGGACTGAATTGAATCCTAAGGCGAATGCTGTGTTAGACTTTGGGCTAGCTCTTCAGGGTAGGCTCGGAATCAAAATTCAAGCGAGAATTCGGCTTTCCAGCATGTGGGGAACAGGAATATGTGTTTCTTTTTCATTTCTGATGTGTTTGTCAATAGTGATGTTTTTTGGCTGAATTGAGAAATAAGGCGAATGCTGTGTTAGACCTTGGGCTAGCTCTTCAGGGTAGGCTCGGAATCAAAATTCAAGCGAGAATTCGGCTTTCCAGCATGTGGGGAACAGGAATATCTGTTTCTTTTTCATTTCTGATGTGTTTGTCAAAAGTGATGTTTTTTGGCTGAATTGAGAACTAAGGCGAATTCCGTGTTAGACATTGGGCTAACTCTTCAGGGAAAGGTTGGAATCAAAAATCAAGAGAGAATTCAGCTTTCCAGCCTGTGGGGAACAGGAATATGTGTTTCATTTTCATTTCTGAGGTGTTTGTCAAAAGTGATGTTTTTGGACTGAATTGAATCCTAAGGCGAATGCTGTGTTAGACTTTGGCTAGCTCTTCAGGGTAGGCTCGGAATCGAAAATCAAGCGAGAATTCGGCTTTCCAGCCTGTGGGGAACAGGAATATGTGTTTCATTTTCATTTCTGAGGTGTTTGTCAAAAGTCATGTTTTTTGGCTGTATTGAGTCCTAAGGCGAATGCTGTGTTAGACTTTGGGCTAGCTCTTCAGGGAAAGGTCGGAATCAAAAATCAAGCGAGAATTCGGCTTTCCAGCCTGTGGGGAACAGGAATATGTGTTTCATTTTCATTTCTGAGGTGTTTGTCAAAAGTCATGTTTTTTGGCTGTATTGAGTCCTAAGGCGAATGCTGTGTTAGACTTTGGGCTAGCTCTTCAGGGAAAGGTCGGAATCAAAAATCAAGCGAGAATTCGGCTTTCCAGCCTGTGGGGAACAGGAATATGTGTTTCATTTTCATTTCTGAGGTGTTTGTCAAAAGTCATGTTTTTTGGCTGTATTGAGTCCTAAGGCGATTGCTGTGTTAGACTTTGGGCTAGCTCTTCAGGGAAAGGTCGGAATCAAAAATCAAGAGAGAATTCAGCTTTCCAGCCTGTGGGGAACAGGAATATGTGTTTCATTTTCATTTCTGAGGTGTTTGTCAAAAGTGATGTTTTTGGACTGAATTGAATCCTAAGGCGAATGCTGTGTTAGACTTTGGGCTAGCTCTTCAGGGTAGGCTCGGAATCGAAAATCAAGCGAGAATTCGGCTTTCCAGCCTGTGGGGAACAGGAATATGTGTTTCATTTTCATTTCTGAGGTGTTTGTCAAAAGTCATGTTTTTTGGCTGTATTGAGTCCTAAGGCGAATGCTGTGTTAGACTTTGGGCTAGCTCTTCAGGGAAAGGTCGGAATCAAAAATCAAGCGAGAATTCGGCTTTCCAGCCTGTGGGGAACAGGAATATGTGTTTCATTTTCATTTCTGAGGTGTTTGTCAAAAGTCATGTTTTTTGGCTGTATTGAGTCCTAAGGCGATTGCTGTGTTAGACTTTGGGCTAGCTCTTCAGGGAAAGGTCGGAATCAAAAATCAAGAGAGAATTCAGCTTTCCAGCCTGTGGGGAACAGGAATATGTGTTTCATTTTCATTTCTGAGGTGTTTGTCAAAAGTGATGTTTTTGGACTGAATTGAATCCTAAGGCGAATGCTGTGTTAGACCTTGGGCTAGCTCTTCAGGGAAAGGTCGGAATCAAAAATCAAGTGAGAATTCGGCTTTCCAGCCTGTGGGGAACAGGAATATGTGTTTCATTTTCATTTCTGAGGTGTTTGTCAAAAGTCATGTTTTTTGGCTGTATTGAGTCCTAAGGCGAATGCTGTGTTAGACTTTGGGCTAGCTCTTCAGGGAAAGGTCGGAATCAAAAATCAAGCGAGAATTCGGCTTTCCAGCCTGTGGGGAACAGGAATATGTGTTTCATTTTCATTTCTGAGGTGTTTGTCAAAAGTCATGTTTTTTGGCTGTATTGAGTCCTAAGGCGAATGCTGTGTTAGACTTTGGGCTACCTCTTCAGGGTAGGCTCGGAATCAAAATTCAAGCGAGAATTCGGCTTTCCAGCACGTGGGGAACAGGAATATGTGTTTCTTTTTCATTTCTGAGGTGTTTGTCAAAAGTGATGTTTTTGGACTGAATTGAATCCTAAGGCGAATGCTGTGTTAGACCTTGGGCTAGCTCTTCAGGGAAAGGTCGGAATCAAAAATCAAGTGAGAATTCGGCTTTCCAGCCTGTGGGGAACAGGAATATGTGTTTCATTTTCATTTCTGAGGTGTTTGTCAAAAGTCATGTTTTTTGGCTGTATTGAGTCCTAAGGCGAATGCTGTGTTAGACTTTGGGCTAGCTCTTCAGGGTAGGCTCGGAATCGAAAATCAAGCGAGAATTCGGCTTTCCAGCACGTGGGGAACAGGAATATGTGTTTCTTTTTCATTTCTGAGGTGTTTGTCAAAAGTGATGTTTTTGGACTGAATTGAATCCTAAGGCGAATGGTGTGTTAGACTTTGGGCTAGCTCTTCAGGGTAGGCTCGGAATCAAAATTCAAGCGAGAATTCGGCTTTCCAGCATGTGGGGAACAGGAATATGTGTTTCTTTTTCATTTCTGATGTGTTTGTCAATAGTGATGTTTTTTGGCTGAATTGAGAAATAAGGCGAATGCTGTGTTAGACCTTGGGCTAGCTCTTCAGGGTAGGCTCGGAATCAAAATTCAAGCAAGAATTCGGCTTTCCAGCATGTGGGGAACAGGAATATCTGTTTCTTTTTCATTTCTGATGTGTTTGTCAAAAGTGATGTTTTTTGGCTGAATTGAGAACTAAGGCGAATTCCGTGTTAGACATTGGGCTAACTCTTCAGGGAAAGGTCGGAATCAAAAATCAAGAGAGAATTCAGCTTTCCAGCCTGTGGGGAACAGGAATATGTGTTTCATTTTCATTTCTGAGGTGTTTGTCAAAAGTGATGTTTTTGGACTGAATTGAATCCTAAGGCGAATGCTGTGTTAGACTTTGGGCTAGCTCTTCAGGGTAGGCTCGGAATCGAAAATCAAGCGAGAATTCGGCTTTCCAGCCTGTGGGGAACAGGAATATGTGTTTCATTTTCATTTCTGAGGTGTTTGTCAAAAGTCATGTTTTTTGGCTGTATTGAGTCCTAAGGCGAATGCTGTGTTAGACTTTGGGCTAGCTCTTCAGGGAAAGGTCGGAATCAAAAATCAAGCGAGAATTCGGCTTTCCAGCCTGTGGGGAACAGGAATATGTGTTTCATTTTCATTTCTGAGGTGTTTGTCAAAAGTCATGTTTTTTGGCTGTATTGAGTCCTAAGGCGAATGCTGTGTTAGACTTTGGGCTAGCTCTTCAGGGAAAGGTCGGAATCAAAAATCAAGCGAGAATTCGGCTTTCCAGCCTGTGGGGAACAGGAATATGTGTTTCATTTTCATTTCTGAGGTGTTTGTCAAAAGTCATGTTTTTTGGCTGTATTGAGTCCTAAGGCGATTGCTGTGTTAGACTTTGGGCTAGCTCTTCAGGGAAAGGTCGGAATCAAAAATCAAGAGAGAATTCAGCTTTCCAGCCTGTGGGGAACAGGAATATGTGTTTCATTTTCATTTCTGAGGTGTTTGTCAAAAGTGATGTTTTTGGACTGAATTGAATCCTAAGGCGAATGCTGTGTTAGACTTTGGGCTAGCTCTTCAGGGTAGGCTCGGAATCGAAAATCAAGCGAGAATTCGGCTTTCCAGCCTGTGGGGAACAGGAATATGTGTTTCATTTTCATTTCTGAGGTGTTTGTCAAAAGTCATGTTTTTTGGCTGTATTGAGTCCTAAGGCGAATGCTGTGTTAGACTTTGGGCTAGCTCTTCAGGGAAAGGTCGGAATCAAAAATCAAGCGAGAATTCGGCTTTCCAGCCTGTGGGGAACAGGAATATGTGTTTCATTTTCATTTCTGAGGTGTTTGTCAAAAGTCATGTTTTTTGGCTGTATTGAGTCCTAAGGCGAATGCTGTGTTAGACTTTGGGCTAGCTCTTCAGGGTAGGCTCGGAATCAAAATTCAAGCGAGAATTCGGCTTTCCAGCACGTGGGGAACAGGAATATGTGTTTCTTTTTCATTTCTGAGGTGTTTGTCAAAAGTGATGTTTTTGGACTGAATTGAATCCTAAGGCGAATGCTGTGTTAGACCTTGGGCTAGCTCTTCAGGGAAAGGTCGGAATCAAAAATCAAGTGAGAATTCGGCTTTCCAGCCTGTGGGGAACAGGAATATGTGTTTCATTTTCATTTCTGAGGTGTTTGTCAAAAGTCATGTTTTTTGGCTGTATTGAGTCCTAAGGCGAATGCTGTGTTAGACTTTGGGCTAGCTCTTCAGGGAAAGGTCGGAATCAAAAATCAAGCGAGAATTCGGCTTTCCAGCCTGTGGGGAACAGGAATATGTGTTTCATTTTCATTTCTGAGGTGTTTGTCAAAAGTCATGTTTTTTGGCTGTATTGAGTCCTAAGGCGAATGCTGTGTTAGACTTTGGGCTACCTCTTCAGGGTAGGCTCGGAATCAAAATTCAAGCGAGAATTCGGCTTTCCAGCACGTGGGGAACAGGAATATGTGTTTCTTTTTCATTTCTGAGGTGTTTGTCAAAAGTGATGTTTTTGGACTGAATTGAATCCTAAGGCGAATGCTGTGTTAGACCTTGGGCTAGCTCTTCAGGGAAAGGTCGGAATCAAAAATCAAGTGAGAATTCGGCTTTCCAGCCTGTGGGGAACAGGAATATGTGTTTCATTTTCATTTCTGAGGTGTTTGTCAAAAGTCATGTTTTTTGGCTGTATTGAGTCCTAAGGCGAATGCTGTGTTAGACTTTGGGCTAGCTCTTCAGGGTAGGCTCGGAATCGAAAATCAAGCGAGAATTCGGCTTTCCAGCACGTGGGGAACAGGAATATGTGTTTCTTTTTCATTTCTGAGGTGTTTGTCAAAAGTGATGTTTTTGGACTGAATTGAATCCTAAGGCGAATGCTGTGTTAGACTTTGGGCTAGCTCTTCAGGGTAGGCTCGGAATCAAAATTCAAGCGAGAATTCGGCTTTCCAGCATGTGGGGAACAGGAATATGTGTTTCTTTTTCATTTCTGATGTGTTTGTCAATAGTGATGTTTTTTGGCTGAATTGAGAAATAAGGCGAATGCTGTGTTAGACCTTGGGCTAGCTCTTCAGGGTAGGCTCGGAATCAAAATTCAAGCGAGAATTCGGCTTTCCAGCATGTGGGGAACAGGAATATCTGTTTCTTTTTCATTTCTGATGTGTTTGTCAAAAGTGATATTTTTTGGCTGAATTGAGAACTAAGGCGAATTCCGTGTTAGACATTGGGCTAACTCTTCAGGGAAAGGTCGGAATCAAAAATCAAGAGAGAATTCAGCTTTCCAGCCTGTGGGGAACAGGAATATGTGTTTCATTTTCATTTCTGAGGTGTTTGTCAAAAGTGATGTTTTTGGACTGAATTGAATCCTAAGGCGAATGCTGTGTTAGACTTTGGGCTAGCTCTTCAGGGTAGGCTCGGAATCGAAAATCAAGCGAGAATTCGGCTTTCCAGCCTGTGGGGAACAGGAATATGTGTTTCATTTTCATTTCTGAGGTGTTTGTCAAAAGTCATGTTTTTTGGCTGTATTGAGTCCTAAGGCGAATGCTGTGTTAGACTTTGGGCTAGCTCTTCAGGGAAAGGTCGGAATCAAAAATCAAGCGAGAATTCGGCTTTCCAGCCTGTGGGGAACAGGAATATGTGTTTCATTTTCATTTCTGAGGTGTTTGTCAAAAGTCATGTTTTTTGGCTGTATTGAGTCCTAAGGCGAATGCTGTGTTAGACTTTGGGCTAGCTCTTCAGGGAAAGGTCGGAATCAAAAATCAAGCGAGAATTCGGCTTTCCAGCCTGTGGGGAACAGGAATATGTGTTTCATTTTCATTTCTGAGGTGTTTGTCAAAAGTCATGTTTTTTGGCTGTATTGAGTCCTAAGGCGAATGCTGTGTTAGACTTTGGGCTAGCTCTTCAGGGAAAGGTCGGAATCAAAAATCAAGCGAGAATTCGGCTTTCCAGCCTGTGGGGAACAGGAATATGTGTTTCATTTTCATTTCTGAGGTGTTTGTCAAAAGTCATGTTTTTTGGCTGTATTGAGTCCTAAGGCGAATGCTGTGTTAGACTTTGGGCTAGCTCTTCAGGGAAAGGTCGGAATCAAAAATCAAGCGAGAATTCGGCTTTCCAGCCTGTGGGGAACAGGAATATGTGTTTCATTTTCATTTCTGAGGTGTTTGTCAAAAGTCATGTTTTTTGGCTGTATTGAGTCCTAAGGCGATTGCTGTGTTAGACTTTGGGCTAGCTCTTCAGGGAAAGGTCGGAATCAAAAATCAAGAGAGAATTCAGCTTTCCAGCCTGTGGGGAACAGGAATATGTGTTTCATTTTCATTTCTGAGGTGTTTGTCAAAAGTGATGTTTTTGGACTGAATTGAATCCTAAGGCGAATGCTGTGTTAGACTTTGGGCTAGCTCTTCAGGGTAGGCTCGGAATCGAAAATCAAGCGAGAATTCGGCTTTCCAGCCTGTGGGGAACAGGAATATGTGTTTCATTTTCATTTCTGAGGTGTTTGTCAAAAGTCATGTTTTTTGGCTGTATTGAGTCCTAAGGCGAATGCTGTGTTAGACTTTGGGCTAGCTCTTCAGGGAAAGGTCGGAATCAAAAATCAAGCGAGAATTCGGCTTTCCAGCCTGTGGGGAACAGGAATATGTGTTTCATTTTCATTTCTGAGGTGTTTGTCAAAAGTCATGTTTTTTGGCTGTATTGAGTCCTAAGGCGAATGCTGTGTTAGACTTTGGGCTAGCTCTTCAGGGTAGGCTCGGAATCAAAATTCAAGCGAGAATTCGGCTTTCCAGCACGTGGGGAACAGGAATATGTGTTTCATTTTCATTTCTGAGGTGTTTGTCAAAAGTCATGTTTTTTGGCTGTATTGAGTCCTAAGGCGAATGCTGTGTTAGACTTTGGGCTAGCTCTTCAGGGAAAGGTCGGAATCAAAAATCAAGCGAGAATTCGGCTTTCCAGCCTGTGGGGAACAGGAATATGTGTTTCATTTTCATTTCTGAGGTGTTTGTCAAAAGTCATGTTTTTTGGCTGTATTGAGTCCTAAGGCGAATGCTGTGTTAGACTTTGGGCTAGCTCTTCAGGGAAAGGTCGGAATCAAAAATCAAGCGAGAATTCGGCTTTCCAGCCTGTGGGGAACAGGAATATGTGTTTCATTTTCATTTCTGAGGTGTTTGTCAAAAGTCATGTTTTTTGGCTGTATTGAGTCCTAAGGCGAATGCTGTGTTAGACTTTGGGCTAGCTCTTCAGGGAAAGGTCGGAATCAAAAATCAAGCGAGAATTCGGCTTTCCAGCCTGTGGGGAACAGGAATATGTGTTTCATTTTCATTTCTGAGGTGTTTGTCAAAAGTCATGTTTTTTGGCTGTATTGAGTCCTAAGGCGAATGCTGTGTTAGACTTTGGGCTAGCTCTTCAGGGAAAGGTCGGAATCAAAAATCAAGCGAGAATTCGGCTTTCCAGCCTGTGGGGAACAGGAATATGTGTTTCATTTTCATTTCTGAGGTGTTTGTCAAAAGTCATGTTTTTTGGCTGTATTGAGTCCTAAGGCGATTGCTGTGTTAGACTTTGGGCTAGCTCTTCAGGGAAAGGTCGGAATCAAAAATCAAGAGAGAATTCAGCTTTCCAGCCTGTGGGGAACAGGAATATGTGTTTCATTTTCATTTCTGAGGTGTTTGTCAAAAGTGATGTTTTTGGACTGAATTGAATCCTAAGGCGAATGCTGTGTTAGACTTTGGGCTAGCTCTTCAGGGTAGGCTCGGAATCGAAAATCAAGCGAGAATTCGGCTTTCCAGCCTGTGGGGAACAGGAATATGTGTTTCATTTTCATTTCTGAGGTGTTTGTCAAAAGTCATGTTTTTTTGGCTGTATTGAGTCCTAAGGCGAATGCTGTGTTAGACTTTGGGCTAGCTCTTCAGGGAAAGGTCGGAATCAAAAATCAAGCGAGAATTCGGCTTTCCAGCCTGTGGGGAACAGGAATATGTGTTTCATTTTCATTTCTGAGGTGTTTGTCAAAAGTCATGTTTTTTGGCTGTATTGAGTCCTAAGGCGAATGCTGTGTTAGACTTTGGGCTAGCTCTTCAGGGTAGGCTCGGAATCAAAATTCAAGCGAGAATTCGGCTTTCCAGCACGTGGGGAACAGGAATATGTGTTTCTTTTTCATTTCTGAGGTGTTTGTCAAAAGTGATGTTTTTGGACTGAATTGAATCCTAAGGCGAATGCTGTGTTAGACCTTGGGCTAGCTCTTCAGGGAAAGGTCGGAATTCAAAAATCAAGTGAGAATTCGGCTTTCCAGCCTGTGGGGAACAGGAATATGTGTTTCATTTTCATTTCTGAGGTGTTTGTCAAAAGTCATGTTTTTTGGCTGTATTGAGTCCTAAGGCGAATGCTGTGTTAGACTTTGGGCTAGCTCTTCAGGGAAAGGTCGGAATCAAAAATCAAGCGAGAATTCGGCTTTCCAGCCTGTGGGGAACAGGAATATGTGTTTCATTTTTATTTCTGAGGTGTTTGTCAAAAGTCATGTTTTTTGGCTGTATTGAGTCCTAAGGCGAATGCTGTGTTAGACTTTGGGCTACCTCTCAGGGTAGGCTCGGAATCAAAATTCAAGCGAGAATTCGGCTTTCCAGCACGTGGGGAACAGGAATATGTGTTTCTTTTTCATTTCTGAGGTGTTTGTCAAAAGTGATGTTTTGGACTGAATTGAATCCTAAGGCGAATGCTGTGTTAGACCTTGGGCTAGCTCTTCAGGGAAAGGTCGGAATCAAAAATCAAGTGAGAATTCGGCTTTCCAGCCTGTGGGGAACAGGAATATGTGTTTCATTTTCATTTCTGAGGTGTTTGTCAAAAGTCATGTTTTTGGCTGTATTGAGTCCT